>CM056834.1:25127500-25597500 GCA_029853015.1 Chelidonichthys spinosus | reverse complement strand
AAGCTTAATTCCAACGGAAGCGTATCAGTCATCTAGCAAGAAAGGAAGATCAGGTTGTAGCCTCAGCCTGGTGAGCTGTTATTGGTATCTCACACTACAGTCAATGGATCATGGTAAGTTAAGATCAATAAACCTGTTACACATAAATGAGAAGGTTTTCATTTTTCCTGCCCAGAAAGGGAGCTTGGGACATGACCAAAACGTGTGACTAAGACTAGCTGGGTTTCGAATGCACCTGGTGCAGGTTGTGTCTCAGACAGGGTACATTTTGGAAGGCTTACTTGCAGATAGATGCAACCTATGCAGAACTTGAAATTGCAACAACCCATGTCCAATGCAAATTGCTGATGAGTGTACCTGTGTTACTGTGGTTATATAAATTCCTAACTCTTCCTCCCACTGATGCATTAAATGATGATGACAAGGCGAAATTCTGAATCCTATCATACAGCAGACACTGCACCCCTGACAGCTAGGTCCATGTTCAGACATTCATCTATCCAGTTACTCTGGGGGTTGTTAGAGCACACTTGTCTCTACAGGGCTCCAGACTCACTTTTTACATTGGTCGCATTGGTGCCCCTATTTTTTCATTTTAGGTGCAGCAAAATGATTGTCCACCATTGCAGTGGAATCATCCATCTAAAGAGGACTATAGACTTCTATACAATCAGGGAGGAGTCCCCACTGATGGCCAGCAGAGAGAATGCAGCTTTAAAGGACATTCAGCATCGGTTTCACTGTGACTATTGCACATCACAATGCTGAAGCAGAGAAGACATCGATGCATAGTGCACATGTGGTTGTGGTTTGTGCAGCAGTAAGTAGCACAGGTTATCCTCTGACCTCATCCTCCTTTGCTCTAAATGATCAGACCTTCACCTGTTTATGTTTCACATGAGAGAGGCTCTGCTGAAATACACAAATAAAAAACATAAATTTGACTTTGAAAAAGCTGATTTCATCACAATCACTTCCCTTTTAAATGGACCATGTGCAACAATGGAAACCCACACACACACACACACACACACACACACACTTTCCTCAGTACACCAGTGTTCATTGAGTGAGCACACGTCAGAAAACAGTTGATTCGTCTTCATCACTCCAGATTAAATTAAATGTCCTCGTCTCAGCCGCTGTGACGCATTCTCTATCCAAATGCAGCCTCCAACAGTCGGATACTGATCTGGGACACAGCTATTGTCTATGGAAATCAAAACAAACAACTGGATCATCAAAAACAGTGTTTGCTGGTACTTTGGTTTAATTTAATCAGACGCACTGAAAACCTTGATCATGTTCCGTCAGGGTTGTAGTAGAAGAGGAAGTGACAAGACTGGGAGGAAGTCTTTGTCAACTGAAGCAGTGAAGCAGTTATTAATAACATCTGCTGAAATAACTCTTTGTACGAGTACAGTGTTAACAGTCCAGGTGCAACTTCATAAAAAACAACTGTGACTGCTTTCTGATCAGCTGATGAGAGAAATGGAGTTTTCACTGTGTAGAAACATCCGGCCATTTTACACAGACTCCACCATTATCATGGAAAGGAGATCCCTCAATATGTTGTGATCACACCGTTTATATTGAACCTTAGTTTGTCTCCTTTTACCAAACATGCTGGCTTTGTGGGAACGAGAGAGAGCGTGACAAGTACGGTGTTGGCGGTAATATGACATATTGAATAGGCATCAGAAATACAATTGGGTCATTTCATGTGATAACAGACAATATCGGGGTACCATGTACATGGTACCTCTCAGATTTTGCTGAAAAGTGGTGAAAATATGCCTAGGGAATCTGAAGTTTAAGGTCAATATCTCAAACGGTTTGCTCTGGGGTCCATTTGAATTTCAAGTGCCACACCCCTTTTTGACACATTGGAATTTCGCATTTCATTTCTTGGCATTTTTGGAGGCCCATAACTTATTTTCCAATAGTGATAGAAGGCTGAAAAATACTGCAGGCAGAATCAACATTCCTTACTGTTTGGGGTGAGGGGTGGGTCACCAAATTCATAAACATTTTGACGGCATGGGTGACTTTTCACTTTTTGGGTGCCCCTCGCACAAGCAAGTCTGCAGGCCACTGATGCAAACCATATTGGGTCATTCCGTGTCATTTTATCAAATGCCTCCCACCTGACCATCTCAGAATGTCCTGAAAAAAGTCTAGTACAAAGACACACTTGTTAGGACAAATCCAAAATATTTGTGTATCTACTGTCAATAGTTTTCTCATGAAACATCATTGAATGAAGGGTAGCTTAGACGGTTTTTGGCATCATACTCTGAAAAGCCATTTTTAAACAGCAATATCTGGAAAACTATCACCTGTCGCCTTCAAAATTTCTACAGTGTATATCTGTTACTAATAGCCTCCAGACATGGAATATCAGGGGTGTAGCTCAAGTTTAACCTAGTATGGTAGGTACTTAAAATGTGGCTTGACGAAATGAAGTTCAAATTTGAAGAGTGGCTGGGCTCCCATTTTTGCAGATAAAAGATTATATCACTTCTGCCTCTATCGCTGGTGTGAGCTTAAACATTCTACAAAATATGGTTTCTCTCAGATGATTAGTTTCACAGATATTAAGGCTCATAAACGGATGTAAACACATCTTTTCCCAACTTCAGAGCCATATTCTAAAAAACGTATCAGGTTCAAACATACTTTTTTTGAAAGATAAAATTCTTGTTAAAATCATATTTAAAAAATCGGGAGGGTGTTTTGCCTAATTTTGTCCCAGTGATTTTTTTAAATCCTGATATTGGTGGGGTTTTTGTGGCCGTTTTTGGTACTGCATGTCCTAATAGCCTACTAATAAACATCACAGCAGGGCAATTCAATTGTGTTTTTTACCATTTACCAAAGCTGACTATCCTACCCCTTGTCGTGATAAGGGTAATCCTGTTTTTTTTTTTTTTAAATCAAAGTTATCCAAATCCTACTGAAAAGTTTTGAACAACACAAACTGAAGGTTTGATCCATTTCCAAACTCAGATGATCTGATCCAATTTCAGAATGCTTTTTTCCCTTTTGAACAACCCATTTTCTAGATTTGATCCAATCCAATAACCAAAATCCGATCAGATTACCTTTGAACAACTGGCCCATACTTATACTAATTGAATGCTGAAATTAATATTTTTACTAACGTGTTGTCTAACTGACAAATCTTGCCCTCCCCGCATAAACGGATGCTTTTGTCACATTAAGTTTGATGAACAATAAAGTTTTCTGAATCACAATCTCACTATCAGAAATAGCCGGCAACAGCGCACACACTGAGATAACCGCCCAGCAGCACTGAAAAGAAAAGAAAGATATTGATGGACCTATTGGAAAAAACTAACATTGCAATTTTTTCAACCCTGCGATATTGCAACATTAAAAAATACAGGAATTTACACCAGATGACCTGAATTGCACTTTATGCTATGCTGCACTGCTGAAATCTTGTGGACAATTCACCTGCACTGATCTTACCTGTTTTTGTGAATGTTAGTAGAATGGCTTCTGTCTGTTATTTTTTGCTTGCTTTTATTATGCTGGGACTTGAGCATGTTTTGTTCCATCACGTATTATTATATTATATTAAAATGTAACATTCCAGCTTCATAATTACATTAAGAAACTAACAATGAGTGATAAACATGTTTCAACCTTTTATTCAACAACTGAATTACTGAAATATTTTACAGTAAAACTAAACATCTTTCTTTTTTAATCAAAAATGATAAAAATAAATAAATAAGAGCAGAATCTAGTAGAAAAGAAGTAAACACGATTTCAACAAAACTATATAAAAATATTAGCATATTGCCAGCTGCCTTAGAAATAAGTCCAGATAACCGATGTTCCTTTTCTTTTTGGCAGTCTTTATTTTTAGGCTTTATTTTCAGTTTTCTCTTGTTCTTTGCTCATTTTGCAAACGTTGTTGTTACCTGCAGCCAGTGTTGGGACTAACGCGTTTTTAAGTAACGCGTTACAGTAACTACATTACTTTTGCGGTAACGAGCACTGTAACTAATTACCCTGTCAAAATCAGTAACGCGTTTATCATTACTGCGATTTAAACAGGCTTGTTACTCGTTACTTCACGTGCATAACTGAGGACTACAGATTCCGTGGTGGACGTGAAAATCGACGACAGTCCAGGCGTTGGATTTCTCTCGTGGAAATATGCACATTATTTTTCCTTTCTGACGGTAAAAGACAAGAGGAATATTTTGGTGACCTGTCATCTATGTGGAGGTTCAAAAATTCTAGCCACATCAAAGACTAGCAATTCTAATCTTCAGAAACATCTTCAGAAACAACACGCATCTACCAAGCTAGTTGAAAAAGACCCTGAAGGTAACACAGGTGATGCTGCTGCTAACCTTAGCTCTGCAGTCGCTAAAGGAGAAGCCACTCCAGCCAAACAACGAAAGCTTGATTTTACAAAGCCTGTTGCACAGTCTATAATCCAGACACAGCTAAACAGATTGATTGCCAGGTATTGTTGTCGAAGACATGCAACCTATCTCAACGGTTGAGTCCCTTGCTTTCAGAACTGGTTAGCAAAATAGCTGTGCGAGGGAGAGACGGTGCTGGGCCAACACCATGCAGAAAGACGTTTTCCCGTTACCTGGACAAGGAATATGCTAACATGGAGTCCCAGCTCAAAAAGACATTTGATGAGTTAGAACATGTCTCCACAAAAGCAGACATATGGAATATGACATATGTAAGCAGCGCTGGCATGCAGGAGATTTAAGGGTCGACATACATATGACAGTGTTGCAAGTCAGCTTGATAACATAAACTCATCCCATGACCTATCCTTCAAAATCACAGCAACTGTAACAGATAACGGTTCAAATTTCGTCAAGGCCTTTCAAGTGTACCAGCCACCACCTGAGTCGGACGATTCTGAAGATGGGGAGGATGAGGCGACTTTTGTTTCCATTGGGGATGTGCTGCAGAACGGTGCTGATTGTGTTGATGACGTGATTTATTTACCTCCACATCAGAGATGTGCGTCCCACACATTGAACTTTATCTCTTGCACTGATATGGATAAGTGGCTGTTGTCAAAACCTGAAACGAAAGCCATTTACAGAAATGCCACCACAAAATGTGCAGGGCTCTGGAAAAAGGCCAGTTGTTCCACAGTGGCCGCTGAGATTGTGGACGACGTTATTGCAAAGAAGCTACTAGTACCTTGCACAACCAGGTGGAACTCGTTCTATGATGCTCTGGAGCGAATTTCTAAGATACCTGTGCCCGAGCTGAACACCCTCTCCTCCAAACTACAGTTGAAATGTTTCAGTGAAAGGGAACATCAGTGTATCAGGGAGTACTGTGCTGTCATGCAACCACTTACAGTGGCACTGGACATTCTTCAGGGAGAAGAGAATTGTTTTTATGGCACACTCCTACCCACACTGGAATCACTGATGACCAAGACTCTGGAAATGAAAGATGGTCTGCAAATCCTTGTTGGGCTACCAGATGCAATTGTCCAGGTAAGAGATGCTATTTTCTTTTGTGTTTATCTTTAATGAAATTAATAACTCAATTGCTTTTTTATTCATATTGTGCTGTTAGTCTTATGTGTGTATGCTATTACTGTTTGAGATACTTTTATCCCAATAAATAAAATAAATACAACATATAGGCTAAGCCTACACAAATTAAAATACATTCTATATAAAACTATGCTGTTAATTTTTAATGCATTTGTTTTTGAAACAATGACTACTGTCTCATGCAATAATGTTTTTTTGCACTCTTGTTATGTGTCATTACAGGCAGTCAAAACAAGGTTTGCACATGTCCTTGAAAGTGAAGATGCTGTCCTCGCTGCTGTGACACTACCATAATTCAAGCTTTGTTGGTTGCATGACCAGGAGCGGAAGGACCTGGCAAAAGCAACTCTGCTGGCAGAGTGCCGAAAACTTCTCCCCGAGCAAGAGCAGCAACAACAACCAGGTACCAGCGCCACCGAGACAACACAGTGCCAGGGTTCTAGCAAAGAGGATGAGTTATTTTCCTTTGCAGAGAATGAGGAGGACACCTATGCCACTGCTGAAGCTGAAGTAGCTCAAATCAGGAGCAACAGCGATAGACGGTCTGAATCAATTTCCAATGAGAAAGAAACTCTCTCTTAAACTTAATGCAGCCACTCCCTCCAGTGCCCCAGTAGAAAGACTCTTTAGCCTGGGAAACCTGATTCTCTCTCCAAAGAGGAACAGGCTGTCAGATCACAAGTTTGAGATACAATCATTGGTTTGAGGGCTAGGAATGTTGATGAGCGCTGATATGATGATAGCATGCGTTTCTCCCAAGGGTGCTCGACAAGGTCAAGCAGGTTAACATTTCCAAGTGAAATTTCCAAGTGTGTGTGTGTGTGTGTATGTGTGTATGTCTGTGTGTGTGTGTGTGTGTGTGTAGGTACTACAGACAGACTGATAGATGATGGAGCTGTATGGACAAAGATTGATATAGACATTAGGGCCCGACCGATTCATCGGCCTGCCGATTTAATCAGCCGATTATAGCCTTTTTGAAAATAATCAACATCTGCCAAAAGACGCCGATTACAACCGATTTTTTTTTAAATGTTATTGCGCTTAGTATCCAGCAGAGTGCGCTCCTACTCCATTCTACTTAAGGGGCGTTCACACCGAACGCGATAGACGCAAATTGAGCAGCGACTCTACATTGAAAACCAATGTAAATGGCGCGATGACACGCGATTCAGGCGGAGGCGGCGCGAATGGAGCGTCTGGCGCGATGAGACGCGGCGCGAATGGCACGAATAAAGTTGAAAATATCGAACTTTTCAGGCGGCATCGCGCCGCGACATCCAATCAGCGACGAGTTCAAGCCGACAGACAGATGAGCTGAGATGGACGGGATGCATTACCAAACCCGAATCGGGAAGACGGCCTCACACCGTCCATGGGCTGAGCCTCGATCAGAAGGACTCAGGCCCCCGCGCGACACCGGGCAATCGGTCTTCCATACGCCACATTTCCCACGGCGCTGGGCTCTTCCCTCTTCGCTCGCTGCTACTGAGGGAATCCTAGATAGTTTATTTTCCTCCGCTTAGTAATATGCTTAAATTCAGCGGATTGTCTCGTCTGATCTGAGGTCGAATGTGGCCCCGACTCTGGGGAGAGGTGCGAGGGACGTGGCTCCCGGAGGAGGCTCACGGACTCTGGCATCGGGTACCCCAAGGCGGAGGAGAAGGGCGAATGAAGCGAATGACGCGAATGACGCGAATAAATGAAGCGCACGGTGAGACCATACTGCTCAGTGCGCACGTGTGAGTCACTGCTCACGAGCGCAGCACATTGGGAGTTATTTATTTATTTATTTTACATTTGATTGCGGTAGCTTTTTATAAATGCATAATTTGTAAATAAGGTATACTTATATATAAGCCTTGCAGATGGAAAATGCTTTATATCAGAGTTTCAAAATGCCCCAAGTAACTTAAGAAATATTTTTTAAAACTTTATTTTATTTTATTGACAATAAGATAAGGCTGTATTTGCACTCATTTTTGACTGTAAATGTATTCTAAAACCCTCAAAGGTTCTGCATTCAATTCACATATTCGTCAAAAGTGTTTAAAGTATATTTAAGGTATCAAAAAATACGTTTTATATGCTTTTTTTTTTATAATCGGCCGATTAAATCGTTATCGTAATTTGTCTCTGAAAATAATCGGCATCGGCACTCAAAAATCAATATCGGTCGGGCCCTAATAGACATAGACATACTTACATAGATTACTAAAGTACTTTATCCACCATTATTGATTTCATCAGTTGTTTTATTTATCTAAACGACCAGAGTGGAGGAAATATTATTTTTGTTAAACATTAGTTTGTGAGGCTGAAAGTACTTTTTATTTATTTAGTTTCTCTTTGTGAGGCTGAAAATACTTTTAAGTTTGCCCATCATTATTGATGATGAGGTCTCCAGTTGGTGGAGTTTAGCTGTTTTGAGTTAAGGTTACAAAGAACAGATAAACCTCACTGTGTTTACGTTGTGAAAATCTATTGCATCAGTTTTGCACTATTATTGATTCCTACAGTTGCTAAATGGTCTGAGGCACAGTTTAATTTTTGCACTGCCAAAAGTATACTTTCTACCTGTTTCAATGGCTACAATAAATATGCCTATCAAAAGTTTCAAAACATACTGTATGTTGTGTTTTGTTGATCCACTGCTTCATCGTAGTGATACTGGGTACAATGATCAAATTCTACAGTTGTTTTGTCGAACACTATGCCACATCAACCCCCAAATAATGTGTGTGCATTTGTAGAGGGTTGGAAACAATAGAAATATTTCATTCATTTGCACTCACATTACTACACTGCTATGGCATGTTCAGGTCACTAGGTGGCGCATTGCGCCTGGATAGGACTTACATGTAAGCAAGCCAGAGGACTGGCAGCCTCCTTAGCTATCCAGTTAGGGAGGCAACACATTAATAAGAGAATTTAGAGTTAAAAAAAATAAAGTTACTTTACCTAGTAACTAGTTACCTTGAAAGTAATGAGTAACTTAAAGTAACTGTTACTTTTGAAAGAAGTAACTAGTAACTGTAACTAAGTTAATAATTTAAAGTAACTTGCCCAACATTGCCGGCAAGGCCATCGACTCACTCCATGGGCAGGGGCGTGGTTTCCTCCTCTATAATTTTGATTGGCAACTGGCAAGGTAGTCTGCTTGGCAACCGAGTAAAGAACGAATGTGATTGGTGGATTGCTGCACAGTACAGCACAAGCAGAGTCTACATGCAGTGTAATGTTACCAAACAAAGGAATCTGAAGTTTCAGGTCAATATCTCAAATGGTTTGCCTGTGGCGTCCATATGAATTTCAAGTGCCACACCCCTTTTTGACGCATTGGAATTTCTTATTTCATTTGTTGGCATTTTTGGAGGCCCATAACTTCTGTTCTAATAGTGATATGGTGGTGTCATAATACTAGGTTATTTCCACTATTTTCATGCTTCATCATCACTAAATCCTCCCCGATCTACATTCCAGACTTCTGGAAAAAATGTCCAAAATAGTGCATAATGAAGAATAAAATTCATATTTTGGAGCTTAATAGTCAAAGGTTTTATTTTATTTAAAGAAAGAAAAAATATGTATCTTTATCTATTATTAAATCCCATTAGGATCATTAAGTGCCCACATGGTCATTTGGGGGTCCAAAAGAGTCACCTCCGCCCGAAAGGGTTTTTGGACCCCCATAAAACCCACCAGTGGTACCATACCCTTCAAATTTTGACAAGAGCAAAATTCCCAAATTTAACAAATAATCCTGTTTAGAATAAATATGATCATTAATCGTGGTGCTAGGGGCACCCAAAAAGTGAAAAATCACACATGCTGTGAACATTTTTTAGGACTTGGTGACCCACCTCTCACCCAAACAGTAAGAAATGTTGATGTTGTGTAGTACAACAAATTAAATCGAAATTCCAATGTGTCAAAAAGAGGTGTGGCACTTGAAATTCAAATGGAAGCCACGGCAAACCGTTATCAGTAAAATAGCTGCCACCGGTGTTTGTCGGGACGTCCCTCGTTGGGAGTAGGGGAGACCGTATGGTATGGTTGTAACACTGTAACTCACTGAATCAGCTAGAGTTCTCTCTGCCCACTATTTTATTTAACCTTTGTTTTATTTTACCAGGAAAGTCCCATTGTCCCACTACCAGGTAGGTTGGGATGGAATGATGTGGCATTCAGGTGGGACATGCCGTCAGTTGTCACTTCTACAACTGTAGCTTCATTCACGTTGACATCAACGAAGGATGCACATGTTGTCTATTCATAGGGTTTAAAGCCGGCTCCACTAATATTAGTATTATCATAATGTTTGTAGAGTTAGGATTCTACAAACTCATAGATCTTCTGATCCAAAACATTTCAAACAACTTCAGAGCGTCATCAAGTCATCATTTTTATTATTGACTTGAATTTGTTCAGTGATAATTAGTGATAGTCATTGAACAAAGATGTAATAATATCCAACATTCAAAATCAAGTTTTTTTTTCCAATGAAAAAAACTGCTTCAATTCAAATTTGTTGGCATTTAGCCTTTTAAAAACAACATTTTTGCTTCTCCAATTAGGTGCAGTCACCATTTACGTAAATACATGTACCTGGCTTTAAAAGGGAGATTCTTTGTGTTACACGAAAAACACACCTGTGATTAATTAAGAGACTAAATACAACCCTTTTGACTCCTGCGCCTTACTTTGCACCCAGATAATTTAAATTGCACCAGTGGAGTTGGACACACCCCAAATGCACTTTAGACCATGAGTGATATAGTTTTGGCATCCGTTATCCTGACAGGGTTGCAGGGAGCTGGAGCCCACCTAGTGTTAGATCCCAGAGTGAACTGGTAACAGTGCTGAACTGACCTGGACACAACAACAACATTTTACAAAAGTTGTCACTTAGCTTGTTGTAGTATGGTAGAAAACAAGGAGGCCACTCAAGTTATGTATAAGTTGATGTGCAATGGAAGCCAACAAATTAATGAGTCTTGGGCGGTATTATGGTGTTACGGTAGACCAGGTATTTAGAAGAAAAAATGGTATGATTAGGCCTGTCGCGATCAATTAATTGCATGATAACTTTTACTGAGCTCGGTAACTTTGCCAGCCAGGATAATTTCCATTTTTCCTTGCATCTCTCCACCAAGAGAGACTGGATGACAAGAGTTTTCACTCCGGTGCACTACCCTCCAACTCCGGTGCACTACCCTCCAACTCCGGTGCACTACGCTCTAACCCTCGTCACGTGTCGGGTCAGTTACCTGTCAGCGCACAGTCTCTGGTGTAGAGAGCAGCATTGGAGCCCTGCAAGTAGCAAACACGCTAGTTGAGATTTGGAGTTTTAAAAAGATGGAACTGGTTTCAAAGCGACAGCTGCCGTGTGGGAACACTTCGGTTTCAAGCAGAATGACTGCGGTGAACCACTCAACCTTAATGAGCTGGCATGTCGCATTTGTTCGCAACTAGCAACTAAATGTGGCAATACATCGAACCTGCATCTCCACCTAAAGCATAACCATCCGATACAGTTGCCCAGCTGGGGAAAAAAATACTACAGATGGGACATCCCCGTCTTCCCGACAGTCCACAATCACGCTGGCGTTTAGTCGACAAACAAAGTGCAAACAGGACAGTGCAAAATGAACTTCAAAATCAGCTTTATTTGTATGGCACTTTTCATACTTAAAGTAGCACAAAGTGCCTTACAGAAAATAAAAGAAAAACAAAAATGAGGAACAAGGAAACACCATAAAAACCCAGATGTCCCACCCCCACAAATACACACGGAGATACACCAAGACATAAACACTCACACACATACGTAGTCATACTCACAGACATTCACACCCACACAACCAAACACATACACTAGCTATTGCTGAGGAGACATGGCTGGGCACCGAGACCTGAGGTGAGGAAGAAGCTACCTTTGGGGGGCCGCGCACACCGAGAGGAAACATGGTCCATGACTGCAGGGGGCGCCACCACAGGGACCACCCTAGCCCAGTCAGACAGGAGGCTCCACACCACGGTGTAGAGCTCTCCAACCACCCGGGCCATGGCCGTCCACAGGACAGTGCCCCCAACGGTGGACCAGAAACAACTCCCGGTGTGGTAGGCCTCCAGGAGGAAAACACTGGAAAACCGAGGGGCTAAAATGGTAAAATAAGATAAAATGTATAAAATTAGTCAAATAGACCCAATAAATAAAATGGAGGCGCAGTGTCTGCAGACAGGGTGCAGCAGGGTGTTTTACCTGCTATACAGACTTGTCTGTAACGTGTGGCTGCTGCCAGCTTCACTGTGTGCATGTTGTGATTTAACACAGTTGGTTCTGCAGGTTTGTTAGCTGTTTACAAAGGGTCCTAACTGGCAGTTTTGCCTGTTAAGGAATGTATCACTATGTCTGAGCCTAATATTTTATATTTTTTGAAGTGCAACTTAGTTAACATCCAATTTATTTATTGTTTCTGTTGTGTGCTTTTATTCAAGTGCATTTTTTGTTAAAATAGATTAAGAGTCCATTTTATTTATTGTTTTTGGTTGTTTTGTTTATTTATTTTGGATATTTAAAATGTTCCACTTCTCATGTTAAATATTCTTTAGAAATAAACGTTTTGATCTTTGAAAGAGTGTACTTGCATTATTTGAGAATGACACAAAAATACATTTTCACAAAGTCTGCTGCCTCAGTTTTTATGATGGCAATTGACATGCCGGAAATCCTCTCATATTGGCCTGTATTCTATTACCGGCCGGGTCTTTGACATAACATTGGCCGGTCTCGCTGTCGGCAGAGGTAAATAAAAGCCGATCTCTAATGGAGGCCGGGGCTATTATTAGAACCAACGCTTTGTCTGGGCAGGCCTCAACATTATGCTTGTGATAGTAACATGCAAGTACCACAGGGGCGCAATGTTTGTTAATGAATCCAAGCCATCAAGGGCTCTCAAGTTTTAGACTTAGTTCAGCGTGTTTTGGCTAAAGGTACATGTCCATAGGCAGTGTTATTTCCACGCTTCCCATTCATTGTTTATGTAAGAAGCCGTGCAATGCCTTCGCAGTGCGGCGAGTTTGGAGAGATGGGGCACCGCCGCACGCAAGCTCTCGAAAATCTTTTAAACTGACCGTTGTTGATCTAAAATAAAGACAGATTCCGGGTTAGACGATGTAGTGAACAGACGCGCGAGAAGAGGCTCCCGACTAATTTTCATTATTTACCTTCAATACGGTCCTGTTATTTCACTTTTGTCTCACAACGAGCCGCTGAATGCGCATTGGTAATGGAATAAATAAGATATGCCACCAAAACGCCGCAAACAACAAGGAATTGAACCTTACGTAACTCGTGCTAATTCGCAAACTGAACAGCTAGCCGACATGGCGACCAGCGCAGGCTCCACTACAGACAACACTGCTATTACCGAAGCTAACGAGCCCGCTACGGTTCAACAACTCTCAGCCATGCTTGAAAACCAACGAGCCAGTATGAAGGAGGATATGGCAAAGCTAATACAAACCACGTCACAGTCATTGAAAGCCTCCGTTGACGCGCTGCGAGGGGATGTGAACTCATTTAATAAACGCCTCACCGAAACCGAAACGAGAGTGGGAGATAACTTTGAAAGGATCACTTCGACCGAAGCAACGGTAAAATCCCTGGAGTCCCAAAACAAACACCTCCTAGACCGAGTAGAAGACCTGGAAAATAGATTGCGCCGATCTAATCTCCGCATTGTGAATATTCCGGAGGGCAGCGAGACTGGCAAAGAGCCGAAGCAGTTCATAGCCGACTTTCTGATGGAGGCTCTCGGGGAGATATTCACGTCACCCCCGCTCATCGACCGTGCGCACCGCACCGGCCCGCTACCGGAACGAGGATCCCCAAAGCCGAGGCCTTTCATTGTGTGCTTCCATAACTTCTCTGACAAGGAAAAAACGTTAAGGTGGGCAATGAAACACAAACTGAAAATCCGCAATGTGACTTTGAGAGTGTACCAAGACATGAGTGCTAACCTGGCCAAAAAGAGGGCTATTTTAATGGCATAAAGCAGGAGCTGTACAAAAAAGGCATCTGCTTCGGACTGTTATACCCGGCCCGTCTGCGCGTCACCTTCGATGGAGAATCATTCTACTGCGACACCCCTGAAGAAGCGAGGGCCTTCTATGAGCGGCGCGTTGCAGGCTAATTTGGATAAGACAATGTAAGAGCTGAACTGTGTGAGCAGGTACGCAGAAATGCGCACAAACTTTTCATGTCCCGATGCAGAATTGCAGAACAGCAATTCACACTAATTGTTAAGGAGGCGGCTACTCATCTTTACTCATTTGTGGCTCAGATGTAAGCTTCTATGCAGTTGGTTTGTACTTGTTGTGGGAAATTATACACTAAATTTAATATAGGATTTGAATAAGTTGGGTGTTTTCTCTCAAAGTAGGAGAAATATAGGAAATGTCTCTCGGGGGACAAGATAAGGGAATCCTGCGGCTAGCCCCTATTAGGGAGACCAGCATAGGAATGGAACGTGTTCAAGTTCTTGTTTTGTTTATGTTCTCTTTTTTTGGGGTTTTTTTGGGATACACACTACCTCTACCTTTCACAAATGGAATATAATAATACAACCTGAGTAAAGTAATGTTAAGTGGAGTAATAACAGGAGGAGACACTGCCAGATTTGTCAGTTGGAATATTAAGGGGCTAAATGGCCCTGTTAAAAGAGCTCGAATTTTTGCTCACCTTAAAAAACTCAAATCTGAAATTTTTTTTTTTTTTTTTTTTTTTTTTTTATACAGGAGACAGATTTAATAATAGGGGATCATCTTAGATTACGAAGACCATGGGTCGGTCAAATATTCCACTCCAATTTCAATAGCAAATCAAGGGGAGTGGCAATTCTTTTTCATAAAAAAGTTCAGTTTACCGCAATAGATGTTATTTCTGATCCGAATGGCCGCTACATTATAGTCTCTGGATCACTTTTTCATACACCGGTGATACTAGTTAATGTATATGCACCCAATTGGGATGATGAAGAATTTATAAAGAAAATTATATCCAATATTCCTTCTCTAAATTCTTGTCACTTGATATTTGGGGGTGATTTAAATTGTCTAATAAACCCCAATCTAGATAGATCCAACCCTGCTTCAATACCTCTGTTAAAAATGGCTAGGGCCTTATCAGCCTTTATGGATCAGGTTGGATGCATTGATCCCTGGAGGTTCCAGAACCCCAATAAGAAAAAGTTTTCTTTCTATTCACATGTACACCATTCATACTCCCGTATAGATTATTTTTTTTTATAGATAATCTAGATCTAGAACTCCCATCAGTGGCCAATACAGAATATTCTGCAATTGTGGAATCGGACCATGCGCCATTAATCCTAGATCTGTCATTTAATCTCTTGCAGAAACCCCGCCCTCTGTGGAGGCTCAACTCTCTCCTGCTAGGTGATAAAAGCTTTTGTGATTTGATAAATAAGGTTATTGATGAGTTAAATGGCCTCATTTATATAGCGCTTTTGTCCAAAGCGCTTTACAGTAATGACTGACATCCACCCATTCATATACACATTCACACACTGACGGCGGAGTCAACCACGCAGGGCGACAGCCAGCTCGTCAGGAGCAATTGGGGTGAGGTGTCTTGCTCACGGACACCAGGCACTCAGCTAGGAGGAGCCAGGGATCGAACCGGCAATCTTGCGGTTACCAGACAACCCGCTCTACCTCCTGAGCTAAACCTCCCCGAGGTTATGAGTTTCTCAAAAACAACCAGAAAGACAATGTAAGCCCTTCTCTTCTCTGGGAGACTCTCAAAGCTGTCATCAGGGGAGAAATTATAGCTTTTTCTTCCTTAAAAAATAAGGTACGCAGAGAGAAACAAGACAAACTTTTAAAATCAAGAGAGTTAGACTCACAAAATTCGATGACACCATCACCAGACCATTCCAAGCGGAAATTGAATTTACAGAAGGAATATGACTTATTGTCAACCGGTAAAGTGGAGAGGCAACTTCTGCGGGCACATGGACTCAATTATGAAAGTGGTGAGAAGGCGGGAAGATTACTGGCACACCAGCTTAAAGTTAAGGCTAATTCGCATCATATATCCCAAATTAAAAATAGCTTGAATCAATTAACAATAATCCCATCTGAAATTAATAATGTTTTTAAAGAATTCTACTCTACTTTATATCAATCTGAAAGTCCACCTAATGATACAGACATGGAAATGTTCTTTGAGGGTATAATTTTTCTCTATCTAAATCTAGAACAGCCATGGAACATAAGTGAAATAACAAGATCAATCAAAGCCATGCAAAGTGGGAAGACACCTGGGCCAGATGGTTTTCCAATTGAATTATTTAAGAAATTTTCAGACAAACTATCACCACTTTTGCTTAACATGTTTAATGAGTCATTGGCCCAAGGAACCCTACCTCTAACCCTTACAATGGCATCAGTTACTCTGCTGTTAAAACCTGGGAAGGACGCAGATGCATGTGGATCTTATCGACCAATATCTCTTCTAAATGCAGATTATAAAATATTGGCGAAGGCCTTGGCTATGCGGCTGGAAACAGTTATACACCAGATCATCTCCGATGATCAAACTGGTTTTATTAGCAATCGCCACTCATTCAGTAATATCCGCCGCCTGCTAAATGTTATTTATTCACCTGCATCTGAAGAGGTTCCAGAGATGGTTATCTCTTTAGATGCGGAGAAAGCATTCGATAGGGTGGAATGGTCATATTTGTTTAGGGTCTTGGAGAACTTTGGTTTTGGTCACCAATTTGTGTCATGGGTTAAACTTTTGTATTCGTCTCCCAAAGCTTCAGTCATTACAAATAGATTAAATTTGGAATATTTCAATTTACATAGAGGTACCCGCCAAGGCTGCCCTTTAAGCCCGTTACTTTTTGCTTTGGCGATTGAACCATTGTCAATTGCTCTTAAAACCTCACCAAAAATTTGTGGTATTCTTAGATGGGGCACTGAGCATAAAGCTTCTCTTTATGCTGACGATTTATTGGTTTATATTTCTGACCCAGCTAAGTCTGCCCAGGCATTAATAGAAATTCTTAGATAATTTGGGCCATTTTCCGGATATAAATTGAATTTTGCAAAAAGTGAATGTTTCCCTTTAAACAATTTGGCTACTGAAACCCCAGAAATGCAACTGCCATTTCATAAATGTAATTTTGAATTTAAATACCTGGGTATTTATATCACTCGGAAATATGAACATTTGTATGATAGGAATTTTTCTCCATTATTGACTAAGATTAAGGGAGACTTTGACAGATGGAAAACTATATATTTCTCACTAGCAGGCAGGGTTAACGCTATTAAGATGAACATTCTACCACGCTTTTTGCATTTGTTCCAATGTCTGCCACTTTTCTTGCCTAAACTCTTTTTTACTACTTTAGATAAGCTCATTACAGGCTTTTTGTGGGGCAATGACCTACCGAGGATAAATAAAGTGATGTTGCAGAGACATCGCACTCAAGGAGGTCTCTCTCTTCCCAATTTTAGATTTTACTACTGGGCTGCAAATATACAGAAAATAATGTACTGGATTAAATTCCCTCAAATTAACTGGTGTCGAATTGAGGCTAATTCGTGCCCCTCTTGCTCCCTTGCATCGTTGGTGACCTCTAGTCTCCCCCTTTTCCCAAGACAAAACTCATCCAGCCCTATAGTAATTACAACATTGAAAATCTTATCCCAGTTCCGCAAAAGATTTAACCTCTCAGCTGCATCTAGTCTAACTCCTATTCATAATAGTCACCTCTTTCTTCCCTCTAGACTGGATCATGCATTCAATTTATGGCTTGAAAACGGCATTATTAACATTGGTCAATTATATATAGGTGGGGTTTTTGGAAGCTCCGGAGATGTATTTGTGAAATATAATATCCCTCAAAACCATCTGTTTCTTTATTTCAGGTACGGCAATTTGCCAAATCTCTAAACCCTAGTTTTCCTAACTTACCCCAGGAATCATTATATGAAACAATCTTGGATTCACCACCAAAGCTTAAAGGTTGTATATCCAGAATATATCAGATTATTAACTCAGCTGCTGAGACTAATATTGTCAAGATTAAGGGAGATTGGGAAAAAGAGTTGGGAGTGAGTCTATCAGAATCATTTTGGAATCAAGCTTTAACCAGAGTGAATAAGAGTTCATCATGCTCACGCTTAAGCATAATACAGTTTAAGGTACTGCATCGCTTACACTACTGTAATTCCAAACTCTCAAAGATTTACCCAAATGTACAAGATAGCTGCAATCGATGTCATAATTCACCTGCAGATCTTACGCACATGTTTTGGTACTGCCCAAAATTGGTAGACTACTGGAATGGCATATTTAAATTCCTTTCCGATTCCTTGAACCTAAACCTTCAACCCAATGCCTCTATGTGTATATTTGGTACAGACTCTGATAAAGATCCAAACTTAAACAATAAACAACCCTCCTAGCGCGTAGGAGAATTCTGATGGACTGGAAATCGCCCCGATCCCCAAGTTGTACTATGTGGGTGAAGGATCTTATGTTCTTTTTAAAATTAGAAAAAATTAAGTTCTCGCTTCGGGGTCAACCTGACAAATTTGGTTCTACTTGGGGCCCAATTATACATCACTTCGACAAATTGAAAAGTCTCTCGGCAGACTTGTAGCTTAGGACCTTTCCCATCCAGCCTTCCTTTAATTTACTATGATAATCACTGTTATTATTATTTCTTATTTATTTTATTTTATTTTGACTTTACTCTCAAATTATCTTTTATTATTATTTAATAACTAACATGCCCTCTTGTACTCTATTGTTGTTTTTTTTTGGTTTGTTTGTGCTCTGTACTTGGGTCACTGTGTGTCTTCTGGGGTAGTGTGTATGTTCACCATGGGGGGGGGGGGGGGGGGGGGGGGGGGGTTTGGGGTATTAAAAAAGGGGGGGAAAAATATTTTTCATTCATTTGTATTCTGCAAGTGTTACATGCACATTGTGTGATATACATTATATTGTTATACTTTTTCATTCACAATAAAAAACACTAAAGTTAAAATAAAGACAGATTCAGCAACTGCATAGCTTATTTCTCGCCTAAAATGTTTTCAGAAACACATTTCGGTTAACTATTTACGTGAGATAAGAGGGAGGTAGGAGGCTGCGAGGGGAGAACGACACAACTCGGAGGAGCAGAGAGGGGTGTGTGTGTGTGGGGGGGTACTTTTTCCACCCTTTCAAATCGTAGACTACAGCTTTAACACCTTCTCTGAACATTATGCGACATTCACACTGGATGCGATAGACGCTTGTATCGCGCCGCTTGATCATTTTGGACTATTTTTGACTATTTTTGTCATTTGCGTCATTCACTTCATTAGCGCATGACGCTCATTTTTGAACCGGTGCTGCTTTAGCGGGGGAAATGAGGGCAGCGCCGGCAGGGGGCCGGCGGGTCACGTCAGCGGACCCTCCTGCTCCGCCTCGGGGTACCCATCCATGAGCCTCCTCCAGGAGCCACGTCCCTCACACCTCTCCCCAGGGAGAGTCGGGGCCACATTCGACTAGACCTCAGATCAGACGAGACAACCCGCTGAATTTAAGCATATTACTAAGCGTAGAAAAAGGAAAACTAACCAGGATTCCCTCAGTAGCGGCGAGCGAAGAGGGAAGAGCCCAGCGCCGAATCCCCGTCCGATGGGCGGACGTGGGAAATGTGGCGTACGGAAGACTGCTTGCCCAGTGTCGCTCGGGGGCCTGAGTCCTTCTGACTGAGGCTCAGCCCATGGACGGTGTGAGGCCGGTAACGCCCCCCTTCGCGCCGGGGTCCGGTCTTCTCGGAGTCGGGTTGTTTGGGAATGCAGCCCGTCCATCTCAGCTCATGTGCTGTCGGCTTGAACTCGTCGCTGATTGGATGTCGCGGCGCGATGCCGCCTGAAAAGTTTGATATTTTCAACTTTATTTGCGTCGCTCCAGACATGCCATTCGCTTCATTTACGCCGCGTCTCATCGCGCCTCCGCCTGAACCGCGTGTCATCGTGCCATTTACATTGATTTTCAATGTAGAGTCGCCTCTCAATTCGCATCTATCGTGTCCGGTGCTAACGCCCCTTTAGACAGGCAGGACTGATGACATTAGCTACCTAGCTCCACCATTAATGTAGGGCTCTAAGAAATCCGTTTTAAAAATTCAATGTTTTCCGTTTTTAAGTTTTTTGAATTGTTTTCCGTTTTTCGAAATTAAGTGTTTTACAATTTGATAGCATTTTTTTCCCCTATCAAATTGTGTCTAATCATATGGTTGATTAAGACATTTACTGTTGAAACTTTCTCGTTTCTCATTCCAATTCCTTGTCATTCAGACAACATACACATGTGCATAAAATATGTGTGTGTACGTGGAATCATTTATGGATGAGCCACAATACACCCACTTTTTATTCAAATCCACCCCACAGAGTCTTAAAGCTCCAGTCTACAATTTTTCACTTGAGCCAAAATTTAGCCAATCGTAGCCATCCGGTCTGCATGGCTACTATTGGCTAAATGTTCCGATCCAATCCTCCCTCATTCTCCTCCTGCTCACGTCCGTGTTTGAAACTACGAGCGGACAAGACGCTTGTTGCCCTGAGCAGTTCAGGTATGGAGCAGGGCTCTCACGTGAGTTCAGAGTGAGATTTTGGCTGAGGCTGTGGAGTCAGTTGGGGGGGGGGGGTATTGTTGCAAGCGATCGCTGAGCAGTTTGGGATCGGGGACGTTCTGCAGTCGGGGTGAGAGGGAAATCCGACAGGCAACCGCTGCATTCACACCGATAATGTTTCATCATTCGTGGCCGTAATAAACACTATTACTGCTTTGTACATGTTGTGGAAGTCCCAGACACACCGGGAAACGAAACGCCATCCTGTCTGAGTTCATTCCCGGAGGGGGATGTTCCCATTCATTGTCTATGTAAGAAGCTGTGCTATGCTGTCGCAGCGTCTGAGAGATGGAGCGCGCCGCCCGCAAGCTCTCAAAAATCTTTCAAACTGACGTTTCAAACTGACGCTATGCATTCAGCATTCTCGCCTAAAATGTTTTCAGAAACACATTTCGATTCAATTCAAAAACTATATCCTTTTATTACAGACTGATTCAATTCGAATCAATTCCATACAGTGTAACGATACAATTCGATTCTACGGTTAATATATGTTTTCGATATTTTATAAAATAAAGAAGCCGATTCTGTGAAGTGACAGTACTATAGTTTCTTTTCAAATATGTAAAATACCACATATCCGCAAGCATTGTTGCTGTATGGCACTGGCAAAAAAAAACAACCAGAACAACAAAATCACATGTCAATGTATTTATTTTTAGACATGGACCAAAAAAAAGTCTGGCTGAATCGTTGGATGGCAGTCACAGGACAGTGTCGTGGACGCTACCCGTGCTGCGGCCGCCTCTTGTGGCGCAAGTTGAGACACAAGTGATCGACATTCAAAGCCGTCCGTCTCTCACATGCGGTCGTGGAGTGCCTGTGGTCACACGGCAGCGTCGCAGCCGCCTACATGTGCTGCGCCCGCCTCTCCATCTCCACCTCCTCCATGTTCCGTGTTGTCCCTTGTTTATAACTCATACAAGCTAGCCAGCTAGGGCGTTTCGCCGGCAGCTTCAGCTCTTGCGTTGTTTTAGAGACCCTGGCGTAATGCCGCCCACAGATATGATGCCGCCGACCGCTTCAAAGTCCTGCGATACCCGATCCATGACTCTGTAACCGATTCATCTAGGAATCCATTGATAATTCGTATCGATTGAGGAGGCTGCTACCGATGCAGCCGTATCTCTCACTTGTTGAACCGAAATACCCGGTTGCATCAGTTTATCGTTTACAACCCTTACCGGTACTGATACCAAAATGTTGGTATCGTGACAACATGTGTGTGTGTGTGTCTCAGCCCCGCCCCTCAGTGAAACAGAGAGGAGAGACGCAGGATGAAATGGTGTGCCCGTTAATTACACTAAAACACAGTAGAGACTCGACAACATGTTTTTTTCCCCTTTTTCAGCTTAGGTGCGGTGACAGACACTTAGAATATTTATAATAATAATAATAAATTCTCCCATGTGATCTCCCTAATCATTTTTATTAGAAAAAAACATTTTTATAAATTGTATCCAGATTTTGACAAATTCCACAGGATTCCACGTTTTACAGTTGATTCCATTTTCATTGTCAGATTCCGTGATACCGTCTGCGTTTTCTGCATCGCGGAAATCATAGGGCCCTACCATTAGTTTTAATGTTTATTATTAGAGGAAGAACTGCTAGCCGCTAGCTTAAAGATAACTTAACAGACTTTACTACTTAAATTGACACCAAAACTTTACTGACTCCAAATTCATCAAGAAGACTGGGGTGTCGGTCTTTAAGATGCTTCACCAACTTTGTTGCGCTACTCGACTTCATCGCCACCACTTTACCATTGTCAGCATATCTGCAATTCCAGTCAAGTCTGCCTTCAGTAAAAGCATATCAAACTGTGTGTGTAAACTTGTTGGATCTCACTGTGAACTATGTTGTTAACACAGTTGTAGCAATAAAACAGACGCCATCTGTGAGGGAGTTTGGCAGAACAGGAATAAGACGGATGGTGGCTGAGGATGGAGGCTCCTGGCCAACATGGCTGATGGCGACTCAACACTTTAATTTTCAAGTCATTTTGCAGACGATGCCATCAAAGCGAAGCATGACAAGGTCAATGACAGACACATGTTCCATTCCTACATCACCAACAGGTCAGAGGTCACATGACCACAACAAGCTGAGCTTTGAATATTTCTTCAAACTCAAACTATCAGTGAATGTATCCGACACATTCTTCCATTCAAACATACCAATCGACCTTGTGTTCCTTCATCACAACACACTAATACACACTACAGCACCAAATGTGCAAACTCACTATTTCCTGCTGTTTGTTTGATAGAAACTACAGCTGAAAGGAATTATTAGTGCTTCCAGTAGGATCCACAGACAGCAAGTCCTCTGTGTGCTCAGTAGGGGTGTAACGGTACATGTATTTGTATTGAACCGTTTCGGTACGGGGTGCTCGGTTCGGAACGGAGGCGTACCGAACGAGTTTCCATACGGACATATTAAGTAGAGGACCGCATGTGTGGAGGATGCTGCAGCCGCACATGCAGCTACTTTATGCTAATCAGAGGCGCCGGGCTCGACTCGCCGCCTCGGGAACGCTCGCGAACGCTCGCAAAAATCTGTTGTATGAAGGAGAGCGCCTGTCAATCATCCTCTAGTGGCAGCCCACCAAGCGTGCAATACTGGGAAGTGGTGTGTCCACTCGCGTTTAAAATCGCCCCTGTGGACACGTACCTTAATGCCGCTAGCGATGGCAACAAGCCAGAGTTGGAGGACCCTCCCGCGACATTAAGGTCTCCCGTTTGGGAATACTTCGGCTTCCCGGTGAGATACAAACAGGGACAAAGAGAGGTTGATAAAACCAAAGCGGTTTGCCGACATTGTTCATGTGAGGTCGGGTATATTTCTGGCAACACGTCAAAACGTTGACGCATTTGAAACGGCACCACCCCCACGTGAACATCGCTACAACGAGGAGAAAGACGAGCGTAACGTTAGTGCAAACATAGCTCCCCACCGCGTTTACACCGCCTCTCCCTGCCCTGTTCAATTTTGCACCATCAGATGGAGAAAATATTTGTTTTTAAAGAAACAGTCTGTTATTTATTTTTAGTCTGAGCCTTATTCATGTTATTTAATCTGAGCAACAACTTGAAACTGTTTAGTGTTGCAACTGTTCAATTTCGCACATCAGATGGAGAAAATATATTTTTTAAAGAAACAGTCTGTTATTTTTATTTTTTAAATAAATATTTTAAATACTTGTATTTATATTTTTGAGCAGCACTCTAGCTCCAGTGCATGTTCCTACTGTTAAAAGCACAAAAGTAATAAACAACTAGCACATTTATATTTTGCATTTTGTTTTCTTACTGTACCGAAAATGAACCGAACCGTGACCTCAAAACCGAGGTACGTACCGAACCGAGATTTTTGTGTACCGTTACACCCCTAGTGCTCAGCCTTCAGGAAATATATATGACATTGAAGTAAATGTTTCAAACTGGCTGTTGAGGTCCTCTGAGCGCTACAACACTCTACGTCTACATCGTCTACATGAGGGATGTAACATAATCTGACTAAAAGCAGGAGTCAGTGAATGCAACAAAACAACAAACAAACAAACCTCGTTCAAATTGTAACCAGAGGTGGGAAGTAGGGGTGTAACGGTACATTTAGGGCTGCAGCTATTGAATCTTTTTGTAATCGAGTAATCTACCGATTACTCCATCGATTAATCGGAAAAATAATAACGATCACGAAATCACTACAAACAGTACGCTCTGGTACGTTAAATCAGCTAACATCAATGTTTACGCTACCTTGTGTCGACAACTCTGGGTGAACTAGCGTTAACAGGATACTTTCGGCTCAGAAGTTGAATCATGATTGTCATGCTGTTGTGGTCATTTCTACTTTGCACAGACACATTGCACCTTGTCTTCTATTTTTAGTGTGAAATTATCCCAAACTTTGGATATTCTCTCCCGTTTACGGACTGTTTCTTGGCTCTCTGCCAACGCCCCAACTGAATACCGAATTTAGTTATGTGCTTCCAGGGCTCCAGACTAACTTTTTTGGGGTTAACCAAACGCCTGTCCTGGTACAGGTTGTGTTTCTGGCGAACCGGTGACTGAATCCAACGACTGGTTCTTAAACTACGACTAAATTGATACAGTAAATGAATCGACACACTAGCGTACGCACGCACGCACGCACACGCACACACACACACACACACACACACACACACACACACACACAGTTTAGTTTATTGGAAAATGTACTCTGACTACAGTTGTCCTCTCCACGTAATTAATTGATCTGATAACATCAACAAATCAATTCAAAATAAATTGCAATTGCATGCATAAATAGAGGTACATTTACATTCAGGGCATTTAACAGACACTTTTGTCCAAAGTGAGTTCCAATAAGTACATTTGACAGAAGAAAGTGAAACAATAATATATGGCTGTTGGTAATGTAAGGATGTCAATCGAACAAGTTTCAAGCCCCAGGTATGTAGGCCCCAGTATCATTGTCTTAAATATGATGCAAGCTACTACAGGGAGTCAGAGGAGGTCATGGAAGAGGGGGGATCACATGGGAGAGTTTTGGCAGGTTGAACACAAGCTGTCCTCTATGGAGCTAGAACAGTCTCATAATTCACAAATGCACACAGAAATTCACAAATGCACACAGAAATTCACAAATGCACAAAAAAGATTCACAAATGCACACAGAAATTCACAAATGCACAAAAAAGATTCATAAATGCACACAGAAATTCACAAATGCACACAGAAATTCACAAATGCACAAAAAAGATTTACAAATGCACACAGAAATTCACAAATGCACAAAAAAGATTTACAAATGTATTTGGGGATTTGTATATACATGTGACTCAAAACACAAATACATTTTCAATGCACACACAAATCAAAAAAAAAAAAATCACAAATACATGAATGTTAAAGTATTTGCAATCTTCATCAAATACGCATTTGGGGCTTGTTACATTCATATATGAACTGTTGGACCTGTATTTACAAAGTGCTTTTAATTTGTAAACCTCCCTGCATTTGTGTGTGAAACTTTTGAGACTCCCCTGACGTGACTCTGATCCACAAATGTGTTTTTTCTAAGGGGAGGTTGTCTGTAGCCAATCAGATGTCTCCCTCCTTTACAGCCAATCACGTGAGTGTCTCCACTCCTCCTGCATTCAGCTGTATTTTTTGTTTGGTTGTTTATCGGCTGTGTTTACCATTTCGGGTGATACCGTATGCTGGTTAGTTAGATAAATTAGTCCTCAAACATCATACAGTTTGACATGTTAGAGTGAGCATTACAGAAGCAAGTTAGGTTTAAGTGTCAGGAGTCATTCACGCAGCGGCGTCATCGGCCGTAGCTTACGGCTCCGCTAACGTTCATCTTTCCTCTGTCCTGTGTACTGCGAAGCCAGTTTAGTGCCACGGTAGTTACCGTGGTGATCTAAAAGAGAGCCACCTTTGTAGTGCAGCCTGACTGACTGACTTGTAGTACAGACTCAACATACCTCGCTAACCCACTAAACTGGCTTCGCAGTACACAGGACAGAGGAAAGATGAACGTTAGCGGAGCCGTAAGCTACGGCCGATGACGCCGCTGCGTGAATGACTCCTGACACTTAAACCTAACTTGCTTCTGTAATGCTAACTCTAACATGTCAAACTGTATGATGTGTTTGAGGACTAATTTATCTAACTAACCAGCATACGGTATCACCCGAAATGGTAAACACAGCCGATAAACAACCAAACAAAAAATACAGCTGAATGCAGGAGGAGGGGAGACACTCACGTGATTGGCTGTAAAGGAGGGAGACATCTGATTGGCTACAGACAACCTCCCCTTAGAAAAAACACATTTGTGGATCAGAGTCACGTCAGGGGAGTCTCAAAAGTTTCACACACAAATGCAGGGAGGTTTACAAATTAAAAGCACTTTGTAAATACAGGTCCAACAGTTCATATATGAATGTAACAAGCCCCAAATGCGTATTTGATGAAGATTGCAAATACTTTAACATTCATGTATTTGTGATTTTTTTTTTATATTTGTGTGTGCATTGAAAATGTATTTGTGTTTTGAGTCACATGTATATACAAATCCCCAAATACATTTGTAAATCTTTTTTGTGCATTTGTGAATTTCTGTGTGCATTTGTGAATTTCTGTGTGCATTTGTGAATCTTTTTTGTGCATTCTTGAATTTCTGTGTGCATTTGTGAATCTTTTTTGTGCATTTGTGAATTTCTGTGGGCATTTGTGAATTTCTGTGTGCATTTGTGAATTTCTGTGTGCATTTGTGAATTATGAGACTGTTCTAGCTCCATAGTCCTCTGAATTAGTCATGGAATCAATTTATATACTTAGTTAGCTGAATCCGATGTTGTACTGCATCGACATCTGTGAATATTGTATCCTGTGATATTCTTTTCATCCGTATCTTATTTTTGGAAATTGTTATAAAGCAATGATGCAAACGTGTTCCACTGATTGTTTTGGCCGAGGCGTAACGTCTCCCCAAATCGTACATTTCCTCTTGTTTTTTTAATATCTTCTGCACTAACGAAGAAGAATGTAATGTTCTTAATGTTTTCTTTTGCCCATTGAAACATCTCCATTGGTGTCAGAATATGGTTTGCATCAGTGGCCTGTAGACTTGCTTGTGCTGCAAGTCGCTTGTCACAGGCGGGTCTCTTTCATCTGGGATAAGGGGTTAATTTGTGATTTTCAGGAAATGAATGGCCAGCAGTCTTAATATTTAATTACTTTACGTTTGCCATCACTGAGCATAATACTAAGTTATTTCCACTATTTTCATGCTTTATCATCACTAAATTCTCTCTGATCTACATTCCAGACTTCTGGAAAAATGTCCAAAATGGTGCATTATGAAGAATAAAATTAATATTTTGGAGCTTCATAGTCAAAGGTTTTATTTCATTAAAAGAAAGAAAGAACCAATTATCTGGTATAAATCCCATTAGGATCATCAAGTGCCCACATGGTCATTTGGGGGTCCAAATATGGGGTTCCAAAAATATAACAAATAATCCTGTTTAGAATAAATATGATCATTAATCGTGGTGCTAGGGGCAAACTTCAGATTCCCTAGTTTGGTACCATAAAGCATATTTTCACCGCTTTTAAGCAAAATCTCAGAGGTGTCATTTACATGGGTGGCTGAGTTGGCATGGAATGACCCTAAACAGGGGTATTCAATATAAAATCCTGTTTACGTACTGACAGGGCTGTAAACTTACGGTCGCCACTCGCCAAATGCGACTAAAATATTCCCCTGGCGACTTAATTTTGGAGGGATACATGCCATGGGGCGGGTAAATGTTTGTCCCGATGGTCGTGCTCTTGCAATAAATTATGCATGATATAACAAAACATTGTAGTAGCTGTAAACCGATAAATTATGACGGTAGCAAACGTCAAGCTAAACCGGTGATTTGTTGTGTGTCACACTGAAGTAGCGCCCCCGACGTCACCGCTGTAGAAAATAGTTCCCCCGAAGCAACGTAGCGTGCGCGTCACCGCTCTTTAAAAGTTTGGCGCAGTGAGTGACGCCCGGTTCACACTGGCCGCGGAAGCGCCGCGAATAGCCGCGGCCGTCCCGCGTCGTGAAGCGATCGTTTCGCTCGTCTGCTCTATTTTTTGCGCGTGCCGCGAGCGAACACATCAATTCTGGCAGTTAATCACACAAAGAAACAAGAGACAATCCGGTCAATTTTCAAAATAAAAGCAGTTTTCAAAATAAAATACCGCGATTGACAAATACGATAATATTTGTTGTGCACTGGGAAAGTGGAAGACTGACAGGGAATGGCTTTAGTACGACGACTCGACGGGCGTCATGTTTTGCTCCGTCTGCCGGACACACGCCAAGAAAAACAGCGCGGAAATGTAGTTCTGATGAGTAATTAATGAGTGTTTCCTTTGTCACAGTTTTGCACTGTTAAAGTTTTCAATTTGCAATGTTTGAGATGAAATTAATGAAATTCAATTAATAATATTAAAATGTATTTCTAAATAATACTTTGGCCTCTTTTCTAAACATGTACTGCTCTATCATACTGTTATCTCAATGAAAAGTACTGAAACAGATGACAACAAAAAGAGGCAATTTATTATTTGGCCGGTAAAAAATGTACTTGGCCAGTATATTCTTTCATCTACAGGTCCCCTTGGCAGGTGAGCCAAAAAGTTAGTTTACAGCCCTGCGTACTGAATTCAACATTGTGTTTTGTTCCAACATCAAGCTGCTGGGACTGGACTGGCAAAACAGGAAGGACCAATGGTACTGTAGCATCAACTTAATATTGAGAGGATATCTACTGGACTCAGGGGTAGACAATAAGGGAAATTTGCCATTGGCTGATCCCTGGCCTCACCATTGTAACCACTGGCCCAGAAATCGATCCCCAAAATATTGAAAAAGAACAATTTACTGCAGTACTGGGGTCAAAATGTGCAAATAGATAAGTCAAAAGTGCAAACAGTGCTGCATTACTCAAGCACAATCAGTTCTTCCTCCATCTTCTCCTCAGTTGGTTGATTTTTGATGCCCAGGCAGTATATCCTGGGCTTCTGCTTCTGGGCCTTGACTGCCACCAGCTCAAAACAGCCTTCTCTGCATTGACTCGCAACTCAATCTCCTGCTAGTGTTGCTTTCGTCAACGAAAATTATGAAGAAATATCATCGTCAACAAACCTTTATCACGTGACGAAAACGAGACGAGACGCAACGAAAACTGGTCATGTGACGATAACGATAATTAAATATTAGGGCTGTCAAAAGATTGATTTTTTTAATCGCAATTAATCGCATTTTGTCCATAGTTAACTCGCGATTAATCGCAAATGAATCACATTTTTTGGCACATTTTTTTTCTTCTAAATGTACCTTAATGTATTTTTTTCATATTCTTAATACTTTTAACAACATAAGGGCAAATATACTTGATTTATGAAAATGTTTATTTAACACTTCAAATATCCCCTTACCAAAACATGGGATCAAAACAGGGTTATAAGCATATATCACAAACAATTAAAGTGAACATGTCACAGGAGATAGTGTAACAGGAGATAAGTACAGTTAGGATATAAGTGCATTGGCTTGCAAGTGATATCTCAGACTGGACGTATTTCTATGGTAGCTCATTTCTTCTTCTTCTTCTGCCTCAAGGTACGTGTCCACAGGGGCGATTTTTAGGGATGCACGATATTGATTTTTTGAAGCCGATACCGATATCGATAACTTTCTGCTCCTCGGGACCGATACCGATAACCGATAATATTGTTATTCGTTTTTGAATGTATATTCAGATCAAATTCAGGTCAAAAACACTAATGACTAAGCTTAGGTAGATTTAGCATTTATTGCCTTTTACCAAACACCATACCAGATGTATCACAGTGACATGATAATGTGTTAATACTATGAACAAAAGAAAGCCAAGAACAGTTTTGACTCTTCAATAAAATGACAATATTTATTTATATATATATATATATATATATATATATATATATATATATATATAATGTGAAGAGTAGATAAACAAATATGTGTATTTCAACGGTATATCTGCACTACTACTGTCTATACCATACACACTCTCTGTCTGTGTGTGTCTCCCTCTTTCTCTCTCTCTCTCTCTCTCGCTCTCTCTCTCTCTCTCGCTCTCTCTCGCTCTCTCTCGCTCTCTCTCGCTCTCTCTCTCGCTCTCTCTCTCTCTCTCTCTCTCTCTCTCGCTCTCTCTCTCCGAGAGAAAGAGAACGGATAAATACAAGAAGTGTACAAACTTCTTAGTTACAGAAACATGGCGTATTAATTTTATGGGGTTTAATGGAAAAAATAGCTCTGAATGAACAACAGCTGAGCAGAAGCGCTTGTCGACCGCCGCGGAGAAATACGCGTCTGGTCTGAACGGGGGGTGCGCGGATCGCTCGCGATTTTCGGCGGCGCGCTGCGCCGCGGCGCTTCCGCATGCAGTGTGAACCTGGCGTGAGAAGGGAGCGCTCGATTTGTGGATTAACTCCCTCCTCCGAAACCTGTGATACCACAGTAACCACATCACATGCTAAACGGGAGGCGCCTAGAAAAAAACTAACGTCCCTCATCCCAATCCACCCGTAGCACTGTTTTAACACACACATCCTATCGTCGGATTATCGGAGGTATTAATAATTGTATCGGATTTATCGGGATGACGTCATAATTCCTATTATCGGGCCGATAATTATCGGTCCGATAATTATCATGCATCCCTAGCGATTTTAAACGCGAGTGGACGCGCCGCTTCACAGTATTGCACGCTTGGTGGGCTGCCACTAGATCATGATTGACAGGCGCTCTCCTTTAACAACAGATTTTTGCGAGCGTTCGCGAGCGTTCGCGAGCCTTCCCGAGGCGGCGAGTCGAGCCCGGTGCCTCTCGACATTCGCCGCAACGCTACCAGAATGCATTGCACGGCTTTTCACATAGACAATGAATGGGACGCAAGGAAACACCGCTGCCTGTGGACACGCACCTTCCCTCTGGATCAAGGCTACAGGTGCCAGCGACGGCCATACATCATACGATGCGCGTTTTTTTTTTTTTTTAATACCGAGCGTTAATCGCGCGTTAAAAAAATTAACGGCGTTAAGAGGATGTTGCGTTAATGCGTTAACGCGTTAACTTTGACAGCCCTATTAAATATATAATGCAATATTGTCAACGAATAAAAACGAGAGTAAATGTGGTTTACAAAATAAAAACTCTGCTAAAATGTGTCTTCATTTTCGTTGACGAAAACGAGACGAGACCAAATGTTATAACGTTGTTTCGTCTCGTTTAGTCGCATTATTATTATTATTTTGCAGTGTATTTCAATTTCCTGTGTCTCTTCTGGGGCTAGGCGACTTCACTTCCTCAATCCCCACTCGCGGGGATTTAGATTCAGAAGACGAAGCAGCAGCGGTTAAGCGTTATCGTCAACTTAAAAAAAAGTTAAACAGAGAAAGGGACCGATGGCCGGCCAGCCGGGGATCGTCTTTGGGAGAAAAAGAAGAAACGACATTTGGACTCCCTTTCATTACATAGACGTGGAAAAGAAAACGGAATGTGTTGTGGAAAAAGATGGGGAGAAATGCGGCCTCAAAATGAAGGGAAAAAACACCACAAATCTCAAGGCATTCCATAATGAAATTGAGGTAAGTCAAAACATTAACGTGATGTTACTTTCTATTTTAAAAAAAAGTTCATGCCAACTCCCAAGGCTGTGGTTTCGCATTTTAACGCTAGCTAGCCACTGGAGCTGAAAATGACAAATGTGTGTGATTAGCGTCAGCGTGTGTGTGTGTGTGTATTTTTTGTGAGAGTGCAAAGTGGGTTAACGTATGTGACTAGTGTGTGTGTGTGTGTCTGTGTGTAGGCCTATTTGTTTGTACGAATGATGTAGTGTTAAGAAGGCTTTAAGAAGGCTTCGGGGAAACCGGGCCCAGAGCAATGTACCAAAGAGGAGGGGATAGCACAGTGGATGGGAGAAGTACCAAAACGACATAAAATTTTAAACTTAATTGAAAACATGTACAAAGAAGAGAAAGAAAAGATCAAACAAAAGCTGGCCTCAGCACGCAGAATAACTACAGGGTTGGATATTTGGACTAAAAAGGGGCTTACAGCATCCTTCCGGGGAGTCAGTGCCTGTTACTTCAATCCTGAGGACAACAAGGCTGAACACAAGCTCCTGAACCTGAAAGAGATGGCTCGCCCTCACACCGCAGAGTCGATTAGTACACTTGTGGAGGAGTCAATGGAAGAATGGGGAATCCCCAGAGAGAAGGTCCTCACAACGATTACTGACAATGGCAGCAATATGGTGGTTTCATTCCACAGCCACACACATTCAGAACAAGTTGCCACAACTTCTGAAGGATTCAGAGGCGGAGCACGACGATGGCGATGAATAGGAGGGGGAGGATGACAGGTCAGTCTGTGTATGAAACAATGCTATAACTTCATTCAACATCTATGTAACTGGTCATGGTATGAAAGTTAAAGCTAAAAATTATTATTATTCATTCAGCATTTATGAAACTGATCATGATCTAATTTCATATACATAAAAATAAGTTCATATGAAGTTAACTACGAGAAATATTTAATTCAAGTTCAATAATGTAAGGGATAAAATGGTTAAATATGTAAATATGTTTTTCTAATGTATATATATATATATATATATATATATATATTTCCATGTAGATAAGCCATAGAGAGGACCCTGTGCGTAGTTCACACCATACAGCTTGTCGTGAATATGATCCAGAAAGAACCCCCAATCCGAAGGCTTTTGGAGAAAGTGAGGCACTTGGTGAACAAGTTTAGGAAGTCATCTGTCGCCACAGAGCAGCTACTACAGAAGTGTACTCTGGTTCTGATTGTGATGGCCGCAGACGCGTCCACACCACAGTAAACACAGTCTGCCTGTCGGTAACCCCTCCCCTTGCACTCACTCACATTTTGATGCTTTAATCATTAGGATAATTTGCACATTTAGGTTTATTCCTGCACGTTATTATTATTATTAGGATCGACATACATCATTGAACATATGTAAACAAATAAACACATGACACATAGTCTTTTGATTTCATACCTCCATATAGACTTTATTTACTTTAAGCACGTCATGGTCACACATTTGCAAGTGCACACATTTGTGTTGACTATGGGTTTGCTGTTATTTGTTATTAATTCTTTTTGTTCTGTTTTCTTTACCATGCCCGCTGCGGGGGTCCTGAGTCTGGCCAACTCCGGCGTCGTGGTGGGGCGTGCGGCGACAATTGGGGTCCGGGCGGAAACCAGCCAAAAGACGGGCAGAAAGGTTCCGCCAGTTTAAGACCTGCTCAGCATGATCCAACTGCTGTCCAGTCGTGGGGGGGATTTAAGATTTTGTTGGGATTTTGTTATGTTTAATTTGAGTTGGATTGTTTTGTGTATATATGTAAATATTAGTTTAAATAGGTTATTTCTGTAGAAATCTTTAGTTTGTCTTTTTCACAATTTTTGGTTCTTTTGTAAGCTTAATTGATTTGGTAATTATCCTGTCATTTATTTTGGTTTAGTCAAGTAGTATTTAAGCAGTTCCTTTGTTTCATTTGGGAAAAGATAGGTGGAGGGTGTGTTTGTGTTTTGTCTCTTTGGTTTTGTTATGTTAACCTTTAAAGGGCCCTAAATCTTTTGTTAATTTTGAGTTTGAAGAAAAATAAATTTAAGCTATTGTTGCTACTCCTGAGTCTGTGTCCCTGTGTCAACTACTGGGTCCCTCACACTGATAAAAGACTGTCCCACCAGGTGGTCAAGTCGCTTTGCTATGATGTCGCGCTGTCAAGGAGCACCTCACCGCTGTGGCTGAGTCCATGGGTTGGGACAACCTGCAGTCCAGTGAGTGGCAGAAGGTCAAGATGCTGAAAGACCTTCTTCTGCCATTTACAGAGCACACTAAGTCACTTGAAAGTGACACTCAATCACTTTCCCTTGTTGTGCCAGCACTCCTGGATCTCAAAAACCACCTGTCAGCGTTCTCGCTTGCACATGGGAGGCAGCTAACAAATTAGCCCACGTATTTTTTCATAGACAATTTACGACCTGAAATCACTAACGTTAGCCAGGCTGGTGACTCCACGACTCCACGATGTGCTGAGCCTACTCCGTTCACCTTAGCGGCAAAGGGGAAGATGTCGGTGCAACAAAAGGAAGGTTTTACAAGTTGTTTCTTATTGTTTATTTGCTATTCTGCACCAGGTTAGCCCATCAGTGGGAGCACGGTAACATGTTAAAGCACCTGCAGCATCATACACTGTAAATGTGTTTTCATGAGGTTTTCAAAAATAAAGCTCTCGAGGAAAGTGTACCCCTGTGAAAATGTATTCATAATTTATAATATTTATATTCAAATTCATAGATTTGATATGTATACTGTACTGTGAGAAATGCATAGTAAAGTTCATAAAAAGTAAAAAGTTCATAGAATTAAAATTGATGGAGAAGGTCAGACTATTTCATTCAGAAAGAACGTTGGTTAGCTAGCTCATTTAAAATATCCTAAACTTTTTTTACCCTGCCTCTTAAAAGAATCGGAATCGAAAATCGTTTGGAACCGGAATCGAAACAAGGAATCGGAATCGGAATCAGAATCGTTAAAATTCAAACGATGCCCAACCCTACCGATGATGAGCAGGTTGCAAATGAGGGTACAGAGGCTCCAGAGTTAACCCCCGCAAAACGACCTAGATTTAAATTTTTCAGTGCCAATCGTCCATCGAGGCCAAAGATGGCCAAGACAACAAAGCAGGAGATTTCAAAATATAAAGAGGGGCTGTCCGGGGGTCCGTTTCACAAAGCAGGTTTAGTGAAAACCTTGAGTTAGTTAACCCTGAGATGAGGGAAACTCTGTTTTTTTCAGTTTCACAAAGCCAGTTCAGCATAAATCTGAGTCGGTTACCCGGGTAACATACTCCGTGAACCTAACCTGCTCGCTAGCAGGTTTGCTTCAACAAACCCTGAGTTTCTCCCTACATGTCTCCGCCTTTTTTCGGGAATCTGAACCAACTCTGAAAAAATGTGCCGTCCTTTCATTGTCAACCTAATTGATATGGAAATAAAAGTGATTCTAGCAGCTTTGCGTCAGGAGAGGATTTTGATTACCTTTCAATCACATTAGATATTATCTAAACAATATTCTCCGACATTTTCAACATTTCATATCGCGGACATAATCCGCAACCAGATTCTTTGCGGAGGTAGTGTTTTTGCGAACGGGAGATTTATGAAATGTTTAAGTACATTCCTGTGTTGAAATACCTGCTTATATTTACTGTTTAATATGTGAAATATGATTAAAATCATATGCCTTAGTCAACGTATTTGCGCAATATTCTTATGCTTAATTTTCAACTGAAGCCACTTTCTTTCTGTGCCTGGGGGGATTACACCCAATAAAAATTAGGGCCCGACCGATTCATCGGCCTGCCGATTTAATCGGCCGATTATAGCCTTTTTGAAAATAATCAACATCGGCCAAAAGACGCCGATTACAACCGATTTTTTTTTTTTTTTTTTTTTATGTTGTTGCGCTTAGTATCCAGCAGAGTGCGCTCCTACTTCATTCTACTTAAAGGGGCGTTCACACCGAACGCGATAGACGCGAATTGAGCGGCGACTCTACATTGAAAACCAATGTAAATGGCGCGATGACACGCGATTCAGGCGGAGGCGGCGCGAATGGAGCGTCTGGCGCGATGAGACGCGGTGCGAATAAAGTTGAAAATATCGAACTTTTCAGGCGGCATCGCGCCGCGACATCCAATCAGCGACGAGTTCAAGCCGACAGACAGATGAGCTGAGATGGACGGGATGCATTACCAAACCCGACTCGGGAAGACGGCCTCACACCGTCCATGGGCTGAGCCTCGATCAGAAGGACTCAGGCCCCCGCGCGAAACCGGACAATCGGTCTTCCGTACGCCACATTTCCCACGTCCGCCCGCCCGCCCGGACGGGGATTCGACGCTGGGCTCTTCCCTCTTCGCTCGCCGCTAGTGAGGGAATCCTAAATAGTTTATTTTCCTCCGCTTAGTAATATGCTTAAATTCAGCGGGTTGTCTCGTCTGATCTGAGGTCGAATGTGGCCCCGACTCTGGGGAGAGGTGCGAGGGACGTGGCTCCCGGAGGAGGCTCACGGACTGACGCGAATGAAGCGCACGGTGAGACCATACTGCTCAGTGCGCACGTGTTAGTCACTGCTCACGAGCGCAGCACATTGGGAGTTATTTATTTATTTATTTATTTTACATTTGATTGCGGTAGCTTATTATAAATGCATAATTTGTAAATAAGGTATATTTATGTATAAGCCTTGCAGATGGAAAATGCTTTATATCCGAGTTTCAAAATGCCCCAAGTAACTTAAGAAATATTTTTTAAAACTTTATTTTATTGACAATAAGATAAGGCTGTATTTGCACTCATTTTTGACTGTAAATGTATTCTAAAACACTCAAAGGTTCTGCATTCAATTCACATATTCGTCAAAAGTGTTTAAAGTATATTTAAGGTATCAAAAAATACGTTTTATATGCTTTTTTTTTTTTTTTTTTTTTTTTAAATAATCGGCCGATTAAATCGTTATCGTAATTTTTCTCTGAAAATAATCGGCATCGGCATCGGCACTCAAAAATCAATATCGGCCGGGCCCTAATAAAAATAATAATTTATTTGTTGCGCTACTTTGTGAACTACGGGAATTGAACCGCTGTCGCCTGTTGCTAACCATTATACCACAGTGTCGCTGTGCAAGTCTGAAAATAAAGACGTATTACCTTTAGATCAATAGACTGTTTCATTCAGTTATACACATTAGATCGGGCAGTAAATGTCTGCCACGCCAACTATCGCTACTTTGCTGCAGTTACGGTGCTCCGCTTTCTCAGGATGAGCTCATTTTCTACTTAAACACTCAGTAATATCTATTGACGCTCTCCCCGTTGCCATGGTGATCGTAGTATCGGAGCTCCATTGATGATGGCTTTGTAGAGTCGGCAGGCACGCGCGTAACTCAGAGTTTACATACTCAGAGTTGAGTGAACTAATTCAACTTGTTCAACTCAGAGTTCAGGGTTAGGTTCAGAGTTTGTTGAACCTGCTTTGTGAAACGGGCCCCGGGTCTACTAGTGCTGAGGTTGAGGAATCCGGCATTGAGAATGGGTTAACTCAGTATTGTTCCACTGCATTTCCAACACTGAAACCTCTGGCCTTGGACCTTCTGGCGATGCCAGCCTCTCAGGCATTTACAGAGAGGGTCTTCAGTGTAACTGGTTACCTCTCTTGTGGCCGCAGGAACAGGGCTAGGACCATTTTGGAAAGAAGAGCTTTCCTCAAAGTAAACAAGCCTAAGTAGTAGTTAATGGCTGGCCTGAACAGATATGCAAGAAGCATGCATGTACTACACACACACACACACACACACACACACACACACACACACACACACACACACACACACACACACACACACACACACACACACACACACACACACACGTGTAAAAATATAGCCTTAGAGTAATGTGTACTGGACGATTGTTTTGTTTTTGTTGTTTGTAATCACCAGTCTTAAAATAACACATCCAGGAGGTTACAGTTTAGTTGCTGTTGAGACTGCTGGTTATTTGGTTCAGTAGTTGGTATAATTCAGTACTGTTTGTGCTTTTCTGTCAATACATTTCACTGTATGCAGCCAGTGCTTCTCATTCCATTATATCTCCCTTTTTGTAGCGTTTTGTTATCTGTTAAATTTTTTTATGATGCATAATCTGATTTCATTTTACAAGGAATACAAGTAACTAATAAAAGGTAAAGGAATATAACTTGGGAGTTATATTCTGGACTCGACACTCTCATTCAGGAAACACATCAGAAAAGTGTCTAACTCTGTCAAATACAACCTGGCAAATTTCAAACAGATTAGGAATTCATTAACAAGCAGTGCAGCTTTGATGTTTTTACATTGTATGATCTTCTCACATATAGACTACTGCTTAACGAGCTGGTCACTGGCATGTACGACAGCACTCAAACCAATAGACTCTCTCTATAAAAGAGCCCTTAAGACTCTGGATAAAAAACCCTTCTCCTACCACATCTGCAAGACTCTTAAAAAACATATTTTTTTAAGTTTCCATAATTTTAAAACATTTAGATTTGCTTGTTGTGTGTATAAAAGTCTCCATGGTCTGGCTCCACCACCACTGAATGAATTCATAAAGAAAAGGACTCTGGAAGGTATGAGCACCAGGGCTTGTGTTAGAGGAGACTGTGAGATTATGGGGTTAGATTTGTGTCTTTATTACATGCGAGAAAATAAATGATCTGAGAGAAAAAAAAATGTTTGAGAGAAAAAATTATCACACTGATAGCAAAAAAGCATTTGATGAGAGAGAAAAAAATATTTGAGAGAAAAAGTTTTCATACCAATAGCAAAAGTTAATAATATTGAGACTAAAAAAAGTTTTGAGAGAAAGTATTTTCTCATAGAACATAAAAAAATATAAATTTTTAAAATTATTTCTGAGAAAAAGAATCTCTCTCAAATTATTTTTTTTAACTCTCCAATATAGATTTTTTGCTATCAGTGTGAACACATTTTCCCTCAAAACGTTTTTCTTCTCTCTCTCTCTCAAAACCTTTGCTCTCGAAGCAATTTCTTGCTCTCGTGTCAGGATTTTGCTCTCGCTGTGAAAATGATGTCATGGGCGGGGCCACGTTCCTATTGGCCGGTCGGGTGAGACTCGTCTTGGGAGATCTACTCAACTTCCCCAAAATGCATTGCGGCTCGTCTGACTTCTGAAAAGTTTTGGATAATGGCGGCCGATTGCGGTGATTCTGGCGACAGCCCGAAACAAACCGCGTACACATGTAAGTATACTGTAACACGATTTTTATGTTTCCAGCTGACTTTTAAATCGTATTGATAATGAACGTTACTTTATTGTTGTTGGAATTGTACGTTAACGTTACAAATCGAAGGTCCTGCCAGCTGGCTAGCCTACAGACGGTAATTTACCATAGAGGTTAGCGAGCATAACCGAAGCGGCAAATGTGCCGTTTTTACCAACGTTATCTAAGAAGATGGTGCTTATGTTAAAACGTGGTTATACATTTACTAACAGTGGTAAATAACGCCGTGCACCGTTATTCGTTAAAGGGACGGATGCAGACACCAATCGCCTCATCCGGTGGAGGGAAGGATGAGGAGACGTTCACCGGCAGGAGGAATGCTGCTATGAGAAGCTTCACTTAAAAAATGTGGTGTTAATTGTTATAATTCTCATATGCAGGGCTTAACTACTACTGTTGCATATTAAGCTTCTCAATGATATAAGGTTGAACACCAGCGTATATAGATGGGAGATGGACTGCTCTCCTGAGATGTCTACCTGAAACGTTCTGTTGAACTTCAATGAAGTTGTCTTTCTTATTAATAATCAGGCAATGTCAGGGCTGGGCCCATACTGTCCATATTCTAATATATGACTAGTGGTGAATAGTTGATCTAAACAATGATTACGAGAAGTGCTGTTTGTATGAACTGAAGGTGTCAGCACTAAGGGAGGAGAGGTCATCGCTGCACACTGGAAGTGTTTGTTGTGATGGATGAGGTGATGGAGCAAAGACCTGCTATTACCCCACTACTCCCCATCTCCTCAGCCATGATGCCAACCACTGCAGCAGGGTCTCTCCTCCAGAGCAGGAGGGAAATAGACCTGCAGGCCTAAAACATGAGTCAACGATCATATATATATATTCAGATATTTATTATTTAGATTTGTACACAACCTAATAATCTTAAAACATTTTACAGGAAACATTTGTCTGTAAGAACTACTGTGTGGTATTACTTATAAACTGCACTACTGATAAACACAAATAAAACCTCAACAATTATCATGTTCCTGCAACACAGGGATCTGGACATTTGGAGCAGACACTGCTCCTACGAGCCTCTGATGATGTCCCAGGACTGCTTGAGTGGCTGGGCTTCGTCGCTGTCACCCCCATCACCACCGTGGAACTATGGACATGGAACCCATCTGTTCTGTTAGTAAGCAGTGGACGAGGTTCTCCATGGAACTCCTTGAAAGACAGAAGTCTTTCCTTAAATCCCCTTCCCGAAGTAGAGGCCCATCGGGGGAACATGAGGATTGACCTGCAGTACGGCCCTCTGGCACCAACTTGTGACAGAAAACATCAGATATTACATTTATTCTGAATGCTTTCCTATTCATTTGTTGATAAACTACTTATTTCTTCTTATCATACACGTATTGCAACCTGTATATATAACATGGATTATTTGTCTAATAAATGATTCACTAATATCCCACTTGCTTGTACTTGTTCATTTTTATCACACCAAACTCATACATGATATTATTAAAACCACTTATATTAGCCTACATGTAGCCTACATTGTTTATGCATGCATATGCACATCTATTGATAATCAAATAATAAAGGAACGTATTTAAACCAGATAAGTCATTTTACTTACTTCAGAGGGAAATCCAAATTCCATGTGCATGTGAATAATGTAGCTCCTCAGACGGGCAGATTGCCTCCGTCGTCTCCGCGGTGAAGGTGCTGGTGTTCCGTGGTCAGAGGTATAATACGATCTATGAACGGACGATTAATGATCGATAAAAGCTGCTTACTAGTCGCGATCGATGGCGAGTGAAGAAGCTACTCAGGTAAGAGGAAGAAAGAGGGAAAGCGTGGGAGCACGCATATAAACTGTAGAAAACATTTGACAATTGTAATTTGACTTAAAAATATTTTGAAATATTTAATTAAGTGTAATAATAATGATGCTTTATATTTTGATAAGTAATTTCCATTAAACGGGAGCTAGAACCGCTAACGTAATCTATTAGGTTACGTGAGAGAAGATGAGGACGAGATGTCAATAAAGTTAAAAAACAAACAAAAATGTAGTATGATATGTGTATACTTCCATGTAGTGCTGGGCGGTATACCGGTTCATACCGAATACCGGTGGTTTTTTTGTTTATGATATGAATTTTTCATATACCCCAATACCGGTGAGTGTGTAGCGTGCCGTCGCGCCGCCGGACATTGTTTGAGAGGGGGCTGTTTAGCAGCTGCACCAAACAAGCAGCATGTGAGAGCACAGACATCGTTGAGCGGTGAAAAATGGATAAACACGGCGAAAGTTCGGAAACTGAAGTTTCAGAACGAGCAAACAATGCGGTAGAAGAACTTGTGCCGAAAAGAGGAGCCGTGTCTGTCGTTTGGCGATTCTTCGGCTTTAAAAAATCCGACGTCGGACAAACGACAATAGTCTGTAAATGCTGTCGGGCTAAAGTTGTAGCCGCAGGAGGCAACACAAGCAATTTGCTTCATCACCTCAGCCACAAGCATGTCCTGGAATATCAAGAATGCATGAAATTACGATCTGCGTCCTCCGCGTCTGCAGGTAAAGTTGGCACTGCGGTAGAAAAGAGTCAAATGTCACTCAAAGACGCGTTTGCTAGGGGGACTGCCTACGAAAACAAAAGCAAATGGTGGAACGACATTACAAACGCCATCACCATCCACATAGCCAAAGACATGGTACCACTTAGTACCGTTGAGAAAGAAGGCTTCAAGGACATGATTAAAATACTGGATCCCAGATATGTTTTACCAAGTCGAAAATACTTCAGCCAAACAGCAATCCCCAACTTGTACCAAAAGCACAGAGCCAAGCTAGAAGCAGATGTGGCTACAGTTCCCCACTTCTCAGCAACGACTGATTTGTGGTCTAGTCGCAGCATGGAACCATACCTAAGCCTGACTGTTCATTTTATAAGTGAGGACTGGGTTTTGCGTAGTCATTGTCTGCAAACAAGCTATTTCCCTGATGTCCACACCGGCGAGTTACTCGCAGCAGGCTTGCAAGAGGCACTTGATTCCTGGGGGCTTTCTGAGCAGAGACTTGTGGCCATAACAACAGACAGTGGAGCCAACATCATTAAGGCTGTCGAGCTGAATAACTGGACAAGACTCCAATGCTTCGGTCACAGGCTTCACCTAGCCATTGGTAAGCAGTAGTTATTATATTATTATGACTTGTCATGATTTGATATTTATCTTCAATTTACCATGTGTGGGTTTATTGGAATAATTTGTGTGTGGTGGTGGGGGGTTATGGTAGTATTTTGGGACTATATATTAATTAATCTGTACTAATTAATTTAACATTAGTATTAGCAAACTTACATTCTTTCTTTGTTGTTTTTACAGAGAGAGGTGTGAAAGATGACCGCATACAACGCGCAGTTGGAGTCTGCAAAACAATTGTCGCAGCCTTTTCATATTCTTGGAAGAAAAGGAGGGACCTGGCCATGGCTCAGGATAAGCTGGGTCTTCCAAAGCACATGCTCACAACTGAGACACCCACCAGGTGAGGATCACGTCAGAAGATGATACAAAGAGTACTTGAGCAGGAGAGAGCCATCAGTCAGGTTCTAAAAGCTGAAAGAAAATCAAGGCACTTGGTCATCAGTTGGCAAGATATGGATGTCCTGGAGGCTGTCAACAAGGTGTGTGGATGTTTTTTCTTTTATTATGTGCTCTCTTTTTTTCTATTCCTTTTCTAATCTGCAATGGATGCACTTTAATTTCATTGTTATGGAAATAAATAACAATAATAAATCTCTGTCTGTCTGTCTGTCTGTCAGGTGTTGAGCCCACTCCAGGACTTCACTGATGCCTTGTCTGGAGAGCAGTACGTCAGCGTGTCCTACATCAAGCCAGTACTTCATCTGTTGAACACCAGCATTCTTGCTGAGGAAGACAACAATACTGAACTGACCAAGGATGTGAAGAGAAAGATTCTAGCCTACTTGAACGAGAAATACTCAGATCCGGCCACAGATGACCTGCTCGATATCGCATCTTTCCTTGATCCACTATTCAGAACCACCTACACGACGAAAGAAAAGGTGGAACATGTCATTTCTAGAGCAGTCGAAGAAATTAAGTCACTAAAGGATCAACAGCAAGACCCTCTCTCAGGGCCTTCTGGTGTAGCAGCAGCAGGGCCTTCTGGTGCAGCAGCAGCAGGGCCTAATGCTCCACCTGAGGAAAAAAGAAAAAAGACCTTGTCCAGCTTTTTCAAAAAGCAGAGCACCCGCAGCATGGGCTGCAGCGGAGAAACGCTTTCAGAGGAGGAAAGCATCAAGATGGAGCTGAGAGCCTACTTGCAGACCACAGAGGTTGAGAATGATGCAGACCCTTTGGAGTGGTGGAGATGCCATCAGGCAATTTTCCCCCGTGTTGCAAAACTAGCTCAACGGTATTTATGCATACCTGCCACCAGTGCTCCATCTGAAAGAGTGTTCAGCACTGGGGGCAATATTGTCACGTGCCACAGAGCTGCACTCAAACCAGATGCTGTGGACCGTCTGGTGTTCCTTGCTCAAAATTTGTAATAGCTGAGATGCCAAATTTATGGAGCTTGTCCATAAAGTTGAAATGTGTGAATATTGTTTCTATGCTACAGGATAATCCTGCAAGCCAAGTTGCACTTTATTTTATACTTACCGTGTCTGGGCTTGAGCAATAGTATTCAGGGCTCCAGAGTGCGACCATTTTGGTCGCATATGCGACCAAAATTTTTATGAGTGCGACTGAAAAAAATAGTAGGTCGCACTGGTGCACCTAACGCTGCTCGAGTGAAAAAAAAAAAATCGTAAGCGCAGTATCTCTTTATGTTCTCCTGACGGCATCGTGGTCTAAACCAATAAGAGACGGAGCTCGGGCGGGTCCTTGCCTCTGATTGGCTGTGGTCCTTTTCACTGCTGTAAATTGTGTCGGTTCGAACAATGCGAGCGAGCTGAGCAGGTACTCTGAGCGCTTCGATTCTCTTTGAAAGTGAAGAGAGGCAGAAAGCCTCGCCCCGAGACTAATTAAAAAGCCCAAAAATATGCCTTCAGACCGGACTGGTTGAAGCAATTTCCCTGGCTGATGTACGATGAAGAAAGGGACTCAATACACTGCATTTATTGTCGGGAGTGCGGTCAGAATTTGTCCGGTAATAGTGCGTTTGTGGAGGACTCAACAACATTTCGCATCGAGACGTTGATAAAGCGCAATATGTCCAAAAAGCATACTACATGCTGTGATAAGTGTGTTAATAAAGTGCCCCTCATCCAGCTGCATTTCAGCGTCAGGCTGTATCGATCAGCTCCGCTGAGGAATCTGAAATTATTATAAAATTAAACGTCGCATACAATATTGCAAAGGAGGAGTTGCCGTTCACTAAATTTAAGTCCGAAATGATTCTGATGAAAAAAAATGCCGACACTAAAGAACAAGACAGCTGCGGAGGTTGGAAACGCCACGTACACGTCATTCATGACTGACGGCGACACAGACGTCTCTACGAAGGAGTGCGTTATTGTCTACTGCTGCATTTTGCGTAAAGGGAGGCCGGTCAACATGTTAATTGGACATGTCGAGGTGGAGCATGGACACGCACAGTGTTTGAAGGCCCACATTACAGCATGAGACATCATGAATAGGAAAATTGTATAGTAGCCTATTCCTAATATTATTATTAAAAATGAATAGCCTAAGTAAAAATATAAGTAGGCTAGGCTAAGATCACATAAACAGTTTTCCATTTGCAATCTATAGGCTAGTGACCTGTATGATCTTTTTATTGTGCCACAAAGCAAGCATTTACTGTGCTTGGGCATCAGTGTGCAGATTGGCTGCAGAAAACGGTTCCTCTGGGTGCTGATGGTGCTGCAGTTAAGCTAGGCCATAAGGGGGGTGTCATTATGTAAAAGGAGAGCGATAAAAAGGTGACTTTTTGGCGTTAAAGGCGACACGATGAAAAATGTGGGTGCACCTAAATTTTGTGCTGGTGCACCTAAAAAAAAAAAGTTAGGCGCACCAGTGCAACCAATGCAAAAAGTTAGTCTGGAGCCCTGGTATTACTAATGCAAGTTGCATACTTGAAAAGTTTTAGTTTACTAGTTATTTGTTTAAATGTGTGTACCAGTTTACCTCATCTTGAAGCAAAGTCCATTTGGATGCAAGTTGCCTTAGTGAAAGTTTAGTTGTTTAAGTCTTCAAGTTAAACATTTATATTTTTAATACTTGAATACTACCTGGTTGGGCTTGAAGCAATATATTAATGCAAGCTGCACACCTTTTCTATTTATTTGTTTCAATATTATTTCTGGATGTTGCCTTAATTTATGTTAAGTGGATGAAGAAGTCTTCATTTTGTAGTTGCAGGAGACGTATTGTTTACATTGTGTAGCCAGTTGGTTCACAAAAGATTTTTTCACGTTGCAAAACTTCCACAATAAAGGGTTCTATATTTTGACTGCAACAGTCATGCATTCTGATTCCTTCACATCATTAATACTAGTGTGGACATTAATGTTTTTCTACAATATTCACTCCTCATGACAGTAAAATGTCATTCCAAGCCAATTTACTGCAGTAATTATTTTCTAAATTATTAGAAAATGAGGTTAACACCCAGTCGTGCTTGAAAAAAAAATACCGTCAAATACCGTGAAACCGATATAATTTTGAAAAATACCGTGATATCAATTTTTGGTCATACCGCCCAGCACTACTTCCATGTGAACGTTCATTTAGTAGGCAGTATGCAGTACATACACGTTGAGTATGTAGTAGGCAAATATTATTATGCTTTTGCTATTGGTATGAAAACTTTTTCTCTCAAATATTTTTTTTTCTCTCATCAAATGCTTTTTTGCTATCAGTGTGATCATTTTTTCTCTCAAACATTTTTTCTTCTTCTCTCAGATCATTTATTTTCTCGCATGTAATAAAGACACAAATCTAACTCCATATAGGATCTCCCTAAAACTAGACTAAAGTGTCATCAGTTTTCGTCGACTAAAACTTGACTAAAATAGTCATGGACAATTCCGTCTAAAATAAGACTAAAATGCTCAGACTTTCAGTCGACTGAAACTTGACTAGACTAAAAATAGTATTAACGTGACTAAAACTAATAAAAACTAAAATGATAGCTTGAGACAAAGACTAGACTAAAACTAAAAGTAAAACAGGCCGCCAAAAACAACACTATCTCCTGCCTGTATTCATCATAAATATAAAAAACTAGCTACTATAATTTCTATAAAGCAAGTGTTTATCATTAGATTATTAAAATAATTTTATCATAATTATTCCAAGTTTTTAATAATAATATAATAATAATTCAAATGCCGATCACAAATGTGACACATGTGCTTGCAGATCTGCATTTTCAAGCCTCCGTAGTTACACAGCATGCATTATCATACACTTCTGTTCATAAACATCAATTTTTCTCTAACTTACTTGTCTGCAAAGGTGGGCATTGACCTGCATAGTTCGCAATACACGCTCTTTTCCTCGTCATATCCAGCCAGTTCCAGCGGTCTCGCCACTGAGGCTGGTCCATTCTTGCCCTTTTCTTTTCATAATTCCTGTTAGGGTTGGGCGGTATGACGGTATTATACCGTGTGACGGTATAAAAGTGTCCACCGGTAGAGATTTTGCAATACCGTTTATACCGGAGAAAGTGCAGATGTCTGCGGCATCGCTCTGAGTCACTGTAATTACACCGCCTCGACACACGGGGCACTGCTGGTATTGCAGCAGACTGCTTGCGTGGTTGCATGAGCACGACGAAGAAGAAACAGCTTTACCTGAGTAATAACAATCATGGCGGAGGCGGAGAGTGAACGTCACGAGAAAACGGGGGTGTGCGACCCACCCAACTCTTTCCGAAAAAGGGCGCTACGTCTGTTGGAACTTTTTCGGATTTAGAAAATCCGACAACGAACAAAAAGCGGTAGTCTGCAAAGAGTGTCGCGCGACTGTTGCTGCTGCAGGTGGAAACACCGGTAACCTCTTCCACCACTTAAAGGAAAAGTTCGGAATTTTGGACATAGGCCCTCATTTACAACTTACCCGAGGTGATATAGGTCGGTGGAGACCGTTTTCAGCACAATTGGTCCAGTCCTTATAGTTGCAGAAGTCACTGTTGCTAAACTGGTGTTGAGCTAGCGCAAGTCAACGGTAACATCTAGCCTGTCTCTAAAAACAGCTTTAACTGCTCCGCAGAACACCCGAGACAAATGTATTATGACGTGGGACTATCGATGTACATGTCAGTGTTGGTAGAATAATTTTAGAAATTAAACCAACCTTGCATGGCATTGGAATAGCTTATACTTTGTTCCCTGTTGTTGCTAAGGCTACGCCAGCGGCGGATTGATATCTCCGGGCTAGTGAGGCTACAGAGGAAGACGTTTTCGGTTTCGCTGACAATCACGCAAGTTTATTCAGCTGCTGTCAGTCCTATGCTAGCGGGAAGGAATCAGGATAACAGGAACGCACACTGAAGCACCATTTTTATAACGCTGCTACGAGTACTAGCTGTCACGACTGTAGGGCGCTTAGGTTTCGTTTTTACGCACTACTACTAGCACGCAAAGTAAAATTCCGCTGCTGCTGAGAAACTAGTCCCTCAAAATGTTTTATCATTGAAAATGCAAGGTTGGTTTAATTTCTTAAATTATTCTACCAACACTGACATGTACATCGATAGTCCGACGTTATAATACATTTGTCTCGGGTGTTCTGCGGGGCAGTTAAAGCTGTTTTTAGAGACAGGCTAGATGTTACCGTTGACTTGCGCTAGCTCAACACCAGTTTAGCAACAGTGACTTCTGCAACTATAAGGACTGGACCAATTGTGCTGAAAACGGTCTCCACCGACCTATATCACCTCGGGTAAGTTGGAAATGAGGGCCTATGTCCAAAATTCCGAACTTTTCCTTTAAAGATAAAACACGCGAAGCAGTATTATGAGTCTTTCGCCAAAGGCAGCCCGTATGACAATAAATCACATCGATGGAGGGAGATAACGGAGGCCATCACGACGCATACTTTTTCTCATTTGTTATTTTTATTTCTTATTAAGATGGAGCTCTGTGTTTACATTTGCACACACACTATAGCTTAAGTTAAAGCTGGAGTTCAAATGTTTACCAGACATTTGCACATTCTTTGTGGCTTATTGTTTATTATATTATTATATTTTTTGCTGTGAGAAAAATAAAATAAAAGAGGAAAATGATCAAATGCGACAGTATGGTTATTTTTAAACCATTAATTGAATTACAGGGGGGAAAACCATACCGTGATATATACCGTTACCGTGATATGAAATTATTCATACCGTGATATAAGATTTTGCTCATACCGCCCAACCCTAATTCCTGTCACTCTCTCTCAACTCCTCTGGTGCCTCTCTTTTCTTTTTGTGTTTGCCCAGCATTTGGTTTTAGAAACACTACTGAGGTCGGGAACAGAAACTCCATGTCAACAGTCACCAACAGTGAGCGAGCGGCCGCTGCCCCCCTGCGCAGACCAGACGCGTATCCCTCCGCGACGATCGACAAGCGCTTCTGCTCTATTTTTTTTCATTTTGTTTGTTTGTTTTCATCTCTCTACTCTCTCTAGATACACAAATATGATCGCATTTGTGAATTGCGGTATTTTATTTTGAAAAGAACCGCCGAAACGATCGCTGCACGAGACGGTCGCGTAGGATTGCGGTGCTTCGCATCTGATCTGAACTACACTATAGGTTAAAGCTGTAGTCTACGATTTGAAAAGTTTGAAAAAAGCTATCTCAACTAGTCATGAGATGATATGAAAATTTCATATCAGAATTATCCCACCAAAATAATTAAATTGCTATTAACGATATTATCAAGGTACACCCTGGACAGGTCACCAGTCTATCACAGGGCTGACAGAGTCAGAGGCCATCCACATGTAGCAAAACAAACTTTTTTTCTCTGTTCTGCCTTGGCGTCGTTTCAAGAAAATCTGCATCCATATTCTACTACGACGAATCTACTGAAAACGACTCACCACACTGTAGTACATATTCCAGGCCAATATGTGGCGCTGTTTCTGCTACAAAAATGCAAAAGAAGAGACCGTGCTTGACCGGATGTTTGCCGTTGCTATGTCAACACGTGAGCGCTAGTAATCTCCACCCGACCACCCGATCAATAAAACACCCATAAATGACCCTTATAAACAATAAGCATCAACAGCTGTCACCCTAAGGACCTTAACGAGGCGTTGTCACACTTTGGAATGGATTAATTAGACAAATAAATTCCTACATTCATGGGAAGTTAGCTAGTGGTTGTTTGTTAGCATCGTAAAAAAGTAGCAAATCTGCGACTTTTTTCCCGGAATATTGCACCCCTCTCTCGGCTCCGTTTTTTTTTTTCAAACAGTGGCCTTGATACGCCGTCATACAGACGAGCAGAATATCTGCTACGAGCATGTAGGCCGCCATTATTGTTGTTGTCACGAGACGTCGCGGGGGAAGAAGTCAGACTCGAGGGTTGAGGGGCGGGCCGATGACGTCATCGTATTCGTTTTCGTATACATGAAAACAAACACGAAACGGAGGGGTGTCATTTTTTTCTTTTTCACCCTGAAGGCTGGTTTCAAAAAAGTGTTTTCAGGCAGCGAAAATCCCGGATTCATGTGGACAGTCGGTCGAAACGCGCAAGACTTGTGCCAAGCTCAACCGGGAATGGGCCAGATTCCCTCTTGTACATGTCATCACATCTTAATATGACACATGCATGACCTTAGATGACCCAGAATGCATCTGTGTCCTACACAGTCAACAGTATTTACAGTCATAAATCGGCTCAATAGTGGGGTGAGAGAGTTGAGCACTGAGCAATAATGAGATGAACGGCCAATCGATTAAAGCCTACGTCATGTCCACATTGTGTACCCGTGCATGTGCTCGTGCATAAACTGTACCGCACTTAAATTCACGTATCCCAAGTGAGGAAGTGGACCAGACCAGACTAAAGAACAGAACGGAGCACTCACACTAGCCAGACAATCCAAACTTTAGGCTTAGAGGCCATCCACACTTTTTTCTCTGGAGTCGTCAAAAAAATGCGTCCACACGAATACACTCTAAACGACTCAGCACGCTGTAGGACATATTCCAGACACTTGTGTGGCGCTGTTTCTGCTACAAAAATGCACCTAAACGGAGAAGAAGAGACAGAGCATGGGGAACTAAACAAGTTGCTTGACCAGATGTTAGTAGTTGCTATGGCAACAAGAGAAAGCTATGGCTACTATCCACCCGACCAACCAATCATAACATGACAATTTGGCCCATATAAATAAAACCAACAATAACCATCAACAGCCATCACCCTAAGGACCTTAACAAAGTGTTGTCACACGTTGTGATGTATTAATTAGAAAAATAAATAAGGACATTCACAGGAAGTTAGCTAGCATAAATGCCGGTTGTTTGTTAGCATCGTAAAAAAAATAGCAAATCTGTAATTTTTTTTATCTGAATATTGCCCCCCTCTCTCGGCTCTGTTTTTTTTTTTGTTTCATACAATAACCCCAATACGCCGTCATACAAAGGAGCAGAATATCTGCTGCAGCACGGTCACAAGCATGTAGGCCGCCATTGTTGTTCAGAGTCGTAAAGAGGGGGACGTCGCGGGGGAAGAGGTCAGGCTAGAGGGTCGAGGCGATGACATCATCATATGCTTTTTTGCTGTCGATATACGAAAACGAAGATAAAACGGAGGGGCACCGTATTTTCCTTTTTTACCCTGGGACCTGGTTTCAAAAAAGTATGTTTTCAGGCAGCAAAAACGCCTGATCTGTGTGTACAGTCGGCCCAAACACGCAAGACGTTTCCACAGACAAAAAGAAGTTCCTTAAGGGTCCTTAATCGTGCCTGGGCCCAGTACGGCTGGCCTAGTGGGTGTGGCCCTACGGGTTATCTGTTAACCTGCATATCTTTGGGTTGTGGGAAGAAGCTGGAGAACCCATGCAGACACAGGGAGAACAACCTGCTGTGAGGCGACAGTGCTACCCACTACACCACCATGCAGCATAATTCAGAAGGTCTCCCTGCAGAAAAAAACATCTGTTTGTATCCTGTATGTTTTACTTCTCTACAGTGATAGTGAGCTAGACAGTTTTCCTCATGACCTCACAAGTCATTCAACTCACCATCAACTTGCGAGGGTTTTTTTTTATCATAACCCGCAAATCCTACATAATCCCATCCTTCATCTCAATGCTGATAGGCTGTCACGACACAGCGTCATGACAATTTCTGCTCAAATTTAAATTGTGTGAATGACAAATATTTGGTGAATTCCAGTTATCATGTTCATCTTCCCATTGACCAGACTAACAATTCTCTTAGTGTTTGGGATGCTGGAGTTTGACAACAATCTGAACTGAAATCACCTAACACACACAATGCTTTGTATTTTGTTCAACGAATCAATGGTGTTTGGTCGTGAGCAGAGGCAGACACCAGCTGGCGGCAGCCAGACCGCTCCGTCTCGGCGGGCCTTTAAACTCTACTGATGGATGCAGCCGCACTGCTACAGACGGATTTAAAGCCGGACCTCTACTGCCATTATGGGAACATCTTCAACATTTCATCTCATTTATTTCCAGATGACTTTATGATTAAATGAGCTGGAAACAGACGGCCAAAGCGGTGGATGTATTCACAGCATAGGCGTCGTGCACCGTCAGCCCGCAGCTGCAACCACCTTTATGCCCAGGACTCAGGAAGGGTTCCATTATCGGACGCGGCCCCGCCAGGTTCTTTACGTTTAGTGCCTTTTTTGGTGCATGTATCGATACATATGATTTAGTTCTCGTGACCACGTCTAAACGGTTTGCAAATTAATTATAATCTCACACACATGTGCATGTTGATAACTAGAACCATATATCCAAGCAAAAAATCGGACAGAAATACACCGAGTTTGGTGTGGTAATATATCTGGGTGGGAGGCGTGTCTGAAGGCTGAGGGCTGAAGGCGTACATGTAGAAAGAGGTTCCCGTTAAACGATATAACGTTCGTTAGCTGCCGTCGTGTTAGCTCACGTAGTTAACCGGGCTAGCTACTGTAACCGTTAACAGTTAACGGGACCGGTGACGGTGTAAGAATATCGCTCGTACCTTGTTGTCTCTGCTGGTGTTGCCCACAGAAAGCTGGAAGGATCATGTTCAGGTCATTCTCTCACATGTGACGTCCATGTTTGCTGTCTGCTAGGAGCCGCTGCAGCGTCAATCTCAACAATAAAACTTCGGGTTTCCGGTCCCCCGCTTCAAAATAAAGGTGTCGGTGTGATTGTATTTGTTATTTTATTTTTATTTATTTGGAAAACAGCCTCTTCTTATACACCATTAGCTGTAATTATGTTCAATTTAATTGTCACATTAGATGGGGGAAAATAAAGAATAACGAGCATGCTGGGAGGGTGACTTTAAAAATGTATTTCAATACAATTAATCAGTTAAATCTAGGGATGGCCAAAGCTAAAAATAGTTTTCACTGTTAAGGCTGTCACTATTCCTATATTGTTTGTGTGTGAATGTGTCAATATGCAAAGTAGATGTGTGGCCTCCTGTCGGGGATTGGCCTGTTGGTTCCAGCCCCTCCCACTACCTGGTCAGTGATCCGTGGACCCTGATTGGTGCGGTCGGCAGTTCAACCAAGCAGCAGTCAATTCAGCGGCACCGGCTCTCTATAAATCCTTCTCCTTTTCTAGCAATCGAAGCTGTGATTACTCTTGATCAGCCACCCCGTGCTCTTTTTGTGTGCTCTACTGCTACTACTACTATCATAGATTGAGCCAGGTTAGTTTTTTGCCACTGATTTTGCTGTGCCCGTAGTCATTTGGATGTCTAGAAACACTAGGGATAGGGGTGCTGCTCACAATGGGCCTCATTTATCAATCTTGCGTGAAAACGGGCGCAGATCTGAGGGCAGATTTGGTCTTACGACAGGACACACGTGCGATTTATGAAACGTTCGTATCTGACCAATCTCAGCGTACGAATGAGCGGGCCTTGATAAATGCGGCGGCTGAATTCGATCGTCATTAACATGTTACGCCCAAAAATATTCCTGTTTCGGAGGCCTCGCCCACTGAGGTCAAACATGGAGAGACGAAACATGGGTAAGAAAAGAAACTTTTCTGACACGGAGATCGACATCCTGACATCGGAGGTGGAACACAACAAGACAGTGCTTTTTGGCAGCCTGAAGGGTGGCATAAAAGGGGCTCACAAAAACGCTGTCTGGAAAAAGATAACGGAGGCAGTCAACAGCGTTGCCGTAGAGGAACGGACTCCAGCTGAGGTTTGAATATAATTCTCAATAACTTAACCCATGCCTAACGACTTAAATGAATCTTTTCATCCGCAGCCTAAAAGCTTATGTCTGCTAACTGATCAAAACAATTCTTTACATTTAGGTCAAGAAAAAATGGTCGGATATGAAGCTGGCCACCAAGAAACGCGTTGCTGCGTTTAAACGCAGCATCAGGCAGACTGGAGGAGGCCAAACAGACTCCAGCCTGATCTTGACGGGGACGGAGGAAAAAATTGCCTGCTTAATTGGGTCGGAGTCGATCTGTGGCATAAGTGGTGGAGGTGACACAGAGATCCCTGCGGTCCCTGAAAACGCGCTCACGTCTGACACGCGTGTATTGTTCCTCCAAAATAAGCAAGTCTGCCATCATCAAGACTTGATAACTGTCAAAGCATCTGTTTAAATAGGGGAATGAATAAACATCTGACCAACCACAGTGGAACGATGATTATCTCAACAGGTGCTTTCAACGTTCGTTTGATAAATGAGGCCCATTGTGTTTTGCTTTTCCGAGACTTAGTTCTGTAGCGCTCTTTTGTTTGCATTTTGGGTCAGGTTGTAACTCTAGCCGTAAAGAGTCCTTTTTCAGTTACATTTGTTTCATTGATTTAGCAGCACCCATAGGCCCTCTCTTTCTGTTGTAGTTCTGTATGTTCTTTTTGTCCTAAACAAATTGAACTTTATTGTTAATAAACCTCTGACATTACCAAAAACACCTGGTTTTATGTTGCTTCCCTTTCCCCTCACAAGCTGGGTTCATAACAGACCGACCCCTGAGCCTAATTAACCGTGAAACCGGTTAACCGATCAGATTATAATGCGCTATTATTTGGGCTATTAAGTATAAACATGCGATTTATGAAAAATTTAGTGTGATGGATAATTTGTTCACTTCACACAAAAAAGATCTTGTAATGAGACGGCAAACTGTAGTCTTGTAGTTAACTCCTATAGTCGCAGAGCGTGTAGTCTACTACTGTGTTACAATGCCATTGTGGAAGGTTGAGTGTTGCTCCATCCCCATTCGGTCAATGCCACCTGTGATTGATTGCAGTGCCACCTGTTAACTAGGTGCGCTTTCGCTGGTGTGCCCACTTTTGACTGGCGTTCAGCGGGAGAGGACTCGGTCTGGCGCGCTCTGGTGGTTTATCAAGCAGGGATTTGTACGTGCCGGCCGTGCTGTTGGTGCGGCGGCGGAGGTTCAGCTGCGTGGAGTCTGCTCTTAGCCTTTACCACGAAAATGGTGACGGTGGTTCGGTCTAGGTGTTAAGCCTCCCTCTGCTCAGCTGCTGAGGCCACAGTCTGTTCCTCCTCCTCCCCCCTGCGCTCCGTGTGGGGCAGCGCTACCATTAAGCAGTGACGTAGACTAACAGCGGGGCATTGCAAGGCGGCTGCCTACGGCCCCCAGCCCTGGGGCCTCATACGTTAGATCCGCGTTATCATGAGGAACACAACTTCATAAACACCTTTTAAAATCCAACCCATATCTTCAATCAAAATAATTTCAAAATATTGAATCAGCGCTGTCACCGCAGGAGGAGGAGGAGGAGACGGCCCGACTGCATGTAATACAGGATACAAAAAATACCCTCCATTAGATCACTGCAGAACACAGTGGGAATAACTAAATATTCTCCTTATTTACTGTGCATATGTCATCAACGCACATACATACTGCCATTGCCATCGTATACTTGTTACACTTTATCCTCGTTTTTAAACCACCAGAGCGCAGACGAAATGCGCTATAATGGGTGCCACGCTCGTGCGCGCTCAGTCGTGGAGCGTGGAGAGCGCAACTTTACCAAACTTCAGGAGGCAGACTCCACCCAGCAAAGGTGGTAGAGTCCCCAGCATGATGAGCCTCAGCCCCCTGCCCGACTAGAGGAGTATCTACAGGGCGCAAGAATCCGTGAGGATGTCATGCTGCGTTTGTAAGATAAGGAAGACAACAATGTTAATTTTAAACGTATTATTTTATTAATCACATTGCACGTTTGCCGTAGCTCATCTGCAACGTTGTTGATGCTGGTGATTGTGTCTCGCTGAAGTTGCAGAACGGCATCAGTGAGCGCCCGACCGCTTGATGTGCCATGCGCCCAGGGTGCACTGCTGCTTTGCGCCGGACCCGGACGCTGTGCCAAGGGCCCGTCACCGTCACCTTCCTCACGTCACCCTCCTCTGAGCCCAACGCTGCAGACTGTGGAAGGACAGAAACGATTTAACGTTTTGTTTTGTATATAATAAAAGTTTAAAATCTGTTCACCCTTATCCCTCTGGTCTCAGTCGCGTCTGTGTCTCCCTCTTTTTCAGACACAATCCCCGTCAAAGTCACATCAAAGTCAAACTTCCTTAAATACTCAAGCAAAATATTTAATACATGTTGGTAAAGGAGCAGAAAGATGTCATTTACCTTCAGATCAGACCACTTTTTCGTAAGTTCCGCCACCGTCCTCTCCGTCCCACTGACGCCGTGGACAGCAGCAGCAATGTGTTGCCAATCGCACTGCTTCTTTTTTTTCGTGATCCCGCTGCTGTGGCCACTAAATTAAATTATTGTCCGGGCCTCCGTCTCCCCAACAAGTGTCTCTTCTCCGTTTCTGAAAAGTTACGTTTCTTCGCTTTTTTTCCTGGCCTGTCGCCGTGATTCACCACACAGAAACGATTGCATGCCGGCTCATTAATATAGTAAAATGAGGGCGTGTACAGGGCGGAATTCAGGGACGCACACTTGTAGATGATCTTGTGATTTATAAAGGGAACATTGCATACAGCTTGCATGCGCACAGTTTTATAAATCTGATTTTTTTTTTGGTGCACGCAAACTTTGGCTTTTTGGCATACGTACACTTTTAATAAGGACGCACAGTGTTATCAATGAGGCCGCTGGTGCGGTCCTCCTTCTTCTCCTTCTCCTCCGTCTGCGCCTTCTTCTGCCGCGCGTGATGGCTTAAGCCCTGATTATGCTTCCGCGTAGTGATCACGCAACGGCCACGCAACGGCGACGCAGTTGCTTGGAGACCGTGATGGTTCTGCGTTGGGTTTACGTGTCGAAATGCAATTCAATGCCACACCGGTAAAGGGCGCTATGTTTTTTGTAAAGACTGACCGACCGACTGAGATTCTTGACGTATATCGTCGTTAGCCTCGTTATAGCCTATTTGTTTACTTTCCGGGTTTAAACGTCCACAGTTGTTCAGAACTTGGTGTTTTATTTCTTTGTGCAAAAGCAACAAGGTGCAAACAATAAAACGAGGTGAAAACAATAAAAGTAGCCTTTTAAAAGTTTAAATGGCGGTGTTTATGAGTGGAAACCGGATAGCGGTCTCCAGCAGATGTAGTTAGCGGACCAATCACAGCCGATGCCGCTGCGTTGCTGTTGCGTTGGTGTTGCGTTGGTGTTGCGTCGCCTCGACGCGCGTCTAGGATTTTTGGGAGGTGCACGTCAGGCCCTTGCGTCGGACGCAAGGGGGGTCCGCAAGGACGTAAGGGGTCCGCAAGCCCCCTTGCGTTGTGTCGACGCGGAAGCATTACTTGGGCTTTATTGTGTTAAAGGGACTATAGTCTACTCCTGGTCCCTGCCCACAGCTGAGAGTTGGTGTTAAGTTTCTTTTGTTTATTATTTTCTTGCTACTTTGTTTCTTGTTTATTCATATTTGGTTTGTGTTTAACTTAGTTATTAGGTTTATTCTTGTTTGTCGTTGTGAGTATTGTGGGTGTGCGGGTGTGTGTGTGTGAGGATAAGATCCTGTTTTAACAGTATAATAGCATGTTTGCCTAAGTGTCCCTGTTGAGTGGTATTATATTTTTGTTTTCTTTCTTTTCCAGGACAGGAGCGGGTGTAGCGTGCGGCAGACTCCCCCGGTGGTGGTTCCCCTCTAACTCCCCTGAGCTTGGTGTAGCACTTGGTGGTTGGTAGTGGTTTTCTTTAATTTGAGTTGTCCCCCTATTTGCTTTGGGTCTGTCCGCTAAGCTCAGCCGTAGCCCTTGTCCTGTAAATATTGTTTACTCTTTTTTTTTTACCGTAACTTAGCGTTGCCTTAGGGTGACACTCAGGCAGTATCTTGGTTGACATCTTTGTGTTCTTTTAAACTTGGTATATTTTTAACAATAAATTTGGTTTTACATGGAAGTCCGTCTCTCGTCCTCTTAAACTCATTGGTGTAACCAATCTGTGTGCTCTTTATAAGGGTGGTAATAGTATTTGCTGAGGTGCAATTCCCTAGGTGGCGTTGTTTGACCGTTCTAGACTCTACCTCCTACAGGATTTCGCCACAAGTGGCGTTGTCGACAGGATACACTGTTTGAGGACGAAGACGTGACTTCCAGTTTATTTTAATTTTTTTTCTTGTTTGTTGGTACTACTTAGCGTTTTTTTGTTTCCCCTTTTTGGTTATTGTTGGGTTGTGTTAGTTTGTGGTGGTGTGTGGAGGTGGAGGAGGAGACAGAGTGGTAGCATTTGTGCCCGTTGGTAACGTCAGGTCTCCATTTTGAGGGTTGTGAGTGTGGTCTCTGTGGTTTGCTATGGAGGAGGAGCTGCAGCAGCTCAGAGAGCTAGTGGCAAAGCTTAAAGCAGATAATGAACAGCTATCTCGAGCGAGGGATGCCTCCCAGGGCAGTTCCAGCAGAGCTGACCCCTCTTCTATTACTTTAGGTGATAATCCTCTAGCTACAGGGGCCAGCGCCACAGTCACTGAACGGCTGGTAGTTATACCTAGAGATCACAGATGTCCCATGTTTAATGGTAGAACAGGTATAGGAATAGCGGAGTGGAAAGAGGAGCTACAGGCATGTATGCGTGCCCGCCACCTGTCAGTTCGCAATCAGGCCTTTTTCATTGTTGACCATCTGGAAGGGGAGGCCAGAGAGGAGATCAAGTATTGCCCCCGTCTGGAAAGGGAAGACCCAGCCAGGGTTTTGGCTATCTTGACTGAGCTTTATGGCTGTGTTCGGTCATATGTAACCCTGCAGCAAACTTTCTTCTCCAGGAAGCAGCTGGAAGGGGAAACATTGCTAGAGTTTTCCTTGGCTCTGATGGCCCTCATGAAGCAGTCAGCACCCAATGACCTGCCTAATGCAGAACTTCTCCTTCGCGATCAGTTTGTGGAGCACGTGCTCGATGGTGCCCTTCGCAGGGAATTGAAGCAGTTGGTTCGCCGCTGCCCTACTTCTTCTCTGCTTAATGTACCTGGAGAGGCCATTAGATGGGAGAGGGAGGGGTCTCCGAGGACTGTTAGAGAACGTGGCCACTCTCTTCCTTCAGCTTACGGCCTACAGTACGGAGTACAGGGTAGTTCTCACCCCGCTCCTCTTGTCTCGCCCCAGGACTCAGAGTTGAGTGAGGCGAAGAGACTCTTGAAGTGTCAACAGGAACAGCTTGACCAGCTTGCCCAGGCTTCTTTGCAGGCCCGTCCTTTTCCACCTCTGCCTCTTCTTAACGGGCCTTTGATTTGCCGGAGGTGTCAACAGCCAGGCCACTATGCCAGCGAGTGTGACGGGGCGCGGGTTCCCCCTCGTCCCTGTGCTGGCTCTGCCACTGCCCAGTCTTCTAATGCGGCTGGGTTAACACGCTCCACATTCCAGCCGGAAAACTGAAGCCCGCTGAGCTGGGGAGCCAAAGCTCAGATGGAGAGGTTAGAGGCTCAAAACCAGATCTCATTGATCGAATAATGGCACCCTGTCCACATATTGATGTTTTAATGGGTGGGGTCACTGTCCCATGCTTGTTGGACAGTGGGTCCATGGTGTCCACGATCCCTAAGAGCTTCTTTGTAGAACATTTCGCACCTTGTAATTGGCTGCAGCTGCGGGCAGCCAACGGTCTTTGTATTCCATGCATTGGCTATTTAGAGTTGACTGTGACAGTGTGTGGGAAGGTGGTCCCTGGTTGTGGAATCTTGGTGGTGAGAGACCCTCCTGATGCGGCATCTGCTGCCCCTGGGATCTTGGGGAGTAACATCATCCGTCGATGTTACCAGGGAACTCTTTGCAGTGTATGGTCCTGCTCTTTTTAACTCTCCCTCAGTGGTTCAAGCTCCAGATTCAGTCCTTAAAGCCATGCAACAGTGTCATCGAGCGACCTCGGAACACATATGTGCACATATCTGGCGGAGTAATGGAACTTGTGGCAACCACTTGTCCGGATCAGCTTTCTGGGCAGGCCGTGCTGTTTGAACCAGCAGAGTCCAGCCTGCCAGCAGGGCTGCTCGCTTCCCCTTGTCTTGTCCGGGTTACCCATGGTACAGCTTACGTTCCCTTGGTCAACGTGGGGACGACTGATGTCCTCCTCTACCCACGTACTGGCCTTGGTACTTTAAGTAGTGCCCAGGGCCCTCATTTATAAAGCTTGCGTACGCACAAAACAGGGCTGGAAACGTGCGTACGCCACTTTCCACGCAAATGTTGTGATTTATAAAAAACAAAGTTGACGGGAAAGTGTCCGTACCCATAAGCAAACTCTGGAGCATGCGTACCGGTACGCACATTCTGGAGACTGGAGGGGAATCAACGATACAGATGTCAGATTTTAGGAAGTAAACGTGAGAAGAACTATTATAGTTTTCATGACTCGCACACATTTAATTTCACTCCATATCATAAGTTAGATCCGCGTTATCATGAGGAAATCCAGCAGTGTTTTTGACGCATTTACCAAGTGATATTTTTTTTCATAAACACTGTCTTTAAAATCCAACTCGTATCTTGAATCCAAATAATTTCGAAATATTGAATCAGCGCTGTCACCGCAGGAGGAGGAGGAGGAGGAGGAGACGGCCCGACTGCATGTAATACAGGATACAACACTACCCCCCATTAGATCACTGTAGAACACAGCGGGAATAACTAAATATTCTCCTTATTTACTGTGCATATGTCATCAACACATAAATACAGCCACTACACCATCGTATAATTGTTACACTTTATCCTCGTTATCAGTCCTTACTATAATGCTGTCCATAACAAACCGGCATGAATAAACGTGTTCGCCTATTTCACTTTTGTTCAAATTGTGTCTCGGGGTGGGAAATACCACCAATTAATTGGCAAGGTGTAAACAATCACTGTAATTACTGTCAACCTATGCCAATGGCAGAATCAGGAGAGGACGGGTTTTCAGGGACCGTAATGACTTGCTGGCCCATGATGATGACTGGCTAATAAGCCGTTTTAGATTCCCTAGAGCCTTGCTCTTGGAACTATGTGCTGAATTGGGCCCAGTATTGGAGAGGGCGACACGCCGGAACCATGCCATTTCGGTGCAAATTCAGATCCTGACGACTCTGGGGTTCCTGGCAACCGGATGTTTCCAGCGGGAATTGACAGGCAGGTATGTGTTTTACATACATATCATATATAATCAATTTCATTAAGACCTTTCGATCTAATATATTTCTTTTTTATCCAATTCTATAGGTCTGGTATATCACAGCCGTCCCTGAGCAGATTAATGCCTGCCGTTTTGGACGGAATTAATAATATGAGTCATAGATATATCTGGTTTCCCTACACTGTGCAAGAACAGGCCGAAATTAAAATGCAATTCGCAGCAATGTCTGGTTTCCCTAATGTAATCGGTGCAATTGACTGCACTCATATTGCAATAAGGGCTCCATATGAGAACGAGTTTGTGTATGTTAATCGAAAAAATGTACACTCCATTAATGTACAAGTCATACGCGACTCGCATATGACCCTAACCAACATTGTGGCATGCTGACCTGGCTCAACACATGATTCATTCATATTGACACACAGCAGTGTAGGGAACAGACTGCAGGCAGGCGCAGGACGTGATGGCTGGCTTCTTGGTGAGTTTAACATGAAGAAATTGTAACCCTTCGTCCTGATGAACCCTATATTTATGCATCAACTGTAACCTGCAGGGGACAGTGGCTATCCCCTATGACACTGGCTCCTCACCCCGTTTTTAAACCACCAGAGCGCAGAGGAAATGCACTACAACGAGTGCCACGCTCGTGCGCGCTCAGTCGTGGAGAGTGCCATCGGCCTCCTGAAAAGCAGATGGAGAGCGCTGGATGCCGACTACTCTACCACCTGTGGCGCCCGCGGGACAGAGGTAAGGAGGAGGGAACCTGGGTGCATAATAAATAACGTTTATGTACCGCCGTGGCATGTGCCACCGCACTCTATCCCTCCAAGGCACAGCGCAGTGAACGGACGGCGGACCATATATGGAGTTACGATTGCTCATCAGAATCACCGGCGTGGAGGAACACGGCTGGGAGGGAATCAGCCAGATGACAGGAGGGGATAAAAGGAGACGGCGGAGAACACGTCCATGTGGAGAGTAAGGAGATGATCGAGAGAGAGAGAGAGAGAGAGAGAGAGAAAACTAAAAGCCCTGTGTATGACCCGCTTCTGTAGGAGAACCCCGCGCCCTGATCGACCCCTGGACCGTCTGACTACCCACCTCTGCTTCGACCCCCGCCTGCCTGACCGCCGCCTCTCCCGCTGAGCCCCGGACTGTATGACTGCCCGTCCCCGTGTACCGAACCCCGCTCTCGCCCAACGATGCCGCCTCAGCCTCAGCCCCCTCAAGCCAGCCCCGCACTCCACGGCATTGACAGCATCCCTGCCACAGTATCCTATAAAGAACATTAGTTGTGAATTTGGTGTGGACAGCCCTCTTTTCCCTGAAATTGGTCACGTAGCCCCTTCTCGTAACCCCGGAGGCGCCACACACCCTGTAAAAGTGTGCAAAATAATCAGGGTGTGTGCAGTTTTGCATAACTTGGCCCTGAGGAACGGCATCCCTCTTACTCCTGACCTCCCCCCCTCCCCTCCAGCATGATGACCCCAAGCCACAGCCCCCTGCAAGACCGGAGGGGTATCAACGGGGCGCAAGAATCCGCGAGGATGTCATGCAGCGTTTGTAAGGTAAGGAAGAACAATCAATGTTTATTTTTTAACGGATTATTTTATTAACATGGCAATTTCTTGCAACACACTGCGTATTTGTTGTAGCTCATAAGCAACGTTGTTAATTGCGGTTGCTGTGTCTTGCTGCATTTGCAGGACGGCATCAGTGAGCACCCGACCGCGTGTGCCATGCGCCCAGGGTGCGCTGCTGCTTGGCACGCTGTTTTGTGCCGGACCCGGACGCTGTGCCGAGGGCTCGTCACCGTCCTCGCTGTCACCCTCATCCTCCACCCGCCCAACGCTGCAAACGGAAGCACAAACTATTTAACGTTGTGTTTTTTTTTTTTTTTATTTAAAATAAAAGTATAACATCTGTTTACCCTTATACCTCTGGTCTCAGTCGCGTCTGTGTCTCCCTCCTTTTCGGACACAATCCCGGACACGCTGGCCTCCCCAATTATGCCAGCAATTGTGCGGTGGAGTGAAGTGAGCGCAGGTGTGCTTGGCCCCCCACCAGTTGCAGCCACGCTCCTTCGGTTGGAGGACAACATTTTCTTGGCTTCCACCTTGCATGAATGACATTAATTCTCACATTTAAAATAAATCGCATCAAAGTCAAACTTCCTCAAATACTCAAGCAATACATTGAATACATGTTGGTAAAGGATAAGCGGAAGAAAATGGATGGATGTTGGTAAAGGAGCAGAAAGATGTAATTTACCTTCATATCAGACCACTTTTTCTTAAGTTCTGCCACCGTCCCCTCCGTCCCACTGACGCCGTTGACCACAGCAGCAATGCGTTGCCACTCGCACTGCTTCTTTTTGTTGGTGATCCCGCTGCTGTGGCCACTAAATAAAATTATTTTTCGCACCTCCACCTCCCCAACAAGTGTCTCTATTTCAGCTTCGGAAAAGTTACGCTTCTTCGTTTTTCTCTGACCTGTCGCCATGATTCACCACACGAAAACTATTGCATGCCGGCTCATTAATATAGTAAAAAGTGGGCGTGTACAGGGCGGGAACCCAGGTGCGCACACTTGGGATTTATAAAGGGAACATTGCGTACAGCTTGCGTGCGCACAGTTTTATAAATCTGATTTTTTTTTTGGCGCACGCAAACTTTGGCTTCTGGGCGTACGTACACTTTTAGTAAGGATCCTATGCACAGTTTTATAAATGAGGGCCCTGGTCGTCAGTTTACCGGCCGGTGTAACCGAGGTTAAGCCCACTACAGCCTCAGTCTTCCCAGGCAGCTGGTGGTGTGACACCGGGCGGGGTAGAAGCTGTGGACCTGTCTGCTTTAGGAGAGTAAGAGCAGATAGAGGTGCAGGCTTTGCTGCAGACATATAGTGACGTTTTCTCCACCCATGATGGTGATTTGGGTTGTACCAACCTTATCTCTCATGAAATCCCCTTGCTTGATAACGCTCCAGTGAGAGAGCGGTACCGACGGATTCCCCCCTCCGAGTATGAGGAGGTGAAGGCTCACATTGATCAGTTGCTTGAAGCCAAGGTGATCCGGGAAAGCAATAGCCCCTTTGCTTCCCCCATTGTCCTTGTCCGTAAAAAGGATGGTAGTCTCCGTATTTGTGTTAACTACCGTCTGCTTAATAGCAAGACACGGAAGGACGCATTCCCTCTACCTCGCATTGAGGAAAGCCTTGATGCCCTTGCTGGAGCTCGCTGGTTCACCACCCTGGACTTGGCAAGTGGGTACAACCAGGTCCCTGTTGTGGAGAAGGACAAGCCCAAGACGGCCTTTTGTACACCCTTTGGTCTCTTTGAATGGAACCGCATGCCATTCGGCTTGTGCAACGCCCCAAGCACCTTTCAAAGACTGATGCAAAGGATGTTTGGGGATCAACAGTGCCAATCCCTGCTCTTGTATTTAGATGACATTATTGTATTCTCTTCTTCGGTGTGATGGCCCTGCTAGCTCTGTGTGTGGGTGTATGTGTGTGTCTCTCTCTCTCCTCTAATCATCTGGTTGTGTCCAAGGTTCAGCTGATGCAGCCTGATCTGGGGCACCTGGGCCCGGTGATTACAACAGGAAATAAAAGGCCCAGCTTCCTGGAGCTCGCTCGCTTGATTCTTCTTCTCTGCTGACACCAGAAGCCCTGTTACGCTTTTGTTTGCTGTTTATTTTGCACCACAACACTCTTTTTTTTTTTTTTTTTAACTTTTTATTTAGACATTTTAACCATTTTACAAAACATGTCCTGACATATGACTTTGAAAATGCATGTTAGACTGTACAAGAGAATGAAAAGTAATGTAAATGGGAATATATACATAGTCATGATATAAACATTAGTAACAACCCTGACATTAATAGGTAGAAAAGCAGATATCTATAGATAGTAGCTGAGCATGGTTCTCCAAAGAGGAACTCCCAAAATTACTCCGTCGCATATTCCCATTATTATACACCCAGGTATCTTGAAATACAAGTCCATCTTTGCATGAAAGTGTCCATTGTGAGCTGGAGAGTAGCTGTCATTTGCTCCATCATATATACATTTTTCAGTCTCTGGGTCCATTGACCTATAGTTGGTGGTTTTACCTCTTTCCAGTTCACTGTAATCATTTTCTTCGCTACCAGTAAGAGAATCCTCAGTGCATATCGTTGGTCTGCATTGTATATATCTTTTGGTATAGCTCCCAGCAAAAATAAAGTTGGTTCTAGAGTAACATCTATATCCAGGATAGTATCGATTTCCTTTTTAATATCACCCCAGAATCCTTGCAGTACTGGACAGTCCCAGAAGATGTGTGTCACCAATATTTCCACATTTTCGCCAACATAGTGCCGAATTAGAGTTTTTCACATATGAAGAGATAACAAGAGGAGTATTAAAAAGTCTTATCTTTACCTTCCAGTCAAACTCTTTCCATAATTGACTATTAATTCCCTTATGGCAGCCTGCCCATATGTCCTCCCATGTAGAATCTTCAATTATAACATTCATTTCCAATTCCCATTTTTCTTTAATGTACTCTGTGTTTTGTAACGCGCTCGTTGCTAGCCTTTTGTAAATATTAGATAAGTGTTTTTTTGTTGGGAAATGTTTCTCTAAAACACTAATAAAGTATTCTTCTATTTCATTTGGGTTTTTACTAACCATTTCCTTTTCCTTATGGTTTGTAACATAATGTCTTATCTGAAGGTATCTGTATATATCCTTCGATGGGAGGTCAAATTGTTCTTGAAGTTGAGAAAATGATTTAAATTCTGTTCCTCTGAAAAGTTGATTAATTGTACGGAGACCTTTGTCGGCCCACCTTCTAAACCCGCTATCCCACAGGGAAGGTGGGAATTCTATATTTCCTACTATCAACATGGCTCTTGAAATTGACACTGGTCCACCAAGCATTTCTTTTACTATTGTCCAGACTTTCAGAGTGTGTTTTATCCATTCATTCTTTATTTTAATTTTATTGACTGACTTTATATCCATAAATGGGAGTACTGATAGGGAAGCGCCCTTAACAGAGTCTTGTTCTATCTTGGTCCATATTGCCTCTCGGTCGTTTCTGAGCCATGCCACTATTGCATTTATTTGTGCAGCCCAGTAATAACTTTTGAGGTTTGGTAGACCCAAACCTCCCTTGTCTTTGGATAGTTGAAGAGATTTGAATCTTACCCTCGGTCTCTTCTTTTGCCATATAAATGTTAAAATTAGTTTATCTAACATTTTTAAGGTAGAAACGGGCACTCTAATAGGGAGGGATTGAAACAAAAAAAGAAGTCTGGGTAATAGGTTCATTTTTACCGTCTCTATTCTGCCGATTAAAGACAGGGGTAGGACTTCCCAGCGTGTCACATCGTTTTTTATTTGTTTAATTAATTTGTTGTAATTTGCCTCAAACAGTTGAGTGGGGTTGGGTGTAATCCTTATTCCCAAATATCTGAATCCTTGTTTGGACCAGCGAAAAGAGACAATACTATTCAGCTGTGTAGGCCAGGTACCTGAAATCATCATGGCTTCTGATTTATTTTCATTGATTTTGTATCCAGACAGTGACCCATATTTATGTAGACAGTTCATAAGTGCAGGGATGGAAGAAAGTGGATTTTTTACAAAAAGCAGAATATCATCTGCGAATAAAGCTATCTTATGAACTGAACCTCCTTCGTCCGTTATCCCTTGAATCTGTACATTTTGGCGTATCGCCTCTGCCAGAGGTTCAATACTAAGAGTAAACAGGATGGGTGACAATGAGTCCCCCTGTCTCACCCCTCGTTCTATCCTAAAAAAGCTAGAACAATGACCATTAACTCTAACTTTGGAGCTGGGCTCTTTATATAATAGATTTATCCAGGCTACAAATTCCCTCCCAAAGCCCATTTCTATCAGTGTCTGCTTCAGAAAAACCCAATCTACTCGATCAAATGCTTTCTCGGCGTCTAGGCCGAGAAGCATTGATGATTGTTTGTCCCTTGCCACTATTGCCTGCAAATTCAGGGCTCTCCTTATATTGTTTGTTCCTTGACGTCCTAATATAAATCCTGTCTGGTCTGGTTCTATTAATTTTTTAATGTTTTTTTGGATTCTAGTGGTTATTATCGAGGTCAGGATTTTTTTATAATCTACACAGAGTAGACTTATTGGGCGATAACTAGTGCACAGAAGGGGGTCCTTTCCTTCCTTATGAATCACTGTTAATATGGCTTCCGACCATGAATTTGGGGGGTCTCCTGATTTTAAAACATAATTATATAATTTACACGATATGGGTGTGAGCTCATTCACAAATATTTTATAGTATTCTCCAGAGAAAACATCTGTTCCTGGTGTTTTGTTGTTTTTAAGTTTAGTAATGTTTTCTTTAATTTCACTTTCTGTAATGGGTTTTATTAGAAGTTCTGCCTCTTCATTAGGGCCACGGGGCAATCGCACCGAGCACTGGCCCCTACAGCTATAAGCTGAAGGGACCAGTGCTCGGGGCGAAGTGCTCGAGTGCCTAAAACTTCTACAGCTATAAGAGTTGTAGGACAAATTATATATCAAAACGTGCGGTTCGATCGGGATCGGCGTGCTATTGCTTTTCTTAGCCGAACACGAGTTTTTCGCGACGTAAGTCGCGAAAAACCAACGAAATTTTCCCATTGACTTGAATGGGAGGAGCGAAAAAAAAAAAGCAGAAATTGTAGCTTTTCAAACACCTGCTACTCAGGCATACTTTCACCTAGAAACTCCATTTAAACTTTAAAACGTAGACACAAGTCTTTTGTCCTGGTGTGTCAATCCACGTTTCAATAGGTCATATAGTTTTTGATCAATCACTGTTCAATGACCATGATCGTTTTGGGAGAAATCATGAGATTATAATGGGTGTGTATTGCGTGGAACCTTCTGGGCTAGAGTGGATGACATCATCGCTTAGAGTGTGAGGGCTTCTCAGATTTTTTTCCTTTCCAAACTCCTCCCGGCCACAGTTTTCACTCTACAGACGTGATATTTTCCAATTTTGTAGACAAACTTGTCCTGTCTCTCTGTGCTCAAAAACCCTGTGAGATTTACAGAATTTGAACTAGCAACCTCTAAGCGCGGCCACGTCAGTTTTTCTCCCCATTGACTCACAATACAAAATGAGAAACAGATTTTCAAAGAAACCTGAAATGAGCAGCATTTCTAACTCGCCATAGCGTCCACATTTCTGACACTAGGAAAAAATAAAAGTGATCAGTGTCTTCAGCAGAGTCTTGTGGCGCTAACGGTGTGAAGATTTTGGCGATAGGACTTTCGGTGTGAGCGTGGCAAGCTTTTGTTCGGACCCTCCGTGAAGCCGAAATGGAGCAATAGAGACAGGCTTGAAAGCAGTTACACACACGCTAGAGGGCCGTTGCTATGGTGATGGCACTCTGTGGCTTTGATCTTGAGAAGTGACAGCAGGTGTGCTCTGATTGCTGGACAGGAGCAGTGGACAGGAGCAGTCCGTGGGAAATGTAGTCCATCTTCAACTCAGCCATTCTTTCACCTATAAACTCTATTTAAACTTTAAAATGGAGTCTATCGCTGTGTCCCAATTCAGGGTCTGCAGCCTTCGGAGGACCCAGCCTTCGCGGTCTACGGAGGCGACACCTTCGGAGACTCCTCCGAAGGCTGGGTCAACCGTCGGTAAATGGGACGGTCTAACCTACGGAGCATTTCCTGATTGCGTCGCGACGTCATCACTTCTGCCGGCCAAGCCCGAGAAAAACACCAGTCAAAACAAAAATACGACAGACGAACATGATGGAGAGTTTTTAATATATATATATATTTTTTTTTCTTTTTTTTTTTTTTTCTTTTAATTTAATTTAATTTTTATTTTTTTGAGCAAGAGGAGAGGCGGCTGCGGCGACACCGGCGGCTTGTTTATCTCCGACTGGGAGAGAGCCGTGGGGAGGTAACGTTAAAGCCGTTATTTTAACCCATATTAATGTTCATACATAGCTAGCATAGTACGTGGTAATGAATATACCCGTTAATAAATGATACTGCTAAGTGACAAGCCATATTAAGTATAGATTGACATGGATAATGTCATTTAACCATAAGACTTAATACAGGGTTCGTACAGGTGCTTAAAATGTAAAATCTTTGAAAATGCTGTAATTTTAATGCTGTTTTTTAAGGTCTGAAAAGTGCTTGAATTTTAGTTGAAATGCTTGGCTTATAAAAAGATTAAATTGAATAGTAAAATGTGTACGAACCCTGTAAATAACCCCGACTTAATTCAATATTTTATTCTTGCCTCTCTTTTAAACATTTTAGTGACATGGCATCGGTCGATTGCATCAGCCCTGCAAACCCCGATGATGGAGGATGTGGTGGACAGTGGAGACATGCATCCTTCACCCCCCACCTTCCAGATGATGTCCCACTCAGAGCCAGAAGAGTCCAGGGTCCTTATTGTGGCATCCCATCCAGTCCAGCAGCACCACCAGGGACTCCTGCTCAGTTAATACTGTATATATGTTCTCTGTAAATAGTTATTTCTGCTGATCTTTTGTAAATAGTTCTACATGTTAAGAACACCCACTTATCAATAGTTATTGTAACTTTGTAAATATTTGTTAATTACACAAAAAATAAATGATTTTCTTGTCACTGAAAAGCAGTTCAAAAGTTGACTTTAGTTGTAAATAAGAAATGGAACAGATAATGTTACAAGGTTATAGGATTTTTATTTAACTTTATACAATATTTGGAAAAGAAAATGGTACAATACAATATTTTTAATTAACAATTTAAATTACAAATCAACACAGAACTTAATCGAAGAGAAATAAACATCCACCACCCCCCAAAAAATTCAACGCCTCTCAACCATTCTCTCCAATAAACTAAAAAAATCTCTCCATCCTCTCTCTCTCTCCTTTCCTTGCTCTCCCTCTGTAACTTCATGTCCTCCCTGATCAAATCCAAGTCATCGGTTTTACTCGTTCTTGCTGCAGTCGGTGGCCCTGTGTTCTCAACAGGTGGTCGTTCTCATCCCGGATCCGGAGTTTGATCAAATCCTCAGTCTGCTCCTTGCTCTCTACAACAAAACGACATGTATATTACATTTCCTGTTATGTAAACATGCAAAATGATTGTACGATATAATAACGATATTAACAGTAATAATACTCCTAAGGTTAGCTCTGTATTCAATCCAAAGGTTTACAGTTTTACAGCCTAGAAATACAGCGGGGCTCACAACCCATTGTTAACGTTATATGTTCAGCTGCGAGAGGAGCGGACTGTAGCCTACACAACTTCCAACGAGAACAAATTAACTGAACAGCTCCACGGTTACAATAACATAAGTTACCATCGGAGCTTGTAACATTTGAAAGTGAAGGGTTTTAGGCTTACGTTACGTTTAAAGGCTAACGTTAACTGAGCTCGTATCAACAGCCTTAAGCTACATCACGTAGCTGGCCCTACACTCCGGTGGCTACACGTATTAGCATTATGAACTTCACGCATTTTAACACTCAAATGTGATTTAAGGCCCCTTGAACGTCCGACGTTAAGCAAAACCCCGTTACTTACCGGCTGCCGGTGCCGGAGCTGCTGCCGTCTTTCGCCGCCATTGTTGGTTGAACAGCGGCGCGCAAAGCATCTTGGGATATGGGAGGCCGTGAAGGATAGTAGCGGTGCATCCTCCGAATACGGGCGAAAGGAGGACACATTTGTCGGCCGCATTTGGAGGAGCCTCCGAATTTAGACGAATTGGGACAGCCTTCGCGCAGCTCTGTGACGTAAGCGGCCTTCAAATGCAGCCTCCGAAGGCTGCAGACCCTGAATTGGGACACAGTGTATCTGTCTCCGTCTCACTCAGAAGTGATAGCAGGTGCGCTCTGATTGGTGGACAGGAGCAGTCCGTGGGAAATGTAGTCCAGCTTCAACTCAGCCATTCTTTCACCTAGAAACTACATTTAAACTTTAAAATGGAGACACGAGTGGTGTGCTCTGATTGGTGGACAGGAATGTACTAAAAACTACATTTCGTAGTGGGAAATGTAGTTTTTTTAGTCAAACGTCTTAGTTTGGGCATACTTTCACCTAGAAATTCCATTTAAACTTTAAAATGGAGACACGCGTGGTGTGCTCTGATTGGTGGACAGGAATGTACTAAAAACTACAATTAGTAGTGGGAAATGTAGTTTTATCAGTCAAACGTCTTCTGCTTGGGCATACTTTCACCTAGAAACTCCATTTAAACTATACAATGGAGACACGAGTGGTGTGCTCTGATTGGTGGACAGGAATGTACTAAAAACTACATTTAGTAGTGGGAAATGTAGTTTTTTCAGTCAAACGTCTTCTCCTGGGGCATACTTTCACCTAGAAACTCCGTTTAAACTTTAAAATGAAGACACGAGTGGTGTGCTCTGATTGGTGGACAGGAATGTACTCAAAACTACATTTAGTAATGGGAAATGTAGTTTTTTTAGTAAAACGACTTCAGCTCAGCCATACTTTCACCTAGAAACTCAATTTAAACTTTAAAATGAGACACAAGTACTGGCAAACAGTTGAGTGCTTCCCACTCAACTGTTTGACAATACATTGTACCTAGTAGTTCTCAGTACTTGAGTCTCAGTAGTACTCAGTAGTACTCAGGTAGTACTCGGTAGTACTCGGTAGTACTTGGTAGTACCTGAGTGACAGCTGACTTCGGTGACATGTACTGGCAAACAGTTGAGTGTGAAGTATTTGTAGTTGTATTTGCCTCTAAAACAACTCCGTCTCGTTTGAAATCACGAAGAATCTCATCGTAAAGTATATAAACTCCGGCAGTAGCCCCCGTGGCCCTTTCAAAATTTCCCGGCGGGGGAATTTTCTAGTTTGATATTTTATTAATTTTAAGGGATCTTAAAAATTCTGATGTTTTTTCTTCCTTAAATTCTAGTTCTTCAGCCTTATATAGTTGTTTGTAATACGTGGCAAATGAGTCTGATATTTTTGTGGGTTCGGTCTCAACCTGATTGGTTTCAGGGTTCCTAATTTTGGGAACTGCACGGTTAGATTGGGCTTTTCTGAGCTGAAAGGCCAATAGCCTGCTAGCCTTATTCCCCATCTCATAATACTTTCTATTAGTATATCTCAGAGCTCCCTCTGCCTTATATGTCAGAACCTCATCCAATTGTTGTCTAACTTCCTTTAATTTTTTAAGAATGTCTTTATCTCCAAATTGTTTGTGTTCTCTTGTTAATTTTTTTATTTCAGCTTCCAATCATTGTTGTTTAGCGAGTCTTTGTTTCTTAATTCTAGATCCTATAGAAATAATCTTTCCTCTCATCGTGGCTTTACTGGCATCCCATACAACCGAGGGGGAGACATTACCATAATCATTTATAATGAAGTACTCAGTCAAAGCTTCTTTTAATTCCTGTCTAATATTCATATCTGTTAATAATGAAACATTAAGTCTCCAATATCTAAAGTGGTTGTCTACTCCTAAGTTAATTTTCATGGTCACAGGGCCGTGATCTGAGATAGAGATTGGTTCAAGTGTGCTGTCTTTTATTCTATATATTTCAGTTTTTGATATACAAAAGAGGTCTATCCTTGAATAGCTCCCATGTACATGAGACATGTAGGTAAAATCTCTCTCATTAGGGTGGAGTTGTCGCCAGATGTCCACTAGACCCAATTCCTTCATCATATCTGATAGCCCCTTGGACATTTTGGATTGAGGTTTTCTTGTTGCAGGTAACCTGTCCAATTTTGAATCCAAGGTGCAGTTAAAGTCGCATCCCACTATTATAACCCCCTCACTTTTATCTGCCACTAAGGTTGCAATCTTTTAAAAAAAATGAGGACAGTCTTCATTTGGGGCGTATATATTAAGTATAGTTATCTTCTTCCCTCCAATTGTGCCTATTACCATAACGTATCGACCTTCATCATCTTGAAAAACTTTCTCATTGTTATAGTACACAGATTTATTAAACAGTATTGCAACCCCTCTCTTCTTTTTCCTCCCACATGATGCGCTGTAGACCTGGTCAACCCATTCTCTCTTCAGTTTTAAATGCTCAGATTGCGACAAGTGCGTTTCCTGGATTAGAGCAACAGTACAATGCAATTTCTTTAATTGTCCCAAGATTTTTTTCCTTTTGATTGGGTTATTAATTCCTCTTATATTGTAGCTTATGAAATTCAACTCAGCCATGATCCTCGTATGGTCTTGTGATATAGCTCTCTACCTGTTTTAACAAAATAAGTCTAATCACTAACAAAACATTGTCTGTAGGATATGTCAGGAAAAACAAAGAATAAAGAACAATATAGATAACACAAAACTGACCTTCCACTTCATCAATCTGACGTTGGAACTGAACTAAAACTGCGTCAGATCCCCGGTGATGTTGGGGCAGAGAGGTGTGACCTACCCTCTCTGTGGAGAAAAGCACGAAAAGTGCGAGTGTGACCAATATTACATTAAAGTGTAAAAGAGGTCCAGATGAGTGTAATCCACTCATATATTCAAGCATAGCCTCCTTGGACTAACACATAACCTTATTATGTGACAACAATATATGTTTAAAAAAAAAAGATAATCTATTGACGCTTGTGTTTTTTTTTTTTCTTTTTTGTGGTAGCAGCCCGTTAGTTGCATAACCTAATGTGTGGTTGTCAATCTTACCACCGATTTGGTTGACACAAGTTTGTTATTTTTCTTATCCATCCTATTGACATAGTCACTTCAATCTTTCTCCTGCAGAAGGGCCTTAAAGTCAGCTGCTGACAGAAACGCTCTCCTTTTTCTCCCTTCTTGGCTCCTCCATCCATCCTTCAGTTCTTCCTCGATGCGTTCCCTCTCCTCGTAGCGCACGTTAACCCCCAGCTCTCTCAGCAGCGTCGCGGCACCTGTTAGTGATGTAAAGGTCTTCTCCCCGGTGTTCAACTTGATGCGTAGTTGGGCTGGGTATAGACATCTCGCCTGTATGTCTTTCTTTTTAAGTTGCTTGATAACTTTGTGTACCCTCATCCGTTTCTGCTGTAGGTCGGGGGAATAGTCCTGATCAAAGTAGATCCGCTTTCCATGAAGGAGGACTGGACCCTGGCTCCATGCCTGCTTGATGATTGTGTCCTTCACTGCTGCATCCAAAAATCTCACTATGATCGATCTTGGGGGGGCTGTAGCTTCTCTGGGTTTGGCCACAAGAGAGCGATGTGCTCTTTCAATCTTAATGTCCTGGTCTGGTGGTAATTTAAGTACCTTCTGGAGCAGGTCTTTAATAAATCCAGCCATATCTTTACCTTCACTGTCTTCCGGGATTTGAAAGATTCTGATGTTGTTTCTTCTCAGCCTGTTTTGCATGTCGTCGCATTTTGCTGAGAGTTCAATATCCCGGTGTAGCAGATATCTCAGTGCCCTCTGGTGGCGTATCTCCGCATCCTCGGCCGCCCCAATTCTCTCCTCCATTCTTCCCATTCTTTCTTCGTGTTCCGTCAGTTGGTCTTTTATGTCCGAAACAGTTTGTTCAACACGGCCAAGGGCCAATTTGGTGTGGTTGTGTCCGTCTTGGTTTTCTTCTCGGAGTCTCTTCAACTCCTCCAGTATCGATTTATCAGGTGGAGACGGACACATGTTGCTACTAGCCATGTTTTTGCTAGGTGGGCTCGGTTGATTCGGCTTATTCTCCACTTTTCCTCATGAAGGGTCGGGTTTGTCCTGTCTCCTTTGGCCGGCGGAGGAACTCATGCTTCATGAATGTCTTCAAATATTATCAAAATATTAAATCAAAATATTATTGTTGTCACTCTAATCTGTTATGTTGTCCAGCGGAGCTCGGCTGCTATGCTGCAAGCACGTACATTGCGTCACCGGAAGTCCCCCCACAACACTCTTTACACATTTTACACACATCCACATGCACACCACTGATGTTACTGATTTCCACACCCCATATTTGTATTTAGTTTGCACTTTATAATGGTAATTAAATTGGCATTTCGTGTTGCTTCCCAGTGTTTTGTCATGACCTAGAGCCAGGTTTATGACAAAGTGGGGGCTCGTGTGGCTATTGATCCCGTTTTTGCCATGTAAACTAATTGAAACATTTGTGGGTTGGTTCAGATAGCAGTTTTCTGGACTATGGTATAGTCGCGCATGTTGCTTTGTTTTTGGCAACACTTCGGCGCTTTGACACTCTGCTAAACGTGAGTATTTGAACGTAGCCTGTGTTTGGAGTATATTATTTTGGCTAGAATCGTTTAGTGTCGGGTTTGATTTTGTAAATTGGCACGGTAACCGGCTGGTGCGTGCGTGCGTAAAGCTGCTGTTAGGCGCTGGTGGTGCATGCGGTTTCTTTGTTCAATTTGTTTCGGCGGTGAACATTGTTTTGCTCAGTCATGAACGTGGTGACTGAGGGGAAGAAACACGGTGCTTTGGGCTGACTTAACAGGGTATGTTGGTAGATTCAGTTCTGGATGACTGGAATTTGTGAAACTAAGTTTTGTGATTTGTTATTGGGGCTGTATGGTGAGTTTAATCTTAAACGCCAGACTTTGTTTTGTGCTGTAAACAGGTGAGCAAGTAGAGAGATGTTTTTGTTGTGCGTAACTATTGTAAATGGTGCGGATTTTCCCTGGTAGGCTGTAGCGGCGTTTCCCTTGGATTCGTCGGGGGGATATGTGTAGTGCTGTGGCCAAAGCGGTTGAAGCATCTGCTTGGGAGCACATCCGTGGACTCCAGTTGGGTTGCTAGCTTGCTAGTCGCTTGGCTGATCCAGCGGGCTTGAGTGCATAAGTACCCTCTGCAAGTAGCTGCATGAAGACTAGGTGGGAGCTTAGTTAGTGGGTTTCTTTGTGTGCAGATAGTGGGAAAATCTAAGCCGACTGAGGGTCCGCCCTCACGTTACGCACGGTGAAGTGTCACTGCTTGCCTCGCCCTCTTTCAGCGTGAGCAGTTGTGGGATTTGGTAAGTCAAAATGTCAGAAATTGAGGCTTTTATTGCTGCTCCATCTGAGGACGCATTAGAGAAATGTACTAATTGCTGAGCACTATTCTGTAGCTGTGGCGGATATACGTCTAAAAGAAACTGTTAAATTTACGTTGAAATCAGCCTTGGTGGAAAGGGGGATTATGACAGATCAGAAAGTTAACACAGCTTTATCTATACAGACACAAGGGTTGACCTTTGAACAACAGAAGGAGCTTCTCATGTTGCAGATGGATCATGAGAAGTGGAAACAAGAGCTGGAAGTTAAAAAACAACTTGAGTTAGAGGTGATTCGCCAGCAGACCGAGAAGGCGAAGCTAGCGTCACGTCTGTCTGAAAGTAGAGAGGAAAGTGGTTATTATTCTGATCCGAGTGTGCGTCGTTTTGATATGAGTAATCTGCGGTTGCTGCCACCGTTTAATGAAAAAGATCCAGAAACCTTCTTTACTTTGTTCGAGCGCTGCAAAGACTAGGAATTGGCCTGATGTAGATTGTGCTTTGATGTTGCAGTGTGTCCTGACGAGGAAAGCGCAGGAGGCTTATTTGTCTCTGAGTCTTGATGACAGCTCTAGCTACGACAAGATAAAATCAGCTGTGCTTAAGGCTTATGAGCTCGTGCCAGAAGCTTATCGTCAGTGTTTTAGATCTTGGGAGAAAAGAAGTGGTCAAACGTACGTTGAATTTGCACGAGACCTGACACTTTATTTTAAACGCTGGTTGACTGCACTTGACATTACTACTTTTGACAAACTTTGTGAGTTAGTTGTTTTGGAGCAGTTTCAAAATTTGCTTCCTAGCAATGTCTCCACGTACATCAATGACAGAAAAGACATCACTGCTGCTGAGGCTGCTGTATCAGCAGATGAATACGTGTTGCTCCATAAGGGTAATTTCAGAGAACGCACTGTGCGTGATGACGCTGGTTGGCGATAAAAGAAAACTACTGTTGCTCCATTTGAACACTCACGGCCATGGAAAAATAATGCGGTAAGGTTCGATCCGAAAGTACCACGAAACAAGTCTGACAAGACTGGACCCTGTAATTATTTTCATGAGTTGGGTCACTGGAAAACTGATTGTCCGGTGTTGCACTTGAGAGCTAAGAGGAAATCCTACGTTAGACCTGCGGCGTTCGCTGCGCCTGTTGGTTTACCTGATGCTCTTTCCACTGATTCTTGTGAGCCAGAGGTTTTGGCTGCATATGCTCCTTTTATCAGAGACGGTTTTGTGTCTTTGAAAGGAAGTGATGTTAAAGTACCGATAAAGATACTGAGAGATACAGGTGCTTACGACTCTTATATTGTGGACTCTGTTTTGCCGTTATCGTCTGACACTGATACTGGTGACCGTTTACTCAGTCGTGGGATGGGTTTAACAGTTTTGCCTATTCCTTTACATAAAATGGTTATTGACTCTGAGCTTGTGCAGGGTGAAGTGGCTGTAGGAGTGCGGCCGGCAGTTGACTTCATTTTGGTCAACGGCTTCGCTGGAAGCTGGGTGTGGGCTGACACTCCTCCCTCACCTGTGGTTACCTTTTGTCCAGTTGATGCTGTCCCTGGCGAGAGCTCCAATGTTCTTGCAGCCTGTGCGGTTACACGCGCAATGACGAAGTCGGAGGTGTGGCCTGACAGGGGTGATGACGTCAGCTTGGAGGTTCCCTCACTGTCAGATTTTCCGTTGATGATTCCTCCTTGACGGAAATGTTCAGCCGTGTTGTGTCCACTTCTGAGATAAATAACACAGCCACTGGTTATTTTTTGCAAAATGGTGTACTCTTCAGAAAATGGATTTCCTTGTGCGGTGATTTTGTGGGAAATGCCGTGTTTCAGTTGGTGGTGCCTGAAAAATTTCGTCACCTGGTGCTAAAAGTTGCACATGATGAATGTGGACATTTTGGGGTCAGAAAAACATATTTGAACATCTTGAAACACTTTTTTTGGCCTCGCGTAAAAAGAGACGTGTCATCGTGCATAAAAACATGCCATGTGTGTCAGTTGACAGGTAAGCCAAACCAAGGCAACCAATCCCAGCTGTAAGTGAACCTTTTCAGCATCTGATTGTGGATTGTGTGGGACCGTTGCCGTGCTCTAAGTCCGGTTGTAAGTATGTCCTGACGGTAATGTGTCAGAGCACCAGATATCCTGCCGCATATCCTTTGAGGTCCATAACCACAAAGTCTGTTGTGAAGGGGTTGACTCAATTTATCTCCGTTTTCGGCATCCCGAAGGTTGTGCAGAGCGATAAAGGCTCTAATTTCACCAGACTCTACGTTCCAGCGGCTAATGAACCGTGTTGTGGCCGGTTTGGAGGGTTGTTCCGTTTATTTGGACGACTTGGTGATTTTTAGTGACACTTGGCATTCGCATCTGCAGCCTATCCGTGCACTATTTGAGAGGTTGGCTGAGGCGCAGCTTACCATAAATCTGGCTAAGTGCGAGTTTGCGAGAGCAACAGTGACATACCTAGGCCGTGTGGTGGGTCAAGGTCATGTCCCCCCAGTCCAGGCTAAAGTTGTAGCGGTGGCCAAGTATCCTCAGCCTACCACAAAGAAAGAAGTACAGCGTTTCTTGGGCTTAGTAGGATACTATAGGAGTTTCTGTAAAAACTTTTCTTCTGTTGTGTGCCCTTTAACTGAGCTGTTGAAGGCAAAGGCGAAGTTTGTTTGGTCGTCTGAATGTCAGTTAGCCTTTGAAAACATTAAAAACTTGTTGTGTTCTTCTCCTGTGTTACTAGCTCCACGCTTTGACCGACCATTTATGCTGCAGATAGATGCCAGTCAGGTGGGTGCGGGTGCCGTCTTGCTTCAGGGTGATGGAAAAAAAGGTGGTGAGACCAGTCAGCTTCTTTTCGAAGAAGTTTAACGCATATCAATTAAACTATTCGGTCATAGAGAAAGAGGGATTGGCACTGATTTGGGCCCTGCAACATTTCCGGGTATATGTAGCAGGAGGAGAACCGCTAACCGTTTATACTGATCATAATCCACTGACGTTCTTACAGTCAATTAGAGGTCCAAATCAGAGACTGGTAAGATGGTCGTTGTTTTTGCAGGCCTATGACCTTGACATCAGGCACATTAAAGGAAAGGACAACGTCATCGCTGACGCTTTGTCACGTGCTCCTCTGCACTAATGGTTGTACTGGTATGCTTTGAGCGTACAGTATAAGTTTATGCTCACTCTTAACTTGCTCCTACTATTCCTGTTTTCTTAAATTGCTTCTCAGGTACCGGGGTTGCTGAGGATGGGGGTGGAAGTTGTAGAAGGTCCTGTGAGAAGTGCAAAAGGAAAGTGGCTTGTATATATATATATATATATATATGTATAATTTTTTTTTGTTATTACTATTGTTATTTCGGTAGTATATTGGGATCGTTTTGTTTATGCATTTATTGTTGGGATTGTGGACAGTATGCCGTGATCCCTATTGGGACCCCGATTTTATGGGGGGGGGGGGGGGGGGGGGGGGTGTGACGGCCCTGCTAGCTCTGTGTGTGGGTGTATGTGTGTGTCTCTCTCTCTCCTCTAATCATCTGGTTGTGTCCAAGGTTCAGCTGATGCAGCCTGATCTGGGGCACCTGGGCCTGGTGATTACAACAGGAAATAAAAGGCCCAGCTTCCTGGAGCTCGCTCGCTTGATTCTTCTTCTCTGCTGACACCAGAAGCCCTGTTACGCTTTTGTTTGCTGTTTATTTTGCACCACAACACTCTTTACACATTTTACACACATCCACATGCACACCACTGATGTTACTGATTTCCACACCCCATATTTGTATTTAGTTTGCACTTTATAATGGTTTTGTGTAATAAATCACTTTTAATTAACTAATTATTGGCATTTCGTGTTGCTTCCCAGTGTTTTGTCATGACCTAGAGCCAGGTTTATGACATCGGTCTCTCAACACCTGCAGCGACTGGAGGTGGTTCTTAGTCGACTGCAGAGGGAAGGCTTGAAGGTCAAACTTGAAAAGTGTGCCTTTTTCCAGAAGGAGGTCCGTTATCTTGGGCACATCATCTCCAGTCAAGGAGTCTCCACTGACCCTGCCAAGATCGAGGCAGTGGCAAAATGGCAGCGTGCCCGAGCAGCGCTCATTCTTGGGGTTCGCCAGCTATTACAGGCGGTTCGTTGAGGGGTTCGCTAAGCTGGCGAGCCCCCTGCATAAGCTGGTGGCTGAACTCGCAGGTACCCGATCCAAGCGAGGCTCTGGCCGGGATTTGAGCTCTTCATGGACACCCCACTGTGAACAAGGCTTTGAGGCCCTAAAGGCCAAGTTGGTTTCGGCCCCAGTGTTGACTTTTCACGGCCGTTTATCTTGGAGATTGATGCCAGTCACAACGGCCTGGGGGCTGTCCTTTCACAGGAGACCGCTCATGGTGTTCGGCCCACAGAGCGCAACATGGATAATTACAGTTCCATGAAGCTGGAGTTTCTTGCACTTAAGTGGGCAATGGGAGAAAAGTTCCAGGAGTATCTGTTGGGGCACAAATGTTTTCACAAATAACAACCCGTTGAGCTACCTTAATTCAGCTAAGTTGGGGGTCACAGAGCAGCGGTGGGCATCCCAACTAGCTGCCTTTGATTTTGAGATCAGGTATCGTTCCGGGCGTGTCAATAGGAACGCTGATGCTCTCTCCAGACAGTATCTGTCAGGGTCCAGCCTGGCTGAACATGCGTTACCTGGCATTTCAGTCCCATTGCTTCTCCAGCCTGCTTCAGGCCCAGCCCTAGTGGAGCCTGCATCCCAGTCAATGGTGTCTGTCTTCCGGGGACATTCCCCGTTGAACCTCCGTTCCTTGCAAGAGGCGGATCCTCTTTTGTGTGAGCATTTTCTGCCCTTTTGGAGGAGGCAGACTAAACCTACTCACGAAGAGAGGCGGCAAATTCCTGCTTCGGCTTTAACGCTCCTGAAACAGTGGGATTGCTTGGTCGAGCAGGAGGGCGTATTGTACAGCCGGACTTTCCGTTCGGATGGTGGGGAGGAGTACCTCCAGCTTATCTTACCTGCTGTCCTTAAGGAGGAGACCCTGACCCAGTTGCAACAAAACCATGGCCACCAGGGTACTGAGCGCACCACTGCATTGGTGCGGCAGCGTTGTTACTGGCCAGGGATGTCCAGGTTGCCAAGGATTCGGGGTCAGTGCCCCATAGTTTTATGGGTCATGTACTGGCTTCCCGGCCGAACGAGATTGTGGCCATCGATTTTACGTTGTTGGAACCCTCACGGAATGGGTTGGAGAACGTGTTGGTAATGACTGATGTGTTCAGCAAATACACGGTTGCGATCCCAACCCGGGATCAGCAAGCAATCAATGACTCTGGTGATGGGGAATGGGCCCACAAAGCGGGGTGCCAGTTTCTTGGAGGGAACTTTCAGATGCAAGGCCTTGGCTGAGAGCCACACTCTTTGGCCCGGCTGGTAAGCCGGCGCGGGTCGTCTCTTGCGGTCTGCTGCTTTCTTGACCCGATCCCCCTGGCGAATCAGCACCTGGCGAGCAGCAGTCCAGATGCGGCGACAGCGTCTGATCACGGCATGAGCAGAAGGGACTGACACCTCCCGTTCGTCATCTGGAAATATCCAAAAACACATTTGAATGGAGAGAAGCCAGTAGCAGAAGTGGGTAGGGAGTTTTGAGCATACTCTACCCAGACCAGGGGCCTCATTTATAAAACTGTGCGTAGGATCCTTACTAAAAGTGTACATTCGCCCAAAAGCCAAAGTTTGCGTGCGCCAAAAAAAAATCTGATTTATAAAACACGCACGTCCTACGCCGATTTCCCTTCATAAATCACAATCCACTCTAAATGTGGCGCACCTGTGTGCGGGCCATACCACGCCCATATTTGCCTATAAATATTCAGACTATTGATTCATGACTGAAATAATGCCGAAATCGGAGCGAAAGGCCAAAAAACGCAAATTCACCCAGTGTGAGGTGGAAGTACTTGTCGGGGAGGTGGGCCCTTTATTATTTTTGATTTATATTAATGACTTGCCTAGATCATGTAATAACTTCCTCCCCTTATTATTTGCTGACAACACTAGTCTTATAGCTATTCATGATGACTTCAAGTCTCTCATTGCATGTGTAAATGATGAATTAGCAACTGTTTCAAACTGGTGCCAGATCAATAAGCTAACTCTCAACGTAAATAAATGTAACTTCATGATCTTCTGCAACAAAAACAAATCTCACGCAAAAGAAGAAGCCAAAATACTAATCAATGGAGTTGAAATCCTCCAAGTACCTTACACCACTTTTCTAGGTGTTACTTTGGATGAAGGTCTAAACTGGAATAATCATATCAATCAAGTTTGCAAAAGATCAATGAAAATGCTTGGTATACTGAAAAAGGTTTCTCCTCTGATCAATTCGTCTGCTCATGTGACTTTATATTATAGCTTTTTATTTCCATATTTGAATTATTGAAATATTGTCTGGTCTGCAACTTATCCAACCTACCTGAACAAACTACTGTTAATTCAGAAAAGATTTCTAAGAACGATCTCTCGCTCCAGTAGACTAGAACCATCTGCACCCCTATTTATGAAATATTCAAAATTGCCCATTCATAAACTTAATGTCTTCCATTCATGCTTGTTTGTGCATAAGTTTATCAACGCTAAACGAAATCTTCCTGACGCTTTTCAACATTTTTTTACTTTTTCATGTGACCTCCATCCATATTCAACTAGGCATAGTGACAATCTTCATTTACCCTTCTTCCGAACATCTGGGCATCAATCTAATATTACTTTTAGAGGTCCATAACTTTGGAATGGTTTGGAGGTGGTTCTGAGGTCAACAACATCTTATACATCCTTTAGAAAGTTACTGAAAAAACACCTCATGTCATAATCTTCAGTGTTATTTTTCTGTTAATGTTAATTATGCATCCTTTTTCTTTTGTTTGTTTGTGTTTCATAGTTTTTCTATGTTGCACTGTACATTTTATTGTTTCATTTCTAATTTTATTTCTCTGTATTTCTCATTGTTTATCTTGAATTAATGTAATTTTATGCTGAAGGGAGTGGAACTTTGTACAAGCCTTCTAGGCTTCGTTCCCTCCTTGCACTGTTTTAAAATTGTGCTAAATAAATAAATCAAATCAAATCAAATCAAATAAGTGATATTTCGTTTGGGGGGGTTATTTACTTAATTTACAAAGTGTAAAGACCGGGGTTTTTTGCGTGCCTTGTATGTAATTAATTTATTTTGGTGATCATTTTGCGCTCAGAGCGGCCGAGCTGGGAAAGCCCGTCTAAATTAAAAGAGACGTGGATCTTTACGTTAAATTGCACCACGGTGGCGTTTCGTTTGTTTAATTTTTACATGAAGTCTATTTTTCCATGAACCCCTTGGAGAGTTAATGTTCAGCCTAGAACAAGGCTGCGCGTTACACGGTTTCCCAAATGTAATCGGTGCCATTGACTGCACTCATGTTGATATAAGGGCACCGAGAATGAATTTGCTTTCATTAATCGTAAGCATTTCCATTCCCTCAATGTCCAAATTGTATGTGATGCAGACATGTTGCTCACAAATGTAGTGGCTCGGTGGCCTGGGTCAACCCATGATTCATTTATACTGAGACACAGCAGTGTTGGGCGCAGACTGGAGGCTGGCGCTGTACGTGATGGGTGGCTTCTAGGTACGGATAATTAATGTGGAAATCCTGAGACTTGCAATTCTGTATTTGTGTTTAACCCGTTCACCGACCTTGCAGGCGACAGTGGATACCCCCTCAAGCGGTGGCTGCTCACCCCTTTTCCCATCCCACAGAGCGCAGAGGAGAGCACCTACAATCTGCACCACAGCCAGGCGCGCAGTATTGTAGAGCACACCATCAGGCTCCTGAAGGGCAGGTGGCGGTGTCTTGACAGGACAGGGGGAACGCTAGCCTACAAGCCCGAGAAGGTCTGCAACATTATCAGAGCGTGTGCTGTGCTGCATAATGTGGCAAAACTGAGGGATGTGGCACTGCCCCCCGACGCTGATCGCCTTGGCCCCGACCCGGACCCCTATCCCCAGGCATTTGAGCCAAACGCTGCTGCCGTGTGCCAGCGTTTGGATGTGATGCGTCGCTTATAAAAATACAGGTATGGAAACAGATTCTAAACAATCATTTATTGATTAACTCCTTGATGGTGGTGTTGAGCTCGGACAGGACACGTTTTATCTCCCGCAGTTCTCCAGCAACTTCATTGATTGCAGTGACTCTGTCTCTCTGTGTCTGCAGGACTGCATCTGAGAGGACACGGCTGCTGGAGGGCTGGGATGCACGAGGTGCAGTGGAGACACTGGGCGCACGTGGCTCAGCTGCAGCACCACTGACCTCGCTTGGACCCGCAGCAACTACAAAAAAAAAGTTGAATAAAGTCACTTGTTTTGTGAACGGAGTCTCAATCGTTTCTGTACATAAATGGGTGAACACAACTTTAATGCATTTGGTTTACACTCTTTTCACATATGGGAATACAAATTACATACCTTGGTCTTCTGCTTCTTGTGGGCCGGCATCGGTGTCCCCCTCCACCTCCGTCACCACTCCACTCAGGAGGGAGTCCCCGATGATCCCCGCCAGTTTTTCCTCCAGCGGGGTGAGCTCCGGTTGGCCCGTCCCCCCGCCCGTGGCACACACGCTCTGCCTGTGTGACGCCAGGCGCTTTTTTGCATCTACTTTTATGTCTGACCACTTTTTCTTCACCTCGGCCACACTCCGATCGTCTGAGGCAACAGCATTGACATTATCCGTCACATGCTGCCACTCTAGGGCCTTTTTGGCATTGGTGAACCAAACACTGAGTCCACCAAACAATAAAGCCTTCCTCTCCCTGTGGGACTCCAAAAAGAATACTTGATTTGGTAGATGAAACACCATTAAAATACACAAACTGCTCTCTATTGTAGAGGTAATTGATCAGCCAATTTAGAGCAACATTCTGGATTCCATATCTATTGAGCTTTGAGATGAGAATTTTATGATTGACGGTATCAAATGCTTTACTGAAATCAAGAAAAACACAAAGGGCAATTTTTTTACCATCCAGTGCTGAGGATATGTTGTTGACTAATTGTAACAATGCATGCTCAGTGGAATATTTCCTGCGAATGGTTCACGATAAATATGTCCACAAGTCACAAACTTTCCAATACTCAGGAATAATACAACGCCGAGCGGCTCGTGCACCGGAGGAAAAACAAACAAACAAAAGGAGTCAGTCTCACCCCGTTTACCCGCGGTCCTTTGTGTCAGTCCACCGGGAACAGAGTCAACCAGTAGGGAAACTCAACTGGACTCCGCCGGACCAGGAGGGAAACTCAACTGGCGGCTCCGTTTGCTTAGTCCGTGTCTCGGCTCCGTCCGATACAACGCAGTCTAAGTTACACCGCTCTCCCCCCTCTACCGCCAGCCGTCCACCATCTCCTCCGACCCTCACCAGGTGTCCTGCTCCCCCCGGTCCACGTCACATCCTCCCTTTATCCCCTAGGCCCACAAATTTTGCTATTATTAATTTTAATAATTTCAAGGCACCCACACTACCCATTTAGTTTACAGACTACAGCTCACATCAGGCAACCAAGTGCACTTTTCTTTTAAACCTTTGTTTGCACACTGTACATTTTATTTCATGTCAAGGTGACGCTGTCACAACCGGACATTGCTGCAAATTGTGCTTTTTTATTTGCCTGTCCACCCACCGTATAAGGAAACTTTATGTACTGATTCGACAAACCAATTATACCTCCTAACACGTCTGGCATGACACGGCTAAAGGTTGGCTGGGATATCCCTGACCTGTCTCCTAATTCCCTCTGGAATGTGCCGGTTGCCAGAAACCCGGTTTGGAGGGTTGTTCCGTTTATTTGGACGACTTGGTGATTTTTAGTGACACTTGGCATTCGCATCTGCAGCCTATCCGTGCACTATTTGAGAGGTTGGCTGAGGCGCAGCTTACCATAAATCTGGCTAAGTGCGAGTTTGCGAGAGCAACAGTGACATACCTAGGCCGTGTGGTGGGTCAAGGTCATGTCCCCCTAGTCCAGGCTAAAGTTGTAGCGGTGGCCAAGTATCCTCAGCCTACCACAAAGAAAGAAGTACAGCGTTTCTTGGGCTTAGTAGGATACTATAGGAGTTTCTGTAAAAACTTTTCTTCTGTTGTGTGCCCTTTAACTGAGCTGTTGAAGGCAAAGGCGAAGTTTGTTTGGTCGTCTGAATGTCAGTTAGCCTTTGAAAACATTAAAAACTTGTTGTGTTCTTCTCCTGTGTTACTAGCTCCACGCTTTGACCGACCATTTATGCTGCAGGTAGATGCCAGTCAGGTGGGTGCGGGTGCCGTCTTGCTTCAGGGTGATGGAAAAAAAGGTGGTGAGACCAGTCAGCTTCTTTTCGAAGAAGTTTAACGCATATCAATTAAACTATTCGGTCATAGAGAAAGAGGGATTGGCACTGATTTGGGCTCATTCTTGGGGTTCGCCAGCTATTACAGGCGGTTCGTTGAGGGGTTCGCTAAGCTGGCGAGCCCCCTGCATCTGTTGGGGCACAAATAACAACCCGTTGAGCTACCTTAATTCAGCTAAGTTGGGGGTCACAGAGCAGCGGTGGGCATCCCAACTAGCTGCCTTTGATTTTGAGATCAGGTATCGTTCCGGGCGTGTCAATAGGAACGCTGATGCTCTCTCCAGACAGTATCTGTCAGGGTCCAGCCTGGCTGAACATGCGTTACCTGGCATTTCAGTCCCATTGCTTCTCCAGCCTGCTTCAGGCCCAGCCCTAGTGGAGCCTGCATCCCAGTCAATGGTGTCTGTCTTCCGGGGACATTCCCCGTTGAACCTCCGTTCCTTGCAAGAGGCGGATCCTCTTTTGTGTGAGCATTTTCTGCCCTTTTGGAGGAGGCAGACTAAACCTACTCACGAAGAGAGGCGGCAAATTCCTGCTTCGGCTTTAACGCTCCTGAAACAGTGGGATCGCTTGGTCGAGCAGGAGGGCGTATTGTACAGCCGGACTTTCCGTTCGGATGGTGGGGAGGAGTACCTCCAGCTTATCTTACCTGCTGTCCTTAAGGAGGAGACCCTGACCCAGTTGCAACAAAACCATGGCCACCAGGGTACTGAGCGCACCACTGCATTGGTGCGGCAGCGTTGTTACTGGCCAGGGATGTCCAGGTTGCCAAGGATTCGGGGTCAGTGCCCCATAGTTTTATGGGTCATGTACTGGCTTCCCGGCCAAACGAGATTGTGGCCATCGATTTTACGTTGTTGGAACCCTCACGGAATGGGTTGGAGAACGTGTTGGTAATGACTGATGTGTTCAGCAAATACACGGTTGCGATCCCAACCCGGGATCAGCAAGCAATCAATGACTCTGGTGATGGGGAATGGGCCCACAAAGCGGGGCGCCAGTTTCTTGGAGGGAACTTTCAGATGCAAGGCCTTGGCTGAGAGCCACACTCTTTGGCCCGGCTGGTAAGCCGGCGCGGGTCGTCTCTTGCGGTCTGCTGCTTTCTTGACCCGATCCCCCTGGCGAATCAGCACCTGGCGAGCAGCAGTCCAGATGCGGCGACAGCGTCTGATCACGGCATGAGCAGAAGGGACTGACACCTCCCGTTCGTCATCTGGAAATATCCAAAAACACATTTGAATGGAGAGAAGCCAGTAGTAGAAGTGGGTAGGGAGTTGTGAGCATACTCTACCCAGACCAGGGGCCTCATTTATAAAACTGTGCGTAGGATCCTTACTAAAAGTGTACATTCGCCCAAAAGCCAAAGTTTGCGTGCGCCAAAAAAAAATCTGATTTATAAAACACGCACGTCCTACGCCGATTTCCCTTCATAAATCACAATCCACTCTAAATGTGGCGCACCTGTGTGCGGGCCATACCACGCCCATATTTGCCTATAAATATTCAGACTATTGATTCATGACTGAAATAATGCCGAAATCGGAGCGAAAGGCCAAAAAACGCAAATTCACCCAGTGTGAGGTGGAAGTACTTGTCGGGGAGGTGGGCCCTTTATTATTTTTGATTTATATTAATGACTTGCCTAGATCATGTAATAACTTCCTCCCCTTATTATTTGCTGACAACACTAGTCTTATAGCTATTCATGATGACTTCAAGTCTCTCATTGCATGTGTAAATGATGAATTAGCAACTGTTTCAAACTGGTGCCAGATCAATAAGCTAACTCTCAACGTAAATAAATGTAACTTCATGATCTTCTGCAACAAAAACAAATCTCACGCAAAAGAAGAAGCCAAAATACTAATCAATGGAGTTGAAATCCTCCAAGTACCTTACACCACTTTTCTAGGTGTTACTTTGGATGAAGGTCTAAACTGGAATAATCATATCAATCAAGTTTGCAAAAGATCAATGAAAATGCTTGGTATACTGAAAAAGGTTTCTCCTCTGATCAATTCGTCTGCTCATGTGACTTTATATTATAGCTTTTTATTTCCATATTTGAATTATTGAAATATTGTCTGGTCTGCAACTTATCCAACCTACCTGAACAAACTACTGTTAATTCAGAAAAGATTTCTAAGAACGATCTCTCGCTCCAGTAGACTAGAACCATCTGCACCCCTATTTATGAAATATTCAAAATTGCCCATTCATAAACTTAATGTCTTCCATTCATGCTTGTTTGTGCATAAGTTTATCAACGCTAAACGAAATCTTCCTGACGCTTTTCAACATTTTTTTACTTTTTCATGTGACCTCCATCCATATTCAACTAGGCATAGTGACAATCTTCATTTACCCTTCTTCCGAACATCTGGGCATCAATCTAATATTACTTTTAGAGGTCCATAACTTTGGAATGGTTTGGAGGTGGTTCTGAGGTCAACAACATCTTATACATCCTTTAGAAAGTTACTGAAAAAACACCTCATGTCATAATCTTCAGTGTTATTTTTCTGTTAATGTTAATTATGCATCCTTTTTCTTTTGTTTGTTTGTGTTTCATAGTTTTTCTATGTTGCACTGTACATTTTATTGTTTCATTTCTAATTTTATTTCTCTGTATTTCTCATTGTTTATCTTGAATTAATGTAATTTTATGCTGAAGGGAGTGGCACTTTGTACAAGCCTTCTAGGCTTCGTTCCCTCCTTGCACTGTTTTAAAATTGTGCTAAATAAATAAATCAAATCAAATCAAATCAAATAAGTGATATTTCGTTTGGGGGGGTTATTTACTTAATTTACAAAGTGTAAAGACCGGGGTTTTTTGCGTGCCTTGTATGTAATTAATTTATTTTGGTGATCATTTTGCGCTCAGAGCGGCCGAGCTGGGAAAGCCCGTCTAAATTAAAAGAGACGTGGATCTTTACGTTAAATTGCACCACGGTGGCGTTTCGTTTGTTTAATTTTTACATGAAGTCTATTTTTCCATGAACCCCTTGGAGAGTTAATGTTCAGCCTAGAACAAGGCTGCGCGTTACACGGTTTCCCAAATGTAATCGGTGCCATTGACTGCACTCATGTTGATATAAGGGCACCGAGAATGAATTTGCTTTCATTAATCGTAAGCATTTCCATTCCCTCAATGTCCAAATTGTATGTGATGCAGACATGTTGCTCACAAATGTAGTGGCTCGGTGGCCTGGGTCAACCCATGATTCATTTATACTGAGACACAGCAGTGTTGGGCGCAGACTGGAGGCCGGCGCTGTACGTGATGGGTGGCTTCTAGGTACGGATAATTAATGTGGAAATCCTGAGACTTGCAATTCTGTATTTGTGTTTAACCCGTTCACCGACCTTGCAGGCGACAGTGGATACCCCCTCAAGCGGTGGCTGCTCACCCCTTTTCCCAACCCACAGAGCGCAGAGGAGAGCACCTACAATCTGCGCCACAGCCAGGCACGCAGTATTGTAGAGCACACCATCAGGCTCCTGAAGGGCAGGTGGCGGTGTCTTGACAGGACAGGGGGAACGCTAGCCTACAAGCCCGAGAAGGTCTGCAACATTATCAGAGCGTGTGCTGTGCTGCATAATGTGGCAAAACTGAGGGATGTGGCACTGCCCCCCGACGCTGATCGCCTTGGCCCCGACCCGGACCCCTATCCCCAGGCATTTGAGCCAAACGCTGCTGCCGTGTGCCAGCGTTTGGATGTGATGCGTCGCTTATAAAAATACAGGTATGGAAACAGATTCTAAACAATCATTTATTGATTAACTCCTTGATGGTGGCGTTGAGCTCGGACAGGACACGTTTTATCTCCCGCAGTTCTCCAGCAACTTCATTGATTGCAGTGACTCTGTCTCTCTGTGTCTGCAGGACTGCATCTGAGAGGACACGGCTGCTGGAGGGCTGGGATGCACGAGGTGCAGTGGAGACACTGGGCGCACGTGGCTCAGCTGCAGCACCACTGACCTCGCTTGGACCCGCAGCAACTACAAAAAAAAAGTTGAATAAAGTCACTTGTTTTGTGAACGGAGTCTCAATCGTTTCTGTACATAAATGGGTGAACACAACTTTAATGCATTTGGTTTACACTCTTTTCACATATGGGAATACAAATTACATACCTTGGTCTTCTGCTTCTTGTGGGCCGGCATCGGTGTCCCCCTCCACCTCCGTCACCACTCCACTCAGGAGGGAGTCCCCGATGATCACCGCCAGTTTTTCCTCCAGCGGGGTGAGCTCCGGTTGGCCCGTCCCCCCGCCCGTGGCACACACGCTCTGCCTGTGTGACGCCAGGCGCTTTTTTGCATCTACTTTTATGTCTGACCACTTTTTCTTCACCTCGGCCACACTCCGACCGTCTGAGGCAACAGCATTGACATTATCCGTCACATGCTGCCACTCTAGGGCCTTTTTGGCATTGGTGAACCAAACACTGAGTCCACCAAACAATAAAGCCTTCCTCTCCCTGTGGGACTCCAAAAAGAATACTTGATTTGGTAGATGAAACACCATTAAAATACACAAACTGCTCTCTATTGTAGAGGTAATTGATCAGCCAATTTAGAGCAACATTCTGGATTCCATATCTATTGAGCTTTGAGATGAGAATTTTATGATTGACGGTATCAAATGCTTTACTGAAATCAAGAAAAACACAAAGGGCAATTTTTTTACCATCCAGTGCTGAGGATATGTTGTTGACTAATTGTAACAATGCATGCTCAGTGGAATATTTCCTGCGAATGGTTCACGATAAATATGTCCACAAGTCACAAACTTTCCAATACTCAGGAATAATACAACGCCGAGCGGCTCGTGCACCGGAGGAAAAACAAACAAACAAAAGGAGTCAGTCTCACCCCGTTTACCCGCGGTCCTTTGTGTCAGTCCACCGGGAACAGAGTCAACCAGTAGGGAAACTCAACTGGACTCCGCCGGACCAGGAGGGAAACTCAACTGGCGGCTCCGTTTGCTTAGTCCGTGTCTCGGCTCCGTCCGATACAACGCAGTCTAAGTTACACCGCTCTCCCCCCTCTACCGCCAGCCGTCCACCATCTCCTCCGACCCTCACCAGGTGTCCTGCTCCCCCCGGTCCACGTCACATCCTCCCTTTATCCCCTCGGCCCACAAATTTTGCTATTATTAATTTTAATAATTTCAAGGCACCCACACTACCCATTTAGTTTACAGACTACAGCTCACATCAGGCAACCAAGTGCACTTTTCTTTTAAACCTTTGTTTGCACACTGTACATTTTATTTCATGTCAAGGTGACGCTGTCACAACCGGACATTGCTGCAAATTGTGCTTTTTTATTTGCCTGTCCACCCACCGTATAAGGAAACTTTATGTACTGATTCGACAAACCAATTATACCTCCTAACACGTCTGGCATGACACGGCTAAAGGTTGGCTGGGATATCCCTGACCTGTCTCCTAATTCCCTCTGGAATGTGCCGGTTGCCAGAAACCCGATTGTTGTGAGCACTTGGAGAGGGACTGGCACGGCGTGGTTTTTGCGGGTGCTCCTCTCTAAGGCTGGGCCCAATGCCGCACACAGATCCAAGAGGACAGCTCGTGGGAGTCGGAAACGGCTCATTAGCCACTCATCACTGTTGGCCAGTGGATCTTGCTGGTCTCTGAAGTTCCGCTCCCTCCGTATCCTTCCGTTTGCCACATCCTCTAACAGTGCCAAAGCAGCCATTGTGCGTCATGACGCATTGTGAGTACCTGCCTTTATATGCCCATCTATTAGGTGGTATCTGCTACACGTGTGAGGATTACCCCGATTAACTAACAGTTCTTCAGACTAACAATATAAGATCATTATAGTCTATTTGTATGGCAACAAAACACAGTTACAAAGTGTTTCACTGCTGGCCACCAGAACCGCCGGGAGATGGCGAACATCGTTCTCCCAACTCCCGGATTGCATGAAAGCAGTGAGGTGTGAGCCCAGTGAATCACCTGTGGACGCAGCGGGAACGAACAACTGGTTCTCTGGGCATCCACTAGGTGATGCCCCCCCCCCCATTAGCCTGCTTCACCTCTTCTTCTATTTGCCAGGTTACCACTCCAACCACACGGGAAGGTGGGAGGATGGATTCTGGTTCCCTGGCAACAGGCTCGGGGTCGAATAATCGAGACAGGACGTCTGGCTTGACGTACCGGGACCCCGGCCTGTAGGAAAGAGAGAAAGAAAAACGGTTAAAGAACAGCGCCCACCTGGCCTGGCGAGAGTTTAGTCTCTTGGCTTTCTTGATATATTCGAGATTCTTATGATCAGTCCAGGCGACGAACGGGTGGTGGGCCCCCTCCAGCCAGTGCCTCCACTCCTCTAGGGCGAGTTTGACTGCTAACAACTCCCGGTTGCCTACGTCATAGTTCCTCTCTGCTTTAGACAGTCGTTTAGACAGGAAGGCGCAGGGGTGCATTTTACCATCCTTTTCCGATCGTTGAGAGAGGATGGCCCCGACCCCTTCATTGGAGGCATCCACCTCGATCACAAACTGACATTGTGGATCTGGCATGGTGAGAATGGGGGCCGATGTGAAGCGACGCTTGAGCTCCTGAAAGGCTGTCTCCGCCGCCGTGGACCACTGGAACTGCACCTGGATGGAAGTAAGAGCATGGAGAGGTGCAGCTATTGTGCTGTAACTTCTGATAAACCACCTGTAAAAGTTAGCAAACCCCAAGAATTGCTGAACCTTTTTGCGGTTATCAGGTGTGGGCCAGTCCACCACAGCGCTAATTTTAGCTGGGTCCATCTGAACTCTTCCAGGGGCTACGATAAAGCCCAGAAAGGAGACAGTGTCGGCATGGAAAACACTTTTTTCTGCTTTGACATACAGGTGGTTCTCCAATAGTTTCTTGAGAACCCTGGTCACGTGGTCACGATGAGTGTCAATGTCGGGGGAGTAAATCAAAATATCATCAAGGTACACATAAACGAATTGGTCTAGGAAGTCTCTTAATACCTTGTTGATCATGGCCTGGAAGACGGCGGGGGCATTGGTGAGTCTGAACGGCATGTCAAGGTACTCGTAATGTCCACTGGGTGTATTGAACCCAGTCTTCCACTCATCCCCCTCCCTCATGCGGACCAGGTGATATGCGTTCCGCAGGTCTAACTTTGTGAACACCTTGGCCTGTTGGACCTGGTCAAAAACCGATGACATGAGAGGGAGAGGGTAGCGATTCTTTACCGTAATGGCGTTGAGTGGGCTGTAGTCTAATGCAGGGTCTCAGGGACCTGTCCTTATCCACGAAGAAAAAACCTGCGGCTGCTGGAGATGACAAATGCGAATAAGGCCAGCCTTTAGTGATGCTGTAATGTACTCGGCCATGGCTCCTTTCTCGGGTCCGGAAACAGAATACAGGCGTCCCTTGGGTATTGTGGACCCGGGGAGCAGGTCAATGGCGCAGTCGTAGGGGCGGTGGGGTGGGAGTGACAGAGCCTTGGTCTTACTAAAAACCTTGCAGAGCTGATGGTAGCAGGGAGGAACCGATTTCAGGTCCGGGTATTCGGGTTCTGTGAGGGGGTCGACAGAAAACCGGTTAATCTCAATGTCTTTCTTCTTGGCCGACCCCACCAAACAGTCTTTGTCAAGGTCCCTTCCCCATTCCTTTACCTCGCCAGACCTCCAATCTACCTGCGATTGTGGCGAAACAGCCATGGTTGTCCCAAAATCATTGTGTGAGAGGTAGAACTGAATAAATAAAAGTGCATGTTCTCATTATGGTTCCCAATGTTCATGCGGAGGGGTTCAGTGATGTAAGTGATTGAAAAAATATCCTTCCCATTAAGGGAATGAGCCCTGATGGGCTTAGCCAAAAGTTCGGACCGAATGCTTAACCTCCCCACTAAACCCCCGTCCATCAGGCTCTCATCTGCTCCGGAGTCAATTAATGCATCAAAGTTCATGGTGATAGGGTGCGTTACCTTAACTTTGGTAAGAATGGTAACAATCGGGCTGGAGGGAGCGACCTGACTCACCCTCGTGGGTAGCTTGACTGGGCAGGTGAGGATGAGGTGGCCCCTCTCCCGCAGTAGAAGCACCTGCCTTCCAGCTGTCTCCTCCGCCTTTCCTCCAGTGTCAGTCGAGCCCAACCCAGCTGCATGGGCTCGCCCTCCCCCTCTGCGGGAGGATGGTGGTGCTGCTCCAGCGGAGAATGCGGGGGAATCGGCCAGCCCCGTGTCGATGAACCAGGCGCTATTTTGGTGATTGTGGAAGTGCTGCTCCGGTGTCGTCTGAGCTGGCCGAGCCGATTATCCGTCCGGATGGTGAGTGTGATCAAGGCGAGCAGATCTTGAATCGGGGCCGCCAGCCCCCTGAGAAACACGTCATATAACGCCGTATTGTTCCAGCCACTCTCCGCTGCGAGGGTGTGGAAGCGGATGGCTCCGACGACCGGTGTGGGCGGAGTCGGTACGGGGGCCGGTGCGGCGGGTTGAGGAGTCCGCGCAAGCAGCTCCTGTAACGAGGAAGTGAGCTGCCCCATATGCGCCGCCATGGCCGACTGGAATTCTTCCTGCCGAGAGATGCGGGACAGGATCCCCGTCCACTGTCCTTCCTCCGCTGGGTCCATTCTGGCCAGAGTATACTGTCAGAACTGGACTTGAAGGAGGACTCAGGCGCAGAGTGAGGACAGTAGATCCAAGCTTTTATTTACAGGTTTGCACGATTTCCAATAAACAAGTGACAACACAATGGCTATGAAAATTATTTGGTTCCTAACTTTAGGAAAAGGGGAGCGAGAGGGAAGGGAGAAGGGAAAGGGGAACTAAATGTCTACTCTAGCGAGGACTAATCTATGAACTTTATTTAACGGAAAACGCTCCAAAAGGGAGGATACGGGACTACAAAAGAAAATCTTTTTTTTTTATATAAAGTATATAAACTATAGGTAAGTCAAATAAGAGAGCAGAAGTGAAGATAGAATATCTTGAGGTTTCTTTTTTTCTTCACACTGAATTCAAGTTAGGGTCTAGCAGAAGATTTTTTGGAAGGAGCTTGGTGTTTTGTGCTACACAGGAAATTTGATTGAGTAAATTTTACTCAAATTGAATCAAATTTTACTCTAAAATATACAACATTTGGTCCCAGTCTATATAGAGTAAAGTTTACTCTGCTGTCAGAGTAATATTTTCAGAGTAATTTTTACTCCATTTTGTGTTGATTTGCAACTCTAAAAGATAAAAATGTATTCTATGGGCAATGAAATAAAAAATACTCTACTGCTATTATACTCAATACAGTGTTGTAGTTTATTCATTTTAGAGATGATTTCCACTCATTTTAGAGCTATATAACACTCAATAGAGAAATGTTTTCCACTCATTATAGACTTGAATTTAGCTCCATAAAGAAATGTTTTCCACTCATTATAGACTTGAATTTAGCTCCATAAAGACATGTTTTCCACTCATTATAGACTTGAATTTAGCTCCATAAAGAAATGTTTTCCACTCATTATAGACTTGAATTTAGCCCCATAAAGAAATTTTATTAATTACAGCATGGGAGTTATTAACTCCATGTTAAACAGATTTCCACTTATCTATATGCTGAAGTTGTATAGTGGCAAATCTATTAGTCATGTTTTAATCAAAACAGTTGTCAAAATGTCCTATCAAGCTAACCTGTCCTCTAAAAACTAAATAAGGCAATTAGTCAGAAATATGTATTTCACCAAGCACACTTTATTCCAAAAGAAATGTGCAATAAATCATAACCATGTCAGCAGTTCAGGTAAAAAAATAAAAATTCAGGCTTTGGTTTGTTCTTAAATACAGGTTCCCAAACATTGCATCTGAGAAAAAGTTCACAATCTTAAAGCGATGGTTCTAAGTAAAATGCACCCTAGGTCATTTCCACCATGACATCCAGCCAAATACCCCCTCAGAAGCATTTTTAGCGATGGTCAACATTGGTCAAGGTAGGGCTACCAGCCGAATGGCTTAGTACTAGCGCCATCATTATGTACATTATGTATATCTCGTAAATTACCCCACTAATAATGCATGGAATGTTACCAAACTTCTGCAGTAGTACACATAGGGTCTGTACTCACAAAACGAGGCAATTGAAAGTTTGTAAATACACCAGGGGTCCGTTTCACAAAGCAGGTTTAGTGAAAACCTTGAGTTAGTTAACCCTGAGATGAGGGAAACTCTGGTTTTTCGGTTTCACAAAGCCAGTTCAGCATAAATCTGAGTCAGTTACCCAGGTAACATGCTCCGTGAAACTAACCTGCTCGCTAGCAGGTTTGCTTCAACAAACCCTGAGTTTCTCCCTACATGTCTCCGCCTTTTTCCGGAATCTGAACCAACTCTGAAAAAATGTGCCGTCCTTTCATCGTCAACCTAATCGATACGGAAATAAAAGTGATTCTAGCAGCTTTGCGTCGGGAGAGAATTTTGATTACCGATTGAAAGGAAAGGCCTGCGCCGTTAGCGGCGTTGCTAACCATTACACCACAGTGTCGCTGTGCAAGTCTGAAAATAAAGAGTTATTACCTTTAGATCAATAGACTGTTTCATTCAGTTATACACATTAGATCGGGCAGTAAATGTCTGCCACGCCAACTATCGCTACTTTGCTGCAGTTACGTCGCTCCGCTTTCTCAGGATGAGCTTGTTTTCTACATAAACACTCAGTAATATCTAATGACGCTCTCCCCGTTGCCATGGTGAATCGTAGTATCGGAGCTCCATTGATGATGGCTTTGTAGAGTCGGCAGGCACGCGCGTAACTCAGAGTTTACATACTCAGAGTTGAGTGAACTAATTCAAAACCGCTGTTCTGAAACTGAAAACTCAGAGTTTCCCATCTCAGAGTCGTTCAACTCAGAGTTCAGGGTTAGGTTCAGAGTTTGTTGAACCTGCTTTGTGAAACGGGCCCCAGGAGTTTATTTAAAAGAACACTTGCCTGATAGCTTCTATCCTTGGCTGCTATGCTACCGCAGCGTAGACACCACTTCTGTGTTTACCCAGCCGATGCCATGACGCGAGTTTCACGCGAGAGTATGAAAACGTTTCGCTGAGTTTTTATAAACGCTTGTATTATCAGGTAAACACATTTTTATAAATGCTTGTATTATCAGGTCAACAAGTGTTGACAAGTGTTGACCTGATAATACAAGCATTTATAAACATTTAGCGAAACTTTTTCATACTCTCGCGTGAAACTCACGTCATGGCATCGGCTGGGTAAACAGAAATAGCGTCTATGCTGCGGTAGCGTTAGTTAGCGTTAGTAGTCGAGGATAGAAGCTATCAGGCAAGTATACATTTAAATAAACTCCTGGTGTACTCACAAAATGAGGCATTTGAAAGTTTGTGAGTACAAGACACAATGGGCCTCATTTATCAAACGAACGTACGACCGAAAACCGTGCGTACGACCATTTCCACGCAAACTTCGGCATTTATCAATTTGGACGTAAGCGGAAGCTGCGATCAGATCTCACGTCAGGTCTGAGCTCGTGTACGCAAATTCGAGTCTGTGGATTTGCGGTGCAGCACAGCAAAATCTGGCGTAAAATAATGAACAAACCTCAGCTGTCATTAAGCATAAGCAGTCACATATTTAGAACAGATCAAAACGGATTATTAAAACGAAAACATTTCTTTTAAAGCCCATGTTTTTACTGATACCACTTTCAAAAAATTAAACAATGGGATAAATAGCCTAAGATGACAACTAATAATTACACATTAAAATGTGAAAGAATCATAAATACAAGCAGAAATGTGTGTTTGCAAATTAACTAAAGGCAAAAATGTGTAATTGCTTTTGTTTTTGTCCGATGGGTGTGACAGAACTGGAACAAAAATGAAAGCACCTGTTGAGATAATCATCGTTCCACTGTGGTTGGTCAGATGTTTATTCATTCCCCTATTTAAACAGATGCTTTGACAGTTATCAAGTCTTGATGATGGCAGACTTGCTTATTTTGGAGGAACAATACGCGCGTGTCAGACGTGAGCGCGTTTTCAGGGACCGCAGGGATCTCTGTGTCACCTCCACCACTTATGCCACAGATCGACTCCGACCCAATTAAGGAGGCAATTTTTTCCTCCGTCCCCGTCAAGATCAGGCTGGAGTCTGTTTGGCCTCCTCCAGTCTGCCTGATGCTGCGTTTAAACGCAGCAAAGCGTTTCTTGGTGGCCAGCTTCATATCCGACCATTTTTTCTTGACCTAAATGTAAAGAATTGTTTTGATCAGTTAGCAGACATAAGCTTTTAGGCTGCGGATGAAAAGATTCATTTAAGTCGTTAGGCATGGGTTAAGTTATTGAGAATTATATTCAAACCTCAGCTGGAGTCCGTTCCTCTGCGGCAACGCTGTTGACTGCCTCCGTTATCTTTTTCCAGACAGCGTTTTTGTGAGCCCCTTTTATGCCACCGTTCAGGCTGCCAAAAAGCACTGTCTTGTTGTGTTCCACCTCCGATGTCAGGATGCCGATCTCCGTGTCAGAAAAGTTTCTTTTCTTACCCATGTTTTGTCTCTCCATGTTTGACCTCAGTGGGCGAGGCCTCCGAAACAGGAATATTTATGGGCGTAACATGTTAATGACGATCGAATTCAGCCGCCGCATTTATCAAGGCCCGCTCATTCGTACGCTGGGATTGGTCAGATACGAACGTTTCATAAATCGCACGTGTGTCCTGTCGTAAGACCAAATCTGCGCTCAGATCTGCGCCCGTTTTCACGCAAGATTGATAAATGAGGCCCTATGAGTACTGCTGCAGAAGTTTGGTAACATTCCATGCATCATTAGTGGGGTAATTTACGAGATATACCCTCTGTATAAGTTGCATCAGTGTATTGATTAGACCAACTCACCCATGTTCATGTGTCATATGTGCAACCAATATCTTCACCATATCCCTTCTTCTGCAATCTGTTAGGCTTTTTGTCATTTTTTCATGATCCTCTCTCCGCCAGATTGTTTCTTCAGAATGTCTATCTAAGAAAAATAACATTAGAAACACATAATGGTCATTTAAAAAATATCAGTGTCAGCGATCCTTCATATATCACTCAACCTTAAGTCTGATATTTGTTTAAATTTTGGATGTTGTAAATCCTGAAGAGCTTACTTGAGCCAGACGAGCATCCTCAGCTCTCTGTCTTGAAGCAGGACTAGGCTGCAGTGCAATGGTGTCATCAGAGTCCTCCGCCATATCTCCACTACTGCTCAATAAGGAGCCGCTTGCAGAGCTCAATGAGTCTAGCAAGCAAGGAAACAATAAATATAGATCAAATGAAATGTCAACATATTCCAAGGACATTTGTAATTGAAATGTAAAATCTGGCTTATAACAAACTCACCATCGAAATTTGGGCCTTGAGATTAATAAATCTCCAGGGGCCCGTTTCACAAAGCAGGTTCAACAAACTCTGAACCTAACCCTGAACTCTGAGTTGAACAACTCTGAGATGGGAAACTCTGAGTTTTCGGTTTCAGAACAGCGGTTTTGAATTAGTTCACTCAACTCTGAGTATGTAAACTCTGAGTTACGCGCGTGCCTGCCGACTCTACAAAGCCATCATCAATGGAGCTCCGATACTACGATTCACCATGGCAACGGGGAGAGCGTCATTAGATATTAAAGAGTGTTTATGTAGAAAACGAGCTCATCCTGAGAAAGCGGAGCAACGTAACTGCAGCAACAGTAGCGATAGTTGGCGTGGCAGACATTTACTGCCCGATCTAATGTGTATAACTGAATTAAACAGTCTATTGATCTAAAGGTAAAAACTGTTTATTTTCTGAGTTGCATAGCGTCACGGTGGTGTAATGGTTAGCAACGCCGCCCACAGTGCTGGCGACAGCGGTTCAATCCCCGTAAATCACAAAGTAGCGCAACACATAAATTATTATTTTTATTGGGTATAATCCCCCCAGGCACAGAAAGAAAGTGGCTTCAGTTGAAAATTAAGCATAAGAATATTGCGCAAATACGTTGACTAAGGCATATGATTTTAATCATATTTCACATATTAAACAGTAAATATAAGCAGGTATTTCAACACAGGAATGTACTTAAACATTTCATAAATCTCCCGTTCGCAAAAACACTACCTCCGCAAAGAATCTGGTTGCGGATTATGTCCGCGATATGAAATGTTGAAAATGTCGGAGAATATTGTTTAGATAATATCTAATGTGATTGAAAGGAAAGGTAATCAAAATCCTCTCCCGACGCAAAGCTGCTAGAATCACTTTTATTTCCATATCGATTAGGTTGGCGATGAAAGGACGGCACATTTTTTTCAGAGTTGGTTCAGATTCCGGAAAAAGGCGGAGACATGTAGGGAGAAACTCAAGGTTTGTTGAAGCAAACCTGCTAGCGAGCAGGTTAGTTTCACGGAGCATGTTACCCGGGTAACTGACCCAGATTTATGCTGAACTAGCTTTGTGAAACCGAAAAACCAGAGTTTCCCTCATCTCAGGGTTAACTAACTCAAGGTTTTCACTAAACCTGCTTTGTGAAACGGACCCCAGGACACCAAGGTTTTGCATCTGAAGAAGAAACTCAAATACATCCTTGTCAACTTCAGTCTTCGACTCATCATAGACTTTTAAGTCCAACGTTGGGATATCAAATTTCCTGGCAACTGAGGATTAGCTTTAACTCCAGGCTTGTCCATCCCAGATTCCAGGGAAGAAATGCGCTACTCATGAGCGGTCACTTTGGCTTGCATTCCGTCTTATTTAGAATCGATTGCTGCCAGCTTGTTTTCAAACTGGAGAGAGAGCGAGTTTGGGCCAGTCAGTAAATCCGCCCGCAGCTTGGTTAGCATGTTAGCCAAAGTGGTATTGTCGATGCTAGGAGGATTTTTGCCGATTAAGAAGTCATCTTGGTGAGCATGGTTTGTTGCTGTAGTCCTTATATATTTGTGTCAAAAAGGTTGAATGGCAAAGTTATCTAAATCTGGCAATTTGAGAGCTGCGTGGTGGGAGCTCAGACTACTCCATTCACTTGACCGGCAGGAACCCCCTAATGATACAATTCTGAATAAATAGTTAACAGCACATCATAGTCTGTCTTCTCTTTAGTCTATCTTTACAAATCTCAAACAAACGAACACGCTTAACACCCCATAACGTCCATCGACAACATCGACCACCTCTCTTACATAAACCTCTACAATGTTTACGAGAGTTGCCTGGTGTTTGAGATTGTTTCTTTGTTTACATTTTGTCCATATTCAATAAACATTCCAGAATGTTCCTGAAAATGTTTGTCAAGTTAAAACTCACCTTGTCATTAAAATCCTCCTTATAGCTCAAATTCAGTTAGAATTAGAACCTATTTTATCACAGATTTCTGCCTAAAAGGGTAAGTAACTCCTACTCCAGGGGCCCGTTTCACAAAGCAGGTTCAACAAACTCTGAACCTAACACTGAACTCTGAGTTGAACAACTCTGAGATGGGAAACTCAGAGTTTTCGGTTTCAGAACAGCGGTTTTGAATTAGTTCAATCAACTCTGAGTATGTAAACTCTGAGTTACGCGGGTGCCTGCCGACTCTACAAAGCCATCATCAATGGATCTCCGATACTACGATTCACCATGGCAACGAGGAGAGCGTCATTAGATATTACTGAGTGTTTATGTAGAAAACAAGCTCATCCTTAGAAAGCGGAGCAACGTAACTGCAGCAAAGTAGCGATAGTTGGCGTGGCAGACATTTACTGCCCGATCTAATTTGTATAACTGAATGAAACAGTCAATTAATCTAAAGGTAAAAAGTGTTCATTTTCAGGTTTGGAGAGTGTCACTGTGGTGTAATGGTTAGCAACGCTGCCTCTGGTGCAGGCGACAGCGGTTCAATTCCTGTAGTTCACAATGTAGTGCAACAAATAATTATTTTTATTGGGTGTAATCCCCCCAGGCACAGAAAGAAAGTGGCTTCAGTTGAAAATTAAGCAGAAGAATATTGCGCAAATACGTTGACTAAGGCATATGATTTTAATCATATTTCTCATATTAAACAGTAAATATAAGCAGGTATTTCAACACAGGAATGTACTTAAACATTTCATAAATCTCCTGTTCGCAAAAACACTACCTCCGCAAAGAATCTGGTTGCGGATTATGTCCGCGATATGAAATGTTGAAAATGTCGGAGAATATTGTTTAGATAATATCTAATGTGATTGAAAGGAAAGGTAATCAAAATCCTCTCCCGACGCAAAGCTGCTAGAATCACTTTTATTTCCATATCGATTAGGTTGACGATGAAAGGACGGCACAATTTTTCAGAGTTGGTTCAGATTCCGGAAAAAGGCGGAGACATGACATGTAGGGAAAAACTCAGGGTTTGTTGAAGCAAACCTGCTAGCGAGCAGGTTAGGTTCACGGCGCATGTTACCCGGGTAACTGACTCAGAGTTATGCTGAACTGACTTTGTGAAACCGAAAAACCAGAGTTTCCCTCATCTCAGGGTTAACTAACTCAAGGTTTTCACTAAACCTGCTTTGTGAAACGGACCCCAGGTGATGTTGGGAAAATGTATTGATTCTGAAAATCATTAGCGTGTTCTTGTCCTGCTCAATGTGTAAAGTGTCCTGAAATAACTTCTGATGATATGACATAAATAAAATTGAATTAAAAAATTGAATAGAAGTTTAATTCTTGTAAGGCACTATTTATCCAGCCGTAATAACATTCGGCTTGGTTGTGATTGACAGCTCAGAGGGCGGAACCAAAGTAAAAAGGAGGTCAAGGATTTGCTGAAAGTTACACCTTGGGCTTGTGTGAGTTTCAGGCTTGTACTGATATGACTCAACAGTCTCCATAAATGAATAATGTCCAACTTCTCCCAGTACGTCTTCCTCATATTCCTATTGGGAGTGTTGGGAAGTTGTTCTCTGACCAGTATATTCTTCTCTATATTCAATTTTGGATCATAAACCAATATTGAGCATCGCTGTGTTCGAAATGCTATACTAACATCGTACTCGTACTAAAATGTGACGTATATTTGAGTACGTAGTGCGTCTACATACGATAGTATGTGAATTTGTATACGCAAGAAATGCCCGGATGTATACTGCATTGGCAAGAATTTCTGTGGCTGTGTCCGAAATCATTCCCTACTCCCTACTCCCTATATAGGGGATTCTATGGAGGGCACTATATAGTGGACTCAAAGGCAAAATGAAAAAACACTTTCGGACACTACTCGGGGAATTTCTTTCGGCGCCGTTGATGACGTTGTTCCTGACGCATAATTAACGGCTCACACACTCACGCAGAGAAATTACCAGGATAATAATGTTTTTAATACATATTCGTTGCGAAAATTTACACAACCAAAAGAACGAGTCCTCCAGCAGGAGGGGGATTCCGTGCCCGTCTCATTTCTTAAGAAAAAAAGAATTTTTAATAATGAGACAGACGATCACTACATCATCCTCACTGCTATTTTTATTTTCAACGATCCTGATCAGAGTTTTCAGACTGTCATACGACGCTTTGGTTTAAGTGACGGTTTTTGATGGACGAAGACCCCACCGCCTATCGCTGGCCGCAGCTGGCCACCGCCAACTGTCACCGCCCACTGCCGCCTCTTGTCGGCCAGCCGGCCACCGCCGCCTGTCGCCGGCCGCCGCCCGCCGCCTGTCGCCGGCCGCCGCCCGCCGCCTGTCGCCGGCCGCCGCCCGCCGCCTGTCGCCGGCCGCCGCCCGCCGCCTGTCGCCGGCCGCCGCGGCCACCACCGCCGCCGCTGGCCACCGCCAACTGTCGCCGCCCACCGCCGCCTATCGCCATATACAGTGCACTATATAGGGAATAGGGAGTGAGGCTGTGTCTACTCCCTATACAGCGGACCTTGCTAGATCTACTCAACTTCCCCAAAATGCATTGCGGCTCGTCAGACTTCTGAAAAGTTTTGGATAATGGCGGACGGATGCGGTGATTCTGGCGACAGCCCGACACAAACTGCATATAAATGTAAGTATACTGTAACACGATTTTTATGTTTCCAGCTGACTTTGAAATCGTATTGATAATGAACGTTACTTCATTGTTGTTGTGATTGTACGTTAACTTTACAAATCGAAGGTCCTGCCAGCCGGCTAGCCTACAGACGGTAATTTACCACAGAGGTTAGCGAGCGTAAGCGAAGCGGCAAATGTGCTGTTTTTACCGATGTTAAGTAAGAAGATAGTGCTTATGTTAAAACATGGTGATATATTAACGGTGGAAAATAAAGCGGGGCACCATTGTCCGTTAAAGGGACAAATGCAGACACCGAGCGCCTCATCCAGTGGAGGGAACGATGAGGAGAAGTTCACCGGCAGGAGGAAAACTGCTGTGAGAGGCTTCACTTAAGAAAATATGGTGTTAAATGTTATAATTTTGATATATCCGTTTAAATTCTGCTGTTGCATATTTAGCTACTTAATGATATAAGGTTGAACACCAGAGTATACTGCTGTCCTGAGATGTCTAGCTTAAACGTTTCTGTTGAACAGCAAGAAATCATCAATGAGCTGTAAAGCCCAAGTTATGCTTCCGCGTCGACACAACGCAAGGGGGCTTGCTGACCCCTTGCCTCCTTGCGGACCCCCCTTGCGTCCGACGCAAGGGCCTGACGTGTACCTCCCAAAAATCCTAGACGCGCGTCGAGGCGACGCAACGCCAACGCAACACCAACGCAGCAGCATCGGCTGTGATTGGTCCGCTAACTACATCCGCTGGAGACCGCTATCCGGTTTCCACTCATAAACACCGCCATTTAAACTTTTAAAAGGCTACTTTTATTGTTTTCACCTCGTTTTCTTGTTTGCACCTTGTCGCTTTTGCACAAAGAAATAAAACACCAAGTTCTGAAAAATTGTGGACGTTTAAAGCCGGAAAGTAAACAAATAGGCTATAACGAGGCTTACGACGATATACGTTTTAAGAGTCTCGGTCGGTCAGTCAAACATAGCGCCCTTTACCGGTGTGGCATTGAATTGCATTTCGACACGTAAACCCAACGCAGAACCATCACGGTCTCCAAGCAACTGCGTCGTCGTTGCGTTGCCGTTGCGTTGCCGTTGCGTTGCCGTTGCGTGATCACTACGCGGAAGCATAATCAGGGCTTAACGCTTTTCTATGTGCTGTTCTTCATAGAGGATGTTTCTTAAAGAACAGGGATGGAGGGAAGTTGGAGCCGGATGGACAAAGAAGAAGTGGGAGACTCTGATGCAGAAATACAAGGGGAGTTGGAAGCAGTTTAAAGTATTGAACACTATAGCATAAAATAAACAAGATGAAGTTGTCTTTCTTATAAATAACCAGGTAAAGTCAGTGCTGGGTAATATCTACAATGTGTTAAAACATCAGAGTCCATTAAGGTCATCCCATGTGGCACAGTATTACAGTATATATTATAATATATGACTTGTGGTGACGGCTGCACGGTGGTGTAGTGGTTAGCACTCTCGCCTCACAGCAAGAGGGTCCCGGTTTCGATCCCCGGGTCGGCCCGGGTTCCTTCTGTGTGGAGTTTGCATGTTCTCCCCGTGTAAGCGTGGGTTCTCTCCGGGTTCTCCGGCTTCCTCCCACAGTCCAAAGACATGCAGGATGGGGATAGGTTAATTGATTACTCTAAATTGCCCGTAGGTGTGAATGTGAGTGGGAATGGTTGTCTGTCTCTACATGTTGTCCCTGTGATGGACTGGCGTCCTGTCCAGGGTGTACCCTGCCTTCGCCCAATGACAGCTGGGATCGGCTCCAGCCCCCCGTGACCCTGAATACAGGATAAGCGGTAGAAAATGGATGGACTTGTGGTGAATAGTTGATTTAAACAATGATTATGAGAAGTGTTTGTATATGTTGTTTAAAGGAACTGACAGTGTCAGCAGTGAGGGAGGAGAGGTCACTGCTGCACACTGGAAGTGTTTGTTGTCATGGATGAGGTGATAGAGCAAAGACCTGGGGTCCGTTTCACAAAGCAGGTTTAGTGAAAACCTTGAGTTAGTTAACCCTGAGATGAGGGAAACTCTGGTTTTTCGGTTTCACGAAGCCAGTTCAGCATAAATCTGAGTCAGTTACCCGGGTAACATGCTCCGTGAACCTAACCTGGGGTCCGTTTCACAAAGCAGGTTTAGTGAAAACCTTGAGTTAGTTAACCCTGAGATGAGGGAAACTCTGGTTTTTCGGTTTCACAAAGCCAGTTCAGCATAAATCTGAGTCAATTACCCGGGTAACATGCTCCGTGAAACTAACCTGCTCGCTAGCAGGTTTGCTTCAACAAACCCTGAGTTTCTCCCTACATGTCTCCGCCTTTTTCCGGAATCTGAACCAACTCTGAAAAAAATGTGCCGTCCTTTCATCGTCAACCTAATCGATATGGAAATAAAAGTGATTCTAGCAGCTTTGCGTCGGTAGATAATTTTGATTACCTTTCCTTTCAATCACATTAGATATTATCTAAACAATATTCTCCGACATTTTCAACATTTCATATCGCGGACATAATCCGCAACCAGATTCTTTGCGGAGGTAGTGTTTTTGCGAACGGGAGATTTATGAAATGTTTAAGTACATTCCTGTGTTGAAATACCTGCTTATATTTACTGTTTAATATGTGAAATATGATTAAAATCATATGCCTTAGTCAACGTATTCGCGCAATATTCTTATGCTTAATTTTCAACTGAAGCCACTTTCTTTCTGTGCCTGGGGGGGATTATACCCAATAAAAATAATAATTTATGTGTTGCGCTACTTTGTGATTTACGGGGATTGAACCGCTGTCGCCAGCACTGTGGGCGGCGTTGCTAACCATTACACCACCGTGACGCTGTGCAACTCTGAAAATAAACACTTTTTACCTTTAGATCAATAGACTGTTTAATTCAGTTATACACATTAGATCAGGCAGTAATTGTCTGCCACGCCAACTATCGCTACTTTGCTGCAGTTACGGTGCTCCGCTTTCTCAGGATGAGCTCGTTTTCTACATAAACACTCGGTAATATCTAATGACGCTCTCCCCGTTGCCATGGTGAATCGTAGTATCGGAGCTCCATTGATGATGGCTTTGTAGAGTCGGCAGGCACGCGCGTAACTCAGAGTTTACATACTCAGAGTTGAGTGAACTAATTCAAAACCGCTGTTCTGAAACCGAAAACTCAGAGTTTCCCATCTCAGAGTTGTTCAACTCAAAGTTCAGGGTTAGGTTCAGAGTTTGTTGAACCTGCTTTGTGAAACGGGCCCCTGCTCGCTAGCAGGTTTGCTTCAACAAACCCTGAGTTTCTCCCTACATGTCTCCGCCTTTTTCCGGAATCTGAACCAACTCTGAAAAAATGTACCGTCCTTGCATCGTCAACCTAATCGATACGGAAATAAAAGTGATTCTAGCAGCTTTGCATCGGGAGAGAATTTTGATTACCTTTCCTTTCAATCACATTAGATATTATCTAAACAATATTCTCCGACATTTTCAACATGTCATATCGCGGACATAATCCGCAACCAGATTCTTTGCGGAGGTAGTGTTTTTGCGAACGGGAGATTTATGAAATGTTTAAGTACATTCCTGTGTTTAAATACCTGCTTATATTTACTGTTTAATATGTGAAATATGATTAAAATCATATGCCTTAGTCAACGTATTTGCGCAATATTCTTCTGCTTAATTTTTAACTGAAGCCACTTTCTTTCTGTGCCTGGGGGGATTATACCCAATAAAAATAATAATTTATGTGTTGCGCTACTTTGTGATTTACGGGGATTGAACCGCTGTCGCCAGCACTGTGGGCGGCGTTGCTAACCGTTACACCACAGTGTCGCTGTGCACCTCAGAAAATAAACAGTTTTTAACTTTAGATCAATAGACTGTTTCATTCAGTTATACACATTATATCGGGCAGTAAATGTCTGCCACGCCAACTATCGCTACTTTGCTGCAGTTGCGGTGCTCCGCTTTCTCAGGATGAGCTCGTTTTCTACATAAACACTCGGTAATATCTAATGACGCTCTCCCCGTTGCCATGGTGAATCGTAGTATCGGAGCTCCATTGATGATGGCTTTGTAGAGTCGGCAGGCACGCGCGTAACTCAGAGTTTACATACTCAGAGTTGACTGAACTAATTCAAAACCGCTGTTCTGAAACCGAAAACTCAGAGTTTCCCATCTCAGAGTTGTTCAACTCAGAGTTCAGGGTTAGGTTCAGAGTTTGTTGAACCTGCTTTGTGAAACGTCCGCGGTGTGTGAGATTGGCTATGTATGGCCGGAGTATGTTCTCAAGATAAATTATACTGTTGGATGAAAAACGATAGCGTTCAAAAATAAATTCCTCAGGAAGTGACAGGACATCGATCCTGGGTCGGAAGATTCTCTCGCGACGTAAAACATTCCGAATTATTTGCGCTTCGACGTCTATCGGATTAGGAATGAATGGACAATCCATGTCAGCTTTGTTCATGTGGGAGGAGACGGGTAGAAACTCAGAGTCTCTTCAAGTAAACCTGCCAGCGAGCAAGTTATGTTCACAGAGTCTGTTACCATGGTGACTGACTCAGAGTTTCAGTTACCTCTCTCTCTGGAACGGAAAACCCAGAGTTTCCCTCATCTCAGGGTTAACTTACTCTGAGTTTTCACATAACCTGCTTTCTGGAATACCCCCCTGGACATTTGGTGCAGACACTGTAGCTGCGAGCCTGTGAGAATGTCCCAGGACTGCTGGAGTGGCTCGTTGGCTTCGTCGCTGTCATCCCCATCACCACCGTGGAACTATGGACATGGAACCCATCTGTTCTGTTAGTGAGTAGTGGACGAGGTTCTCCATGAGACGCCTTGAAAGATGGAGGTCCAAGTAGAGGCTGTGGAAGAAAAACTCTTCAGGTCCAATTCTGTGGCTGGTTGAAATGAGGTTTAATCACTGACAGTGGAGAAAAGAAATTCACAGTGTATCCATAAAGATCCAGTCTCCCGAATGGCCTGGCCGAGGTGGATTTATACAGAACAAAAGAGAGAACAAAAGGGAAGGCATCATGAGTGGATTTGCATTGAATCAACACATGTTTCTCTGCAGAGGAAGAGACATCTGTGCATGTCTACAAGGTGTGACCGTTCTCGGGACAGCTAGACCATGGCACTACAGGGGTCACCCATCGGGCCCTGATCAATGTATGTGAGACAAATGTTACGGAGACAGTCCAGGAAGAGGGAAAGATCAAAGAGTCTTTTGATCAAGACGGCAAGGGTTAAACACAATAGAAACAGCTCAGCAGGACATTTGATGTTCCGAGAGAAAGGAGTATTATATGAGATACAAATAAGAATTGTAAAGTAACACGTTTACTTCTACAATTCCCCATTTTGTCCTATAGGACAACACTAAACACACCTGAAAATGTAATCAAGTGAAGTAAGAAAATTACAATACATCAATTCTACACAATTCGTCGAAAACATCATGATATAATTCTTTAGGTACATCGTGAGTAGTTCGTTTAATCATCATTTTAGTAGTCACCTTAGCTGTAATAATTTTACACATTGCTCTGATACAAGAAAAAATAACAACAAAAAATATAAAACAGATTAAACCAACATATTGAACTATATTTGTACCCCAACGACCAATGAGGGTTTCCAACCATTCAAAAGGGCTACTAATATCGCTGGTGTGCACTTCATCAGCAATGTGTTTAACGTGTGCAATGACATCAGAAAGGCTAGCATTATAATCTGGCACATAAGTACAACATTCAACACCAATCACTGCACAAGTACCACACTGGGATGCTAAAAGATAGTCTAAAGCTGCTCTATTCTGTAAGGCAACTACACGGGTTGCAGCCAGCTCTTTTGATAAGAGAGACAAACCTAGGGAAGTGGAAGTGATTAGCTAAATCCTCTATACTTTTGGAAAGATCTCTTATCTGATTCAGGGAAGACAATACACCATAACTGGGAATAAGCATGCCGAATAGACGGTTCCAATATGTCTGTGAGTGGGTGATTAACACATCTCGTTTAGATCTTGTTGACCTTAATCCTGAGGGAATTCTAGGCAATTTATCTACAACTCGCATTGCTGGGACTACGTAGCCCAGGCCACACACTCCGCTCCAACCCTTAGGAAGATATTCATATGCTTTTTGTCCACATATCCAGTACATCCCTTTTCCAGCTGGGACGGAGCAAAAAGAAGCCGCAGTGGCTAACCTAGAAAAGTTAATGTTAATGTTAACTTCTTGGTATTGGATAAAACAGAGTCACAGTTCGAATGTCCCATGTCATGACCAACTCCGGTACCTTTAATGCACCACTTTAATGGTCGTGGAACTACTCTAAGAGGGATTGCAGCAGGGACATCAGTGCATGCCTGACACTTGCTTGTGGATGTTTTGCAAGGTAAAGGTCTCAGATCAGATGTAACTGGGCACAGTTCATGGGTGTAAGATGTGTGTGTATTTAGGTGAAGCAAATGGCACGTGTCGCAGTCAGAAATGGGCAGAGCCATCAGGGGGAGGCCTTCATTTGTGCTATGTGGGATGAATCCACATACATAACAATTGTTAGAATTTGAGCTGTGATAAGCTACCATTCTAGTCAGGTTGATATAGGTGTTTGTGGAAATCATTATCATCCCTGATATGCTTCTTTCTGGTGGCTCCATAGCTGCAGTATTAAGAAGGAGATCTTACAAAGCAACCTTCTGTCCCCATTGCTTAATACTGGTACTGCAAGGGAGCCACAGAAGTGATAATCCGGTCACAAGCAGCAGCCATGTTGGTGTCCTCCGTCAGCATCTGGTCAGAACAGCACCTCTCCGGGTTGTCCTCCTGCTGGGCTGTTGATCTTCACTGGTGTGAAGAGTGGATCCATGTGGGGTGTCCTTTATACTTCATGACATTGTTGTTGGTGAGCAGTATTTCAGATGGACCGGTCCACCTGGGCTGGAGAGCGTTCCTTTGCTTGAACTGCTTCAGGGTTGAAATCACCAGGCTGAAGGTTGTGACAGTTCCCGTCAGTGGGAGGCGTGTGGGCTGCGATCACCTGTTAGTGCAGAGCTTAGACAGAAGAACACAGTTCCTTGCAGAGTTCTCGTGTGAAAGAGGAGTTGAAATGGGTGCCTTTGTCGCTGTTAATGCAGCGCGGGATCCCAAACAGGCAGACAATGTCTCTGAGGAGCAGGGTAGTCACTGTTGTAGTGTCTACTTTTCTGTTTGCAAAAACTTCAGTCTATGTTGAAAACATATGATTAAAAAAACAATAACAATAACATGTGAACATATGACTTCATACAAAGTCAATCAGCATATTTACAAAAGAGTCCTCACAGGGGGAATGCGCTTCTTGGTTTGTGTCGACAATATTGTTTGAATTAAGTGACGTAGGGAGCAACGTAAATCTGCTTATTGCAGCAACCATTCCCCATTTTCTACTGTGAGTCACACCATGTGTCACACAAACAAGTTGAGGAAGCAGGAAATGTGTGGCTAATGTGCGACCGTCGCAGGAGCTCCACAATTCATAAAACAACACAACCAGGCAGAGCGCTCAGGTGTCGGGGGCAGCTTGTAACGTAGCCACGTTAAAGCAAAGAGCTCAGCTTGTGGGGCTGAGCATGGGGGGTGGGAGGGGGTGGGTGACATTCTAGGATCTCAAATAGGGGACCAATTGCATAACCTGAGTCAAGTGTAGGGCTCTCTGATTCCCACTATGTGCTTAGACTAAAACGCAGAATCTGACAATACCTGTAAAACGTGGAATTTCGTGGAATTTGTCAAAATCTAAAAATCAATGTTTTCTCGAACATTATAAGAGTTTGCTACCATACCCAAGCTGAAAGAAAAGGGGGAAAAAGGGGTGGGGTGGGAATTAAACGTTGTGTAATCAACGGGAACGCCGCCTCATCCAGCCTGTCTGAAAAGTGAAACATAGCGGTGAGTGGATCGACAGATAGGCTGATTTTAGACACAGCGAAAGTCGGGGGGAATGGGCTGCTAGAAATTTCTTTATTTTGAGTTATCACCTACACGATTAGACACTATTTGACGAAAAAAATGCTATAAAATTGTAAAATATTGAATTTCTATAAATGAAAACGGAAAACTGAATTTCAAAAATAAAAACGGAAAACAGAATTTTGAAAAATGAAAACGGAAAACAAAATTTAGAAACATTAAAACGGAAAACACAGAAGTCCAAAAAATGGAAAACAGAAAGCATGGAATTTAGGAAAAAACAATAAAATGGAAAAAACAGAATTTAGAAAAATTAAACTGGAAAAAAGAATTTAGAAAAATTAAACTGGAAAAAAGAATTTAGAAAAATTAAACAGAAACCGGGATTTAGAAAAATTAAAACGGAATGTACGGAATTTGGCAAAAATTAAATAGGAAAACATGGAATTTAGAAAAATAAAAATGGAAATCGGAATTTAGAAAAATTAAAATGGAGAGCACGAAATTCTGGAAAAATAAATGGAATCTTGAAAAATGAAAACGGATTTCATAGGGTTCTAGTCAAGTGCTCCAGTGGGAGAGTGGTATGAGCTACCATCTACAAACAAATTAACTCAGGTTTTGCAAGTGGGGGGTGAGGATAATGATCAACTAAGATCAACTTTCACAACTATATGGCTTGCCATCAATTAGGGAAGGAAGGAGGGAAACAGAGTTAAGAGGTGATCAGCGCTCAATAGTAAGGTTAGGAAAGAAGGGTGAACTCATAACAAGTCTGTCTAGAGGAGGAAAAATGTTGCGTTTCAGAGCGGAAGACAACATGGGAGGCAGAGTGGGTGGCAAATAGTGCTTAGTGGAAATCCCAGTACCATGGAGGAGGTAGTTTCTACAGCGTGACTGAAATAAAAAAAATACTGGGATCTGGGATGAACAGAACAGGAGGAGAGGATAGTGGTTGGATCTGGAACTACAGGAAAAATAGGGTTAACACAGTCATTAAGCATAGGTCACTAATCGGGAAACCTGTTGTAGCATAGAAAACACAGTATTAACATTAGCATCATGTACATCAGGATATACCCCATAAGGGGTGCATTAATGGTGCAGCCAAATTGACATAATAAATCATGACCCAGTAAGTTCAGAGGGGTATCAGAAGCCATTAGAAAAGCATGTTCTCTAGATAGGGGGCCTAATTCCACTGTCATTGGAGTACTTACTGGGTTTTGTTTAGTGATGCTGGAGACGCCTACTGTGTTTACAACCTCAGAGGACAATTCAACGGAGGACAAGTCTTTAGGATTGATGGCAAGTCATATAATTCAGTTAATTTATCCCTCTTTTTTAATACATTTATAAAAAAAACCAATATTAACAAAAGGTAAAAATTAATTAATATAGACAAAGAAACAAACTAGTTAAGATAAACAATAACACTTAAAAGGACAAAGTACTGATAGTATGTGAAACCTGAAGTAATAAAATAGAAAAATAATGTATTTACAAAAAGACTAAAATAGCAACCTGTAGGTTGCAGAAAATGCATTAAAACAGACAGACAACCAACTAGTTAGAGAAGCGATACTAAACAGTGTTGTGCCTGAACCTGTTCATTGAACGATAGTTCATAGTACTGTATTCCTGCCAGATGAACGCTACTGTGAATGCATTCACCCTGGTGTCTGTGAACGCTATCTCAGTTTAACTCCGTTCAATAGGGTGCCAGATTTGTATAGAGCATTCCAGGCAAAAACCAGGCGAAAAAATAAAAAATAAAAATGAAATACTGTGAAAATAAAAAAAATTAAAATACAACTGAAACAAAAAATATTTTAAAATGATTAACGAGAAAATAATACAAAAAATTGTCAACAATATTTTAACATAAAAATAAAACGGGCAAATTAATTAATACAGAAACAACTGGCTCAAGAGAAATGATAATACTAGAAGGATTAGGTACGGTATTAGTTATGAGAAACCATAAGAAATCATAAAATTTAAAAAATGAAATATTTACAAAAAATACTAAAATAATAGAAGGTAGGTAGGGTGAAGTGAATAAAAAAGAATAAACTAACCAACAGGCTAAAGAGAAGCCAGAATACTAAAAGAACCAACAATTTAACTACAGCAAGGAACAAAAGAGTAAATAACAAAGGGCAGGGTGGGGGAAACTAATTAAAACAGAGAGACAAACCAACTAGTTAGAGAAGGGATAAAGGGCAAGTTACTAACCGTCTTGAGTAACAAAAAATTTAAATAGAACTAAAGTAGGTTGGGAAAATTAATTAAAACAGACAAACAACCCAACTAGCTAAAGAAGCGATACTACTAAATAACAAAAGAACAGTGGAGAAAAATTCGAATTTACATGAAAACAAAGTACTCTTAGCCACGTGGTAAACTAGCAGTCGTGAACCACGGTGAACAAAAGGTTATTAACTAACAGATAAGGAATTAGAGCTGGAATGTTGTGTTCAATTGTAACCTCACGAACAACTTCTCAATTCCAGCAATAATTTCTCACAGTAAGAAAACAACATATGGCCGCAGCGGGCCTTAAATCACAGCAAAATACAAATACACAACATTAACAAACAAGACGTTACAATGAGCTCATACAACTTTCAAACCGGTTATACACACCTCATTCATTCAATATAACAATCTTTTACACAGAGAACCACTGAAATCCATAAGATTACAGAGAGTTTCACCATGCAAATCGTCATTATATTTCCAAGTAGGGATTACGATGACATGAGCGGCGGTCTGGCTACCCCTACTACAATGTCATCCACCTCGCATAACAATCCCTCATATAGAAAAATCCTCAATCACAAAGAATTCCACTATATAAACCGTCATTATACTATCAATAGGGTTGAGGACAATATGAGTGGCGGACTGGCTACCTCACTTAAATATCGTCGACCTCACATAACAATCCCTCACATAGAGAAGTTTAGGAATTATGACAATATAGTGTCAGACTGATTCACTCCACTAAAATTGTCTACCTCACACAACAATCCCTCACATAGAGAAACACTCAGACCCATAAGGTCACGGAGAATTCCACCATACAATCCGTTATTATACTACAAAAGGCCTTTCTTTTTTTTTTTTTTTTAACTCACCAGAGCCGCCTGAAGTCAACCGCTGCTATTTGAAAATTTAAATCGCGTTACCTGGGTCTATGGAAGATCCGGACCTGAGACAGTGTATTGTGAATATCAGCAAAAGTGAGGCTTCCTTTACCCTTTGAATTTGGCGCCGATTGCTAATATTCAAAATCACTCCCTCCAGTCCAGACATCCTCTAGCCCAGGATTAGCTAGTTGCCGACAACGCCATATTGTGGAAGAAAAACTCTTCAGGTCCAATTCTGTGGCTGGTTCAAATGAGGTTTAATCACTGACAGTGGAGAAAAGAAATTCACAGTGTATCCATGAAGATCCAGTCTCCCGAATGGCCTGGCCGAGGTGGATTTATACAGAACAAAAGGGAGAACAAAAGGGAAGGCGTCATGAGTGGATTTGCATTGACCAAACTTCAGTACACATAGTGTCTTGTACTCACAAAACGAGGCATTTGAAAGTTTGTAAGTACACCAGGAGTTTATTTAAATGAACACTTGCCTGATAGCTTCTATCCTCGGCTACTAACGCTAACTAACGCTACCGCAGCATAGACGCTACTTCCGTGTTTACCCAGCCGATGCTGTGACGCGAGTTTCAGCATGAGTATGAAAGTATGAAAAAGTTTCGCTATGTGTACTACTGCAGAAGTTTGGTAACATTCCATGCATTATTAGTGGGGTAATTTACGAGATATACTCTATGTACTATAGTGCTAGTACAAAGCCCTGCGGCTGATAGCGGCTATCTTGACCAATGCTGACCATCGCTAAAAATGCTCCGAGGGGGTGTTTGGCTGGATGTCATGGTGGAAATTACCTAGGGTGCATTTCACTCCGGAACCATCACTTTAAGAGGGAAATCCCGTACATGTGAATAATGTAGCTCCTCCGATGGGCCGATTGCCTCCGTCGTCTCCGCGGTGAAGGTGCTGGTGTTCTGTGGTTAGAGGAATAATACGATCTATGAATGGACGATTAATGATCGATAAAAGCTGCTTAATAGTCGCGATCGTTGGCAAGTGAAGGCAGCTACTCAGGTAAGAGGAAGAAAGAGGGAAAGCGTGGGAGCGCGCATATACAGTATAATAAACTGTAGAAAACATTTGACAATTGTAATTTGACTTAAAAATATTTAGAAATATTTAATTAAATGTAATAATAATCATGCTTTATATTTTGATAAGCTATTTCCATTAAACGGGAGCTAGAAACGCTAATGTAATCGATTCAGTTAGGTGAGAGAAGTTGAGGACAAGATGTCAATAAAGTAAAAAAAAAAAAATGTAGTATGAGATGTGTATACTTCCATGTGAACAGTCTGAGGGTAACAGCATACTCAAACGTCCATTTAGTAGGCAGTATGCAGTACATACACGTTGAGTGTGTAGTAGGCAGTATGTTAGTATGGTATTTCGAACACAGCCCATGTCTCATACAAGCTTGTTTATCTCATCGCTTCCTGGTTACAAAGTCCAATCAGAGCCAGCCAGATAACTGTTGGCCAATGGGATGCAGCCAAGGGAACATGATGATGATTCTAGTAGCAGTGAGGAAGAATGGCTCCCACAACAGGAATGATGAACCAACAATGAAAATAATCAAACTCATGGATTAGATTTGTGCTTCTCCCCCTTCTCTCCGGAGAAGACTTTGTGAAACAGAGTCACTTAAACCCCCACAGGAAGAAACTCAACAGGGTCATCAAACCACCAAAGGGTGAAATAAAGCAGAGCTCCTAAGGACGTTAAACTCCTGCTGACCCAGCAGTCAGGACCATTGGACTTAAACAAGGAACAACTAGGCTCCTCATAATGTCTCCTCTTTCCAGGGCATAAAAGGAGGAAAAACCTTCATCGCAACAAGACGGTATGACTTTAACAATCATTATTCTGGGTTTTGAGTAACTTTTCTTCCGGACACAAGCCTTGAAGTATACAAAATAACACCTTATCACTTCATGATTCAACACCTTTGTTTTACAAAGACCCCTGATCGGGTTAAGAGATTACGACCTCCTTCTTCCTCTCAGGACCCTTCCCAAGGATATAAAGTTTGTTTAGATGCTATTGGGGCGTCTGCTGTGTGTCAAATAATCCACTTATTTAAAAGCACATATGTAGATAAGGGGGGCGGAGGTTATTCTCTTGAAGTTAACAGCTGAAATTTTCCAAAGCCAGTCAGGACCACTTTTGGAACAAAGCTAAGAAAGTGCTCATTGATACTTTAAAATACAGTCTAGATTTGTTATTATTACGTAACACCTGATAATTATGACAGTCTGTTTAAATCCTGGGTGTCTGCGACCCAGAAGTACAAAGTTCAGAAACTGATTCATCCACAGAAGTTACGTAGATCTCTACTGCCCTCAAGTGGCCAGAGGTAAAATGGATCATCTCCCAATCACCTCAAGATATCAGTATGGTAAACGATCTTTGACGTACTTTCGGTTTCATTGTAAATGTGCCATGTTACGTGATGATGATGGGAAATGTACTTGTAGCAGACCACTTTTTGGTTGTATGTATTGCTGTTACTCATTGTGTCCACAAGAGGGCAGCCTTGTACTGCTAAAATGGTTAAATAAGTTAAAATCTTTAAAAACTAATAGTTAAGTTACTTTAAATGCATTGTGACATGATTTCGCTACCTAAATATATTTCGTGATTGGAGTGCATTATAGTAAAATGTCATTCATCTGGTTTTTAAATGCATATTGTCCGTTTTGAAGGTTATAGTGGTAATGAGCTTTTATTTTGAAGAGATCGCTAACCTACTATGTCACTTCCTGGCTATGTTGTGTCTTCCGGTAAAGAACAAGGTGATACGGAACGAGTTAACGGCAAAGTAATAAGTTAAGGTAAACAAAGGGGAAAGAGGCAATGAAAGAGTTGCGGTAAATGAACAATAAAGGACTGGAAATAGCAACCCCCCGAGGAGGCACAAGGTTAGCAATTTGTAGTGTTTACGGTACTTGTGTTGGTGATTTGTATCAGAAAGCTAAAGCTATGCTAACTGTTTTGCACATAATGAAAACATAAATGTAACTGGTGTATCTTTGTGTCTTATCAGTTCTCACGTTGGTGTTCAACGAGTTGGTTACGGAATGGTTTATGGAAATAAATGTTGAAAACCACCAGTCGAGTCCTAAATCTTTCGGAGGGTATGCTACAGTACTTTTTGAGATCAGTTTTGACCATAAGGGCGAGATTGTGTATGATCAGCATATTATATACAATTAGGGAATCACATTACAAGTAGTTCTATTGGAGGCCCTCCTGGATCGGCTCCTCCTCAGGATCCGGTTCAACTAAAATCACGCCCCCTGCGTGTAGCATAAAAACAGAGCGTTTCCAATAGCTCGTTGAGTAGGGTTGGAGAGGGGGGTTGAGGTCAAAGCTGATGCTTGACTGGCTTCCCCTCCCCACTGCTTCATTTTTCTTAACAACTAAGAGTCCTTACGAAGATCACTAAGTATTACGAGTAAGCTATATAATTAGTTATCCAAAAATCAACGTCACACCATCAGTTGCTTCCCAGCAGCAGCAACCCGAGGCAGAGACGGCCCAGGCCAGATGACACCAGCTACAAAACCACCGCAGAGCGGTGCTCGCGGTTCTGAACCATCCCTCGGCAGACGGCACCTGCAAACTGCAGTGCCCTAATTCATCAACGGGAAGAGTAACTGCTGGGGGTTCAGAGGAAAAGCTGAGACCACGCTTTAGAACGTAAGACCGACACAGTCTACACTCAGTTGGTGACCTGAGTTGAAGCGAATGGGGAAACTAATTAATAGCATTCTCTAATATTTTATATCCGTTGAGGCATTATGCATTATTACTATTTCTTTCAGTTATAAATCGGCTGTGTGTTATGTGTGTTTAAGTTAATTCCACGTATACTCTTTTTCCCCTTGTTTAATCCTTAGTTAATCAATAAATACCCCTAAATCATAAAGTCATTGGATGTTTCTTCTGTGCAGAATACAAAGAACCCTGTTTCAAGAGCTTATGATCTGAGGAAATGAGACTGATTTATTAAATTATATTGATTCATTGTTAATTAATTAATAATTGGTCATTAGAGTCGTTAAAGTGAACTCTATAAAGTTCTGTCCGACCAACAGATGGTGCCCCTTTTTACGAGAGCAGGTATTAAATATATATATTAATACACATTGATATACATATATTTTAATATCGTTCCTTAGTATCCTTCCTATAACCTCCAAAAAGGGAAAGGAATCAGGCCTTGACTTCACAGGAGTTGAAAACTTTTCTAGGAGTAAATACGATCATGTCATACTTCAGATCAGAGGCAGGACTTCGTCTTGATGTGACAGCAGATGCAATGCCAGGGAACAGATTTGAGCGGATAACTTCTCACATGACCCCAAAAATCAGATAAGTTATTGAAAGTCAGACCAGTGTTGGATGCATTCAAGAAAGCAGTCGATCCTGAAGAATCTCAATCGATAGATGAACAGATGATTCTGTCCCCGAGAAGCCCAAACCCTGGGGTTTGAAAGTGTAGGTGAGAGCTGGACCCTCCAGATACATGTACAGGTTTGAAGTCTATCAGGGTCCAGCTGGCGGGCAAGGTCAGATCAGTTTGTTGGGAATGGCTGGAGACATAGTCATGCACTTCTGTGACGACATACTGCAAAAACACAACAACTTGTTTTTTGACAATTTCGTTTTGCACCATTTAACTCCTTCATGCATTGTGAAACCAAGGGATCAATGGCACTGGCACATGCAGAAACAACAAGCTCCAGTGAACACTGAAACTTTAAGAAAAGCAACTAAAGCATGAAGGAAGAGGATCTTTGTCTGTTGCTGGGACCTCAGGGTTTGTGTCTATGAAACAATTCATGGATGCAAATTGAATTGTTTTTGAACATTGAGATTGGAGCGTCCTCTATGTGAAAACACAGCCATGCACCTCCACAGGGGGTCTTCTGTGTGAAACCAGTCACACAGGGGGTTCCCCTCCCCGATCTGCCAATAGGCCTGTGTCACTGACAGTGACATGTACCTGTGAACTCCAGGTTCCACTGGTCAACTGCAGTAGAAGTCTGCTCTTGCTGTGCAGATCAACTCAGAATTTTTCTCTTCCTCCTGCGACCTCGATCTGAACAGAGGTCTCCTCTTTCTACTGAGATGTCAACCTGAACAGAGGTCTCCTCTTTCTACTGAGATGTCGACCTGAACAGAGGTCTCCTCTTTCTATTGAGATGTCAACCTGAACAGAGGTCTCCTCTTCCTCCTGGAATTCTGCCTGGACAAGCAGGCTCCCCACCTCCCTCTTTCTCCTGGGATTTGGACCACAGTTCTCAAGTCCCCAAGCAGCGCCCTCAAAACAGCCAACAAGCTGGCTGTTGGAGCCTGCTTCTGCAACAAAGACAATAATTCCTAGTCAAGACGTATCTCACTAGAAATTCCTCCATCCACAACTCCAAGGACAGCAACTTTTCTTCACAGGAACCTGAAGACAGCAACCTTCTTCCGAGGAACAAGCAACCCTTCTTCAAGGACTGGTAACAATCGGGCTTAGGTCAGAAACTGAATGTGATGACATTAACGTTTCCAAGTGATCTATTACCCAATGTTTTTATCCTATGCACATGTGTGACCATTAGAATGTACCAAGGACATCACTGAGTGCTCTTCCATGCCTTCACACAGTCACTACATCCAATTCTGTTATTAGAAGTAATGTTGAATAAAATTCCAGAATTAATAAATCTATTGTAGTGTAAGTTTTTATTTAATCAAATAAATCAGCACAAAACATGTCAGCAGCCCTACAAAAAAGATCAACCAACTGTGTCCTACAGAAATCAAAACACACTAAATCAATGGCACCTCTCTGGGAACCACTAATGTAATAATTACATTACAGAAACATGCTAAACTTTAGGCTTTCCTCCTCTCTTTTCTTCTCTTCTCTGTTTCTCTACATTGGTCACTTCATCCTCTGTTTCTCTTCTCTCTTTTCCTCCTCTCTCCTCTTCTCCAATGTCTGGTGGGCCACTTTCTTTATTTCATCTTACTATCTTACATCTTACTGATCTTACTATCCTTATCTCTCTTTCTCCTCCCTCTCTTTGACCACCTGACCCTCCTATTTCATCACTGCCTGTCTCACCAATGCCTGTAAAATACATGTACAATGAATTGTATTTGAGAATTATGCCCTGGGTACAGCTGTTAGGCAGCCTGTCACTTTATTCAGACTCCTGGCTGATCTCCCGTCGCTAAAAGAAGCATAAGCATCAAGTGTGAATGTGTAATCAAGTGCTGCAGCCCAGCTCCACGTTCACACGTTTCTGTTAGAGAAGCATCTTTAGAAGGGGGGGGGGGGGGGCTCCTTTTGTAAACTGCCAGAGTGCTTGTTCTTTATTTCCCTACGAAGTGATGACATTCAAGCTTTGTTCCATGCTGTACAGCAACACATTCAACATAACTCACTAAGAGCTGTGTACAATAATGGTGACATCATCATCACTGACTGAATGCGTCACATTATACAAACCAAAACAACATTAAAAAAGGTTAAGTATGGCTCTTCGGACTTCCTTTGTAATCGAGGCCTTGTGCTTGTATCTGTAGGAGGTGAGACACGGCAGGATGCTTCACAAATCACCTAATATCCATTATAACAGTCCATTCTACAAACCGCATCAACGTGTATTGAGCCACTGATCAATAGACAACCTGCCGATTCCTGATAATCATTGCCTGATGCCACAGGCCGTGATTGGTCACAGACACGTACCATAATTAGGGCCCTATGAAATCCATTTTAATTTTTTCTAGATTCCGTTTTATTTTTCCCCCAAATTCCATGTTTTACAACTGTATAGCATTTTTCCCATCCAGTGATGTCTACTCATGTGGTTGATGAACAAAGATTAAGAAATTTACAGAAGAAACATTCTATTCAATTCAATTTATTCAATTTAATTTATAGCGTCATATCACAACTGAAGTCATCTCAGGACACTTAACACATTGAGCAGGACTAGAATATGCTTAAGATTTCCAGAGTCAATACAATTTCAAAGTCCCAACATCACCCAGGGGCAAGCATTACAGCGACAGTGGTGAGAAAAAACTCATGAGAAATCTCATGCAGCCCAGGCCCTTGGGTTCCAACTGCATTTGGTGTTGGTAGTAGTATAGCAGTAGTAGCATTAACAGTAGTGGTGACATTAACAGAAGCAATAGTATCAGTATTAGTCCACGGCAGCAGGCACAGCCACATCGAGATGGATCCATCCTAACCACGTCGCCGTAGACCAAAAAGCAGTAGTTGAGCAGTCACACAGCGGGCAGGTGGAGCTTTAGTATGGTGTTTCCAGAGTCAGGCCAGTTAGAAGTTAGCATCGTCATGACCTCAGCGGACTCTGCTGGACCAGAAAGCATAGCAGTCAAGTTAGAAACAGTAGAGATGCCGATTTTAGTCAGTTACTTTAATCAATAGTCAGCCGCCTTAAAAATACTGGCGGTAAGAGTCAAACAAGACCACAGCATCGGCGCAGTCTGGATCCGGTTCCACCACAGTCCAGGGAGATCTGCTAGGCGAGAAATCACAGGGACTTGGGGGAACATACACAAAGAGAGAACGAGAGAGAGAGAGAGAGGCTCAGTGTATCAATAAATAGATACCCCGGCAGTCTAGGCCTATAGCAGCTTAACTCAGAGCTGGCTCAGGGTAAACCTGAGCCAGCCCTAACTATAAGCGTTGTCAAAGAGAAAGGTTTTAAAAGGAACCCCAGCTATGAAGACTTGTAGTTCTTAAAGATAAATGTTAGTATCAGTTATAATAAAGTGATATAAAAAACCTTCTTGATGTCTTTGTTTTTATAAAATTTGTAAAAATAGTTTAACTCGTAGGTCATTTGTCAAAAGAAGGAAACAAAGAAACCCCAACGTATCATTGCTGATAAAGTAAGACCTAAAAATAGAACAAGTGTTAGGTCCTCATCTGAGTAAAGTAGTACCTTAAGAGCAACAGTGCTATGATCAGAGTGCTATAGGTAAGGTTTTTATTTATTTATTTGCGAGGTTTATTTGACACAGTCAACCACCAAATCCTCCTGTCCACCCTGGCTGAACCTGGCATAACTGACTCTGCCCTCACCTGGTTTACATCATACCTGACAAATCGCAGCTTTCAGGTCACATGGAATGGCTCTATGTCCAAACCCTGTTCTCTGGACACGGGTGTCCCTCAAGGCTCAGTATTAGGACCGCTTCTGTTCTCACTATACACCAGATCACTAGGTTCTCCTACCATTGCTACGCAGATGACACCCAGCTGTTCCTCTCTTTTCCCCCAACCTCTGACACTCACATTGCAACTTGCTTCTCTGTCTGGCTGACTATATATGATAAAAATATGGTTTTCACTGATAATTATTTTTATTTCATTCATACAATTATTATTTAATTCATAACAACATTTTTCATTTTATTCTTCATGTCATCTATCATTTCATTTCATCCCAGAGGTCTTTTTGATTCAGTTGGTGGTCCTGTGAAGCAAAAGTTTAGAAAATTTGATTTCATTGGTTCATTTCAGTTAGCTGAATTGCTATTGGTTTAAACGGCGCATGTTCCGCCTCCTTCGCGTAAGATACACTACAGTAGTGTGTCGGAGAATACGCGGAGAGCAGCAGGATGATAGGAGAAACACAGATATTTACGAGTGATTAAACAAGTTAAAAACACTTAGTAGGAGGAACTGTGCAAGCAGATAAAAGTCCAGTGAACCACTGAAGCGACCCTGGGAAAGTGTTGTTTTATTATTTTCCTTTCTCTGTGAGTACTTTGATGCATTAGCGAATATCTCCGTGAGCTAGCTTAGCCTCGTGGTGTTTCAGCTGCCGCGAAAGAACATAGGTCACGGTGTTGTGGTAATTTCAAAGGGAAAATGTGAATATGTGTGTGAAATGAGTATATGTGCATGTTGTTTACATTGTAAATAGAGAAAAAGACACCACTAAGCTGAGTTTCATGGGTCATGAAGCTACAAATTCTGTATTTTACTGCGCTGTGGCGTGTGGAGGTAAACGGTATCAGTATTGTGAATAGAAATTCATGTCACATTTATGTTACATTACCTTACTCAACTTAATCCAGTCTAAGTATTCAGTGATTCGGTACTTTCATGATTTTGTTTCACTATAAAACAGTGAAGTTGACATTTCATTTATTCGTTTATTATTGCTACGCAGCAGTTATTTTTCAATAAGTTAATAGTGAAAAGTTGCTTTATAAGTTGAGATTGATACAATTAAACTGTACAGTAAAGAAAAGGTTGAACAGATTTATATCAGCCCTGTTGTGTTATACAGGCTGGGTTTTTTGGATACCCTGAGATTCTGGGCCCTGGATTTGGAGTGATTCTCTCCTTGAGAAGGAGATGGCGAGCTACCCGTGTGAGCATCTGGATTAAAGTGATGGTTCAGAGTAAAATGCACCCGAGGTAAATTCCACCATGACATCCAGCCAAATACCCCCTCGGAAGCATTTTTAGCGATGGTCAGCATTGGTCAAGATAGCCGCTATCAGCCGAATGGCTTAGTACTAGCGCTATGGTACTAGGGGTATATCTCGTAAATTACCCTACTAATAATGCATGGAATGTTACCAAACTTCTGCAGTAGTACACATAGGGTCTGTACTCACAAAACGAGGCATTTGAAAGTTTGTAAGTAAACCAAGAGTTTATTTAAAAGAACACTTGACTGATAGCTTTAGCGAAACCTTTTCATACTCTCGCGTGAAACTCGCGTCACGGCATCGGCTGGGTAAACACGGAAGTGGCGTCTATGCTGCGGTAGCATAGCAGCTGAGGATAGAAGCTATCAGGCAAGTGTTCTTTTAAATAAACTCCTGGTTTACGTACAAACTTTCAAATGCCTCGTTTTGTGAGTACAGACCCTATGTGTACTACTGCAGAAGTTTGGTAACATTCCATGCATTATTAGTAATTTACGAGATATACCCCCAGTAAACCTCACGCCCCGAAGTGAGCACTTTGCTCCTCTACTTCAGCTGGCTGGCTGGGCATTTGCCATCTTCCAAAAAAGGCTCAAGACTCACCTGTTCAGACTTCACCTCGACTCTACATAGCATGACCCACTAACCCCCCCCCAAAACAAACCCTTACCTATAGCACTCTGATCATAGCACTGTTGCTCTTAAGGTACTACTTTACTCAGATGAGGACCTAACACTTGTTCTATTTTTAGCTCTTACTTTATCGGCAATGATACGTTGTGGTTTCTTCGTTTCCTTCTTTTGACAAATGTACTTATTGTAAGTCCCTTTGGACAAAGGTGTCTGCTAAATGACCTAAATGTAAATGTTTTAGCTAGGTTATTCCAACACGATAGCATGAAGTTCACAGTTGACAGTTTATTGCCACAGGTAAGTTATATTTTGTAGTGTATGAAAATAAAATACACAAAGAAATAGAGCTCTTTCAAAAAGTTAAAAATAATAAAATAAAAAAGTTCAAAAGAAAGTGTCCCTCCTTCTTTGTAGAAGGTCACCCTACTAAAAAAACAGCTTAGACCAGCTTAGGCTGCTGCTGCTGTAGCAAGTGGTCAGATCGGGCATGGTGAAATTATTTTAGAACTATAGGATACGAAGGGATAAGTTTCGTTTTTACCGAAAGTAAACCTCTCGTCCAGCAACTGGGCCTCGTGCTGTATTCCTCCGCTTGCAGATCAGCTGTTGGCCAGTTACGCTAATGCGTAGGGATACAGGGGTTCTGCGGTTGAGAAAATGTAGTGCCAAAATAAAGCGCGGTCTGACGGCAATGTAAAGCGGTGTGAATTTTACCTATACAACATACACCTAGGCTGACGTAAACATTTTTAGGTGAGCCTTGTTTTAGGTGATAAATTTGGCTTTTTCTCTGGACCCCATTCACTGCAGTACAAAGCAGAGCGTCTGGGCTGGAGCGGCTCTCTACTTCTCCAAACTCTGTGCTGATCGGTGATTATGGCAGGGAACAGATCAACTATAGATATACATGTACTTTATGTAACCCACATTGTAATTTATGTGATTTGAATGTAGTAGCTGTGGAAGAAAAACTCTACAGGTCCAATTCTGTGGCTGGTTCAAATGAGGTTTAATCACTGACAGTGGAGAAAAGAAATTCACAATGTATCCATGAAGATCCATTCTGTCGAATGGCTTAGCCGAGACAGATTTATACAGAACTCTCTGGAGAACAAAAGGGAAGGCGTCATGAGTGGATTTGCATTGAATCAACACATGTCTCTCTACAGAGGAAGAGACATCTGTGGATGTCTACAAGGTGCATACCTTAGCCTGTGCTCTGTCATGAACATGACCTCACTCTGAGCTGAGCGTGATCTCAGTCTGTGCCGAGTGCCATCTAACTCAGAGCCGAGCTACTAGCACCCGCACGTAAACAAGCTGATGAACCGGGGTATGTAACATGATGAAATCCACGTAAATTAATGATTAATCCTCGGGCAGTATCTTGATACATCTTCTGTTTATTAAGGGAACATCGTGTGAGTGTGCATGAGAGAAAGAGGAGCCAGTTTCACCGTGTTAAGCCTCTGTGAAAACTCCAGTAAGAACCATGCTAAATCCAAAAGGGCTAGGCTTGAGGTCAGCTGTTGATATTAGCATGATGTGAGAAAATTCCTTTCATTGAAGTATGTTCATAAAACCAGTCGAAGTCCCTGATGTTTCCTCGTGTTTTAAACCCACCGTGGACCCGCAGTATTATTGTGAACTTGGAAAGGTAACTGAAAAAAGATCGCTAGCTGAGCTAGCGTGAAGCTAATGCTGATCGCGGCTAGCGCCACTAAGCTAACTCAGGTATTACTTGTAATGGGAATGCTAATGGTGTAGCTGGTTAAGCTAAATTTCCACTACTGGAGCATATAAGAGAGAAAGAGATTGCATATGATGCATATTTGTGTTGATATCATGTCAGTTGTGATAGAAAAAGTGCTTTTGATTAAAGTAATGTGCATAATAATAATAATTCATTATATAATTAATTTTTTACTGCACTTAAGTTGTTAAATATTCATGTTGGTTAAAAAGAATAATTTTATACTGTTCATTTACGGTTAAAAGAGTTAAAAATATATATAATGGTTATAATATAGTATGGTTAAAGATATGTAGGTGATGTGATAGGTAATTGTCATGGTAAAATACTTATCCTGTATTGTAAAAAATGTACAGACTCATTTACAATGCTTTGAATGACAAGGGGGTCGGCACAGACCGGAAGTGAACCCAAATGCAAGACGCAAACAAAGTTATAAAAATAAAAAGGTATTTATTTACAAACAGGAAACAGAAATACTCAGGCACTGAGGCAAAAGGATGAAACATAAAACGCTAGACTAATCTAGGAAAAGAGAACAGAAAAACTCAGGCACTAGGCTAACTACAAACAAAAGATCACTGGCAAAAATCCGGGCAGAAGGGAAGAAGATACTAACAAAACAAGGAAGTATAAACACGAACACAAAATCACTCTGGCAGAAGGCACAGAGGAGAGCTGGCGAGAGAACGAATAAACCTAATCTAAATCTACTAACAAGCAAGAAGAACTAAACCTAATCTAACAAGAAAAGTATGAACCAAAATACAAAGTAGCAAAACAAAGCATCAGCTCAACACTTACAGGCAAGACACATGAAAGACAAGATCGCTGGTGAGTCATGACGGAACAAGACAAACTGGCAAAGGACAGGGGAAAGACACAGACACTAAATACACTGGGTAATGGGGAACAGGTGGAAACAATCAGGGCGGAGCAGACAATCACAAGACGCGGGAAACACGGGGCAGGAAGTAAACACACCTGAAACGAGAGGGAGACAGGGTTACTACAAAATAAGACACCGGAAATGACAAGACAAAAACGTAACTTGACAGACAGATATCATGACAGAATCCCCCCCTCAACGGGCGGCTCCAGAAGCCCTAATGGCACCAGGATTAACCCGGTAAAAGTTCCTGATGAGAGACTTATCGATGATCAGAGCAGGCTTAATCCATGACCGTTCCTCGGGACCATAACCCTTCCAGTCCACCAGAAACTGGAGTCCTCTGCCTCGCCTGCGCACAGCCAAGAGCTTCTTCACCTGGTGTGTGGGACCTCCATCGATGATGCGGGGAGGAGGTGGTGGTCTGGCAGCGGGAACCAGGGGGCTTTCGTTGACTGGCTTGACGTGGCTGACGTGGAAGGTAGGGTGCACCCTGAGAGAGCGAGGAAGGCGGAGACGGACGGCTGCGGGGTTGATGATCTTGGAGATGGGAAATGGTCCGACGAAACGTGGACCCAACTTCCTGGAGGGAATCTGGAGAGGTAAGTTGCGTGTGGATAGCCAAACCTTGTCTCCTTCTCGGTAAGCTGGAGCTGGACGGCGGCGACGATCAGCTGCCCTCCTGTAAGCCCCCTGGCTCCTGAGAAGGATCTGCCTTGTAGCTTTCCACACCCGCTTCATCCTTCTGATCAGAGCATGCGCCGAAGGAACCACCACCTCCTTCTCATTCTCGGGGAAACCTGGAGGCTGATATCCATAGACACAATGAAAAGGGGAGATGCCAGTGGCTGATGAAGGGAGAGAATTGTAGGCATACTCGACCCAGGTTAGTTGCTTGCTCCATGAAGAGGGATTCTGCGACACTAGGCACCGAAGGGACGTCTCCAGAACCTGGTTGAGGCGTTCCGTCTGTCCATTAGACTGGGGGTGGTACCCGGATGAAAGGCTGACAGTGGCCCCTATAAGGGAGCAGAATTCTGACCAGAACCGGGCTACAAACTGAGGACCCCGGTCCGACACGATGTCCACTGGAAAACCATGAATCTTGAAAACTTGGTGGCACATGATCTCTGCTGTCTCCTTAGCTGATGGGAGTTTGGGCAGAGCAAAAAAGTGAGTCATCTTTGAGAATCGGTCAACCACCGTGAGTACCGTGGTGTTCCCATTGGAAGTGGGAAGTCCAGTGACAAAGTCCAGAGAGATGTTGGCCCAGGGACGTGAAGGAACAGGAAGCGGCTGAAGGAGCCCTGCCTGAGCTTGGGAGGAGGTTTTGCTGCGGGCACAGACAGTACAGGCATTAATATACTCCTTCACTTCATTTTCCATATTGGGCCACCAAAATCTCTGCTGGATCATGAACATGGTGCGTTTCACGCCAGGATGACAGGTAAGGAGCGAGGTGTGTGCCCAGTGAACCACCTGCCCCCGTTTCTCAGGGGGAACAAACAAACGATTCTCCGGGCAGCCAGCAGGTGGTGGGGCATCACCATTAACTCTCTTTACCTCGTCTACTATTTGCCAGGATACCGCTCCTACCACACATTTCTGAGGTAGGATGTTTTCAGGTTCCATGGCGGCAGGCTCTGGACCAAACAACCGGGAGAGGGCATCAGGTTTGCCGTTCTTAGTACCCGGCCTGTAAGAGAGAGTGAAATTAAAACGGTTGAAAAATAACGACCAACGTGCCTGCCTGGAGTTCAACCGCTTGGCGTGACGCATGTATTGCAGATTCTTATGATCTGTCCATACTAGAAACGGTTGCTGGGCTCCCTCCAGCCAATGACGCCACTCCTCTAATGCCACTTTTACCGCTAGTAGTTCCCTGTTGCCCACATCATAATTACGCTCAGCGGAGGACAATTTGCGGGATAAGAAGGCACAGGGATGTAATTTACCGTCAGCGGACGCCCTTTGTGAGAGCACCGCCCCCACCCCATCATTAGAGGCGTCAACCTCAACCACAAATTGTTTCTCCGGGTCAGGTAAGGTTAGAATGGGGGCGGAGCAAAACATGGATTTGAGGCGGTCGAACGCCTCCTGAGCCTGGGGCGTCCACTGGAAGGAGTGCTGCGAGGAGGTCAATGTATGCAGAGGTGCTGCGATGGCACTGAAGTTCCGGATAAACCGACGGTAGAAGTTAGCAAAACCAAGGAATTGCTGAACCTTCTTCCGATTATCCGGAACCGGCCACTCTGCAACCGCTTTAATCTTAGCTGGGTCCATACATACCTGGCCTGGGGAGACGATGAACCCCAGGAACGAAATGGTCTCAGCATGAAACTCACACTTCTCTGCCTTGACATATAGCTGGTTCTGCAGTAGACGTGTGAGTACCTGGTGTACATGGGTCTTATGGGAGTCCAGGTCTGGGGAATAGATCAGGATATCATCAAGATACACGAAAACAAACTTATCAAGGTATTCCCTCAGAATGTCATTGACAAGGCTTTGAAATACAGCAGGAGCGTTCGTTAGCCCGAAAGGCATCACTAAATACTCATAATGACCAGATGGAGTGTTGAATCCGGTCTTCCATTCGTCCCCCTCCCGAATCCTCACCAGGTGGTAGGCATTGCGTAGATCCAGCTTGGTGAACACATTGGCGTGCTGGAGTTGTTCGAAGGCCGAGGACATCAAAGGGAGGGGGTACCGGTTCTTCACAGTGATGTCATTCAGAGGGGCATAATCAATGCAGGGGCGTAGTGAGCCATCCTTCTTGTCCACGAAGAAGAAGCCCGCCCCCAGAGGGGACGAGGAAGGGCGAATGAGTCCTGCCTTGAGGGATGAGGAGATGTACTCCTCCATGGCTCTTTTCTCAGGTCCAGAGATGGAGTAGAGCTTACCCTTGGGCAGGGGCGCTCCTGGAAGGAGATCGATGGGGCAGTCATAAGGTTGGTGTGGGGGCAGCGAAGTGGCCTTAGTTTTGCTGAATACCTCCTTGAGGTCGTGGTAACAGGAGGGTACATGGGTTAGGTCCGGGGAGGTCTCTTCATCTGTAACAGAATGAGCCAGGTTATCTGAGTCTGTGACCCTCCCCACCGTCATAGGCCGTGAGGCAGAAGAACAATGTTCGTCACAATCTTGCCCCCACCCCAGAATACTCCCTGTGGTCCAGTTGACATGGGGATTATGTTGACACATCCAGGGGTATCCTAAAACGAGATCATGAGTCTTGGAGGCATAGACCTTTAATTGCAAGGTTTCAGAGTGGTCCCCAATCTGAAGACAGATAGGACTAGTCTGGTGGGTGATCCGAAAAATCTTTTTCCCCATTCAGAGAATTAGCCTCTAAGGGCCTGTGAAGAGGGATCTTCTGGAGAGCTAGCTTTCTCACTAAGGCTTCACTAATGAAGCTGTCGTCTGCTCCGGAGTCCAATAGCGCCTCTACCTGGACAGAGGTAGAGGCACTGGAGCATATGACAGGTGTGTGAGCATGAGGTGCAGAGTGAGCTGGCGGACTGTGTTCCCACCTCTTCTCCGTAGAGTGGGGATTCCTCCGTGGACAGTCCGTGAGACGATGGCTCAGGTCTCCGCAGTAAAAGCAGCGTCCCTCCTTACGTCGGCGCTGGCGCTCCTCCTGGGTCAGCTTGGCTCTCCCCAGATCCATTTGTTCCTCCTCAGTCTGTTTATATGAGGGGGCAGGGAAGATAGGAGACACTGACCTCTGGCGGCGGCGTCCGGAATCCTCTTCTCGCTCTCGGCGGCGTTCCCTGAGGCGAGTGTCCACTCGTACCGCCTGCGCGATGAGCGAGTCCAGGTCTTTGGGTAAGTCCAGAGGAGTGAGTACATCCTTAACTGGGTCCGACAGTCCCTTATAGAATGCATCAAACAGAGCAGTGGCGTTCCATCCGCTATCCCTAGATACGGTACGGAACTGGATAGCATAATCCATCACCGAATTCTTCCCTTGCACTAACCTCTGGAGATGCCTGGCTGCCTCCCTTCCTGGGGTGTTGTGGTTGAATACTCTCCGCAGCGCCTCTGCGAAAACCTCTGGAGAATTGCATGAGGGAGAATCATGCGTCCACTCCGAGGTAGCCCAGTCGGCGGCCCTTCCCGTGAGGTGGGACATCATGAAGGCCACTTGGGCTCGTGGTGTCGGGAAACTGCCGGGTGACATCTCAAAATGCATTTGACATTGCGTTAGGAAGGTGCGGCTCCGATCGGACTCACCGGAAAACTTCTCAGGAGGAGCCAGCTTGAGAGGTGCAGCCGCAGGGGTCTGAATCTGAGCAGGTGCGCTGGGTCCGGTGACAGCGAGTGGAGGAGCGCTGATGTCTGACTTCAGGAGCGTCAGCATCTCTCCCATCTGCTGCGTAAGTTGATGCACCTCCGCAGTGATGGAGAGCTTGAAGTCATCCTGGCGAGTGGAAAGGTCGGCCACTCCCCTGGCGATAGCTGTCACCTGCTCATCGTGACGGTGAATGCTGGAAGTGTGGGAGTTTAACACCTCCCTGAGCTGATTAGCGTCTGCTGGGTTCATGGCTGGCCAGTTTGTACTGACAAGGGGGTCGGCACAGACCGGAAGTGAACCCAAATGCAAGACGCAAACAAAGTTATAAAAATAAAAAGGTATTTATTTACAAACAGGAAACAGAAATACTCAGGCACTGAGGCAAAAGGATGAAACATAAAACGCTAGACTAATCTAGGAAAAGAGAACAGAAAAACTCAGGCACTAGGCTAACTACAAACAAAAGATCACTGGCAAAAATCCGGGCAGAAGGGAAGAAGATACTAACAAAACAAGGAAGTATAAACACGAACACAAAATCACTCTGGCAGAAGGCACAGAGGAGAGCTGGCGAGAGAACGAATAAACCTAATCTAAATCTACTAACAAGCAAGAAGAACTAAACCTAATCTAACAAGAAAAGTATGAACCAAAATACAAAGTAGCAAAACAAAGCATCAGCTCAACACTTACAGGCAAGACACATGAAAGACAAGATCGCTGGTGAGTCATGACGGAACAAGACAAACTGGCAAAGGACAGGGGAAAGACACAGACACTAAATACACTGGGTAATGGGGAACAGGTGGAAACAATCAGGGCGGAGCAGACAATCACAAGACGCGGGAAACACAGGGGGCAGGAAGTAAACACACCTGAAACTAGAGGGAGACAGGGTTACTACAAAATAAGACACCGGAAATGACAAGACAAAAACGTAACTTGACAGACAGATATCATGACATTGAATGCTGTATATCCTGTATCTGGGTATATATGGGCCATATAGCAACCCAGTCTCATAGAAAAACGTACCTTGGCTACGTTGGTCCAAAGTGCAAAAACGTAGAGGGGCTACAATAATGACCCCTTTTTTGTGTTACTGTTACATTTTTCTGCTTATACTCTTCCTATTGGTTTGCGTCCAAGTCACGTGACTTTCAAGATTCCGGCCGTGAGAAGAAAAAACATGGCTGACGTTTCTCTCCTTTTTAGTGGAAAAACCAATATTTTGAGTTAGTTTCTGCATAAAAATGCGTTTTGATTACATTTCTAGTGAGAAACATATATTTTATTTTCATAGTATTTACTCAGTGAATGTACATAATCACTCGCTTGCTCGTTTTTGTGAAGGATTTTCAGATCTCGCCAGGATAATGTGACACTGCAACGTTTTGGTGGCTATGGACGCTGCTATCACCTAGCATTAGCAGTGGCCCCAGATTTCACATAGGACTCCCTTGCGATTTCGCTCCGTCTGACGGTTCAAACCCTCGCCCACTGCATGCATTGCGTCTGAGGTTGATTTGCTGATCAATACATGGCACGGGAGGAACTAATGTTGATAAAGTGATGATTTACGATCGGATGTTTGTCCGCTGTGTTTTATTTCGAAATCTACCGGATCCTCTGTGCATTTAACTTCCTGTGTGGTGCGATCGCATTGGTGGGTTTTGACCTTTACGCGTTAGGGCCCCACGAAGAAGAAGAAGAAGAAGAAGAAGAAGAAGAAGAAACGAAGAAGAAGAAACGAGGGAGAAGAAGCCGGAAAAGACACAGCCAGTCTACGTATTATATATTAGAAATTATCTGGAAAAGGTAAAAGAGGAGGAAAAGGAAGCGTGGTAAAACAACTTGACCAAGCTAAATAAATGAATCATCTTGAACCTGACGATGCCATATTCCTGGTCGATGCTTCCCTGGATGGGTGCAAGGTAAATAACATTATCTCACTGATGGAAAAATCATACTGCTAATTACAAGGCTACCTGGTTTAATGTCTTTATATTTAAATGCAAGCTAGTGCTGAACTGAGTTCACAATAATTCTGCGTTCACACCAAGCGCGATAGACGCGAATTGAGCGGCAACTCTACATTGAAAATCAATGTAATTGGCGCGATGACACGCCATTCAGGCGGCTGGTGTGAACGCTTATAGCCAATGGGAGTTCCATTCAATATTGTGTCATAATGTTTCACTTTCTTTTTTTAATGTAGAAAGGGTTTTCTAGATCTGTCATTACAGTACAGGACCACAACAATTAGACTGCATTTTTTCTATTAGTTTTTATATAATGCAATGTTTGTAGCTGGCAATAACCTTGGGGGGCGGTGGGTTATTCTGTGGCTGAATTGTTTATCTAGGTGGATCAGCATGGACACACAAAAGGAGGGTCAAAAAAATCCACAAAGCCGTGTGTTTGGCTTGATGAGGACAAAGATGGTCAACCTCTGCCAAAAAGATGTAGAGCTGGGGAGAAACGAAAGCGAGATTCAGCCACTGGTTGGTTTTTTGTTTGTCTTTTCATCAGTAGTTGCATTCATTATTCATTGAGCAAGTTCTAAATGGATATTCATACTTTTGCAGTGTCTTCAGCAAGCGCAACACTCCCCTCTGCTCCGTCTACCGACACAAGTGGAGAAACTGTGATCATCAATTTAGGTTTTTTTTTTTCTTTTTTCCCTTAATACTTGTTTCCTTATTTGTTATGTGGTAATTGCCCAGATTTACCATTGCCTTCTTCCCTTTTCATTTTCAGACTCCCTCATTCAAGATGTCCGAGACCTCTTGGGAAGTGATGCCGAACAACCTCTCCCCTCACACTGGAGGAACAGGCAAACTTCCTCTCTGGAGAATTGGAGAGTGATGAGGCCCTTCATGGTGAACAATATGTTGTCATCTGAGAAGCCCAAGGAGGGGGTTTGCCATCATTGTGGACACAAGGCTGCAGTAGTGATGTGTAGGGACTGTTTACCGCGATCACTCTACTGCACAGCCTGTGACCTTTCCACACATGAGGCCCTGGTCCTTCATAACAGAGCATCCATGGTGGAGGGGTTTTTCAGACACCTGCCGCCATCCACTTTTGTTCAGCAGCATGAAGAAGGGAAATTCTCCTATCATGAAAAAGGTAGTTTTTAAGTCTCAGGTTATATAGACTATTTTACATTTTTATAGAAGCCCAGGTTTACTCCAACAAACAGGCTGGATGAGGTTTTGTTTGTTGGTGACTTTTTGGTTTCATTTACTCTAAATCTAAACTAATTCTGCTTTTTAGATTGCATGTTACCAATTGTTGCTCCCTGCTGCGACTGCTCTACTGGACAAACAAGCTTTTCCAAGGGAAAGCCAATTATTTTAATTGGAATGAATGGTAACTTTTTTATTTTCTTTTATTTCTTCATATTGTTTTTTTTATTCATTTATTTATTTTTGAGAGATTTTTTTTTCTCTGAATTTCAGGAAGATACAACCTCTTTCTCCCGTCAGTAAACTGCTCCTGTGGAAAAACCTTGCCAGTGACCATAAGTGATCTGGCTGAAAGTGATTACTGGCCAGCCACTGTCAATTTTGAGACCTTGTACATGGTGGACTTGTTCACCACGTATGAGGATCTAAAAATCACTGCCCCAGGGATGTCGCGACAAGCTTTTGTCAGCATGCTCGAGTGTCGATCAAAACTCTTCGGGCGAGTGAGTGGATTCATGATTTAAGTTATCTTGTTTAGATCACCTTTTAAATAACTGATTCATTGTTAGGACTTGTTCTTACAATCCCCAAAGTTTCAGCACACATTTCTTGACAGACAGAGCCATTTTTTGCGTCATGACCACAGTGTGAAACCGACCTTCGGCACATTGTCAGTTGTGTACTAATAACTGCAGGGTTACTTACTGTTTTGTGTTGTTTTTTCACTTTTGCTCTCAGAGTGGTAAGATATGTGGGGACACAATGCAGAGGGCCTTCCTCGAATGGGCCTATGCCAAATTTGAGGTTGACAAGCTGTCCCAGGTCCAGCATTTCCAGTGCCCTGCATGCACACCCTCAATGTTGGCAGTTGCAGTGGATGGGAACCGCAAATTATATCGTTTCAAAAGCCAACCAGGGTGTGTAACATTCATGTACAATGAAATGCTAATGAGCCACAAATTACTTTTATACTGTAAATGTAACCCACATCTATATATTTCTTTCAAGACCTGATGGGTTTTTTTGATGGAGTCTTTTTGGCCAGTGATGCTGAGGTGTCCTCCTTTGTTGATTACATCCATGGAACAACTGGACATGTAAGCTAAATTTATATTTCTTCATGTGTAACACCTCAAATTTCAATTTTTTATGATTGCTTGTAGCCTGTTTTTTCAAATTTTAACATTATTTGGTTTATTTAAGTAATAGAGTGGCATTGCTGTATCCAATGCCATAATACCATGATTTACAGCTTATTTGGTAAAATTTAACTAACTGTGGAAATGTCTGTATTTGCCGTCATCTATTTAAGAATCCAGACAAAGGGAGATGTGGTGCAGGTCAGTGGACAGCAGCACGAGAGTCTGCCAACAAATCTGCAAGCAAACTAGACGAGGAAGGTGTTGAAGTTGCTGTCTGCCGTCATGGGGTTTTGCTGAAGGGACTGAATATGTTCCGTGGAGAAATATTTGCGTACCCATTATATCTCCAGAAACATCTAGCTTCACAGACCATCCAGTTTTTTTGCTCTGATGTGGTCTGCAAATATTGGCCATATCTACAGAGAGTTGTGGACCACTGTCCAGAGTTGGAGGACTTGCTGAACATGCGCCCATTTCTCTCCATCATGCATGCAAAAGCGCATTCATGGATGTGTGAGGTAATAATGACAGTCAGATGTATTTCTTACCATTTGTACCACACATTATGATTGTCTGTTCGCTGCCCCCACTTTTTGTTTTACTAATGATAACGTTCATGTAAATGTGTTACAGTTAAAATGGGGAGGACGCAATCAAGAAGGAGCTGGAACAACAATCGGAGAGGAGGTTGAACAGGTTAACAGCTTCCTCTCCCGAGCAGCCATATGTTCCAAGTACATGTCAAAAGCCGGTAAGCATTTGTCATGTATAGTTGTGTCCAAATGGAGACCACAAGCAGACATATTTTTTGTTTGTTTTGAATGTAGCACTATTTCTTATTATCGTCTTTGGTCTTGAAGTGGTTCTGTCAGAGCTTTTAGGTGTGATTGGGGTCGTTATCATGTATTAATCCTTCTCCAAATAGACCAAACCAGACCTCTCTACAATAGAGACATTGCAGGTGTCCAACTCCTGAGTAGACACACAGCCCCAGAGTTAAATATTTCCCATATTCCCCCTTCTGAGAAGGGGTTTGAACACTGATGCTTGGCCTTTGCATTTTAGAGTTCCATGCATAGGTGCTCCTTTTCAAAACAATTGTCTGTTCAGCACTTTTACACTTATCAAGATTCTCTTTATAATAATTTAGCTTCTGACACGTTAACTAAGTGTATGATTCTTTCCAGATTTATATGGCAATATTAGAGAATGATCAATGTAGTATCTGACCTTTGTTCCTCACTGTGAACCTAAATTACTGCACATACATTGTGTTTCTAGTTCGCACAGATATGCTAACAATCCAGGCAAGTGGCTGGAACAAGCGAAAGGCAGAAAACCTTGACCGGACACTGGCCAAAAGATACATCAAGGTGCTAACTAGGCAAATATGTACAGTATAATCACATTTTTGTTTTTAAATTGTCTCAGCATTTGTTAACAGATATTTCTTTTGGACAGACTGTACAAAGGATTACAGAGGCAACAAAGGACCTGGAGAAACTCACCGCTGAGTTATCTCTACAGCAAGACACAGTCCAGCAGTGGGTGTCTGATGTTCAGCAGTGGACCTCAGGTACTGAAAAAAAGTTATTTTATTGCATATTTTAAATAATCATTTGGCTCTGCTCTTGTACAGGGGATCTGAAAAGAGGCTGATTGTAAACTGAGATGGGCATGAATTCATTTGTTTGTTGTCCTCCAAAGGAGCAACAATCCAAAATGACCTGCAGAGGAACATCGAGGGGCTATATATGGGCATCAAACAGCGAAAATTTCAGCTGTATCGTCAGTCTGGTGGGACAAGAAAAGGCCACTAGTAATGCAGATTTTTGGAAAAAATTAATTCACTACTGATTTATACATAGTAAAAACAGTGAAAAAATGTTGTTGATGTTTGAATCACTACTGGACAGGGTTTGTCTCGTATTTCCATCTTGAATGCAAAAAAATAAACTAGGATGTGTTATTGTTTTTCACATCTGTAAAATTGCATCCTTAAATTCTAATGGATAAACTAGGTACATGAATTGCACCCTTCAATACTTTATAAGGAGGAATAGAAGTAAATACAATTCATATAGTGTATATAATATTAATATAGTATTTTAATCGTGATTAATCACAGAATTGTAATGCGATTAATCGAGTTAACTTTTTTAATCGTTTGACAGTATTTCCAATATTTCTGCAAAGTGCAGAGATGTCCTGACCTACCAATTTTGTCCTCTATTTCATCCATCCATTTTCTACTGCTTATCCTGTATTTAGGGTCACGGGGGGGCTGGAGCCGATCCCAGCTATCATTGGGCGAAGGCAGGGCTGGACAGGACGCCAGTCTATCGCAGGGCCGACATGTAGAGACAGACAACCATTCACACCTACGGGCAATTTAGAGTCACCAATTAACCTATCTTTGGACTGTGGGAGGAAGCCGGACCCACGCTTACACGGGGAGAACATGCAAACTCCACACAGAAGGAGCCCGTGCCGACCCGGGAATCGAACCCAGGACCCTCTTGCTGTGAGGCGAGAGTGCTACCCACTACACCACCGTGCAGCTCCTCTATTTAAAAATAGTTCAAATTGTTTTGTATGGTGCTTTTGTGTGGTCATCATGTGAGTGCTCATTATCATTTTGTGTTTCTCATTGTAGGTGGGAATAAGCGAAGGCATCAACTGAGAAGAAAGATTGCTGTTGAGAAGAAAGCCCTGGAAGTTGCCATCAATGCCCACAATGCTACTGTGGGGGAAGTTGAAAAACTCCCTCCTCCCAATGAGCTCCTGGCTGTGGACAACTACTCCTGGCCATGGGAATGTAAGTACTTCCTCTGAAATGCAATGAATACAAATTGTTTGATGCACATCTGAATGTACATATGAAATCTGATGTAAAAAATGTAAAGACACTGGGCAATATGCCAAAAAAAAAAGAATGCTGTCATTTGTAAATGGCTGTGATCGAACTCCTTTCGCAAAGCGCTGGGGTTCCTCCTAGTCCTTTCAGGGTTTATTTCTCTATTGTAGTAGTACACCCACAGCAGTAAGCAGTTTTGGACAGGGTTGTTTATGAGTTGGTTCGCTGTTTGTGGATAAATAAGACAGCATGATCATCATTATCACCTGTTACTAGTGAACATGTTTACCAGTGGAATGATCCCAACAGGTGGTTTGGAGTTGACAAAAATGTATGATGTGGAAAGGGTCAAGCATGCCAAATATTTCCTGTCCCAATATTTTTATAGGAGGTTGTAAGATAACACTTTGATGTAATGTATTGCAGGTCATGGCGATATGGTGCAGAAAAAAACGGTTTTTGACAAGGTAATGCTGCTGGCTAGACTGAAAGAAGAAGAAGTTATTGTGGTTCGTGAAGTCAAGCAGCACATGGAGTACATGAGGAGTGTTGCTGGACTGATTGAAGAGCTTACCTCTCAGCTAACTGAAGACACCAACAGGAAATGTTTAGGACAATAAAAAGTTTGTCTTTTTCTTCAATTTGCTTCTCTGGTAACCACTTGGCTTATTTCTTCTTCTTTTTTTAATGTCACATTCTCAGGCAGTACAGAGGGATTAATGGAGAACGGACGTGAGGGACTACTCTGTGTGCTGAAGAGAAGATTGTGTGAAGTTCAAGAACAACTGGCCACAGCACGCACAACATACAGAAGTATTGTTGGACTGCAAACATTGTCTTTAGATGACTTCTCTGAAGAGGAAGACTCAGAGAATACTTCCTCAACTGATGAGGAGCTGGGAGACTAGTTATTGTATTGAGATGATATGTATGACTGTGAAGATGTCTTCACAGTGTCCATCCATCCATCCATTTTCTACGACCATTAGCGACCCTCTCGCTGTGAGGCGAGAGTGCTACCCACTACACCACCGTGGAGCCCTTGTCTTCACAGTGTGTTGAACCCAAACATCAGTGCTGTAATAACTTCTATGTGAAACCTGAGGCTATTTTACTGCTGTTGTAAGATGTCTTTGTGTTTAAAGCATGTATTGCAAATTCCTCTGAAGCTGTAAAAATCCATTGTGTTAGCCCATTAGCCTGGTGATTCACAACTGTCAAACATGACAAATTACCTTGTTCTTTTTTCTATCATTACATTTTCGAAATTTATTTTGCATCCCTACATAGCTTCTCTGCAGTTGTGTATCGTTACATACCTCCTGCTGTTCACATATTGCATTGTTACTCTTTCTAACAGTGTGCTATTCCAGCTTGTGTTTCCACATGTTAGTATATTAATACTCTCTCACACTCACTAACACACTCACACACACCTTCTCTATCTGAAGATATATAGTCTTTATTTTGAAGAGGGCATCTCTTAGCTCTAGAAAGCCGACTTTGTTGATTTCACCCAGTAAAGTGAATTGTTGTTTCAACTACAGTCATGTCTCAATTGTTTGTTGTTCATTTAAGTTAGTTTCCTGTTTTGTCCCATTGTGTGAGTTGTTCCTTTCAGGTAAGTCTGTAGTAAGCATTAGGCCTATACTCTAAGGTCTTGAATGAATAACAAATGCAACAAATAAATTTAACCAATAGTCTATAGGTCTATCATATGCTGTTATCTAAGTAGATTTTTTTCTCTGTTCATGCTCTTATGGAGAGACTTGCAGGATGGCAACGAAGCAAGGCAGATTGTGTGATTGTTACATTTTTGCCTATGTTTTGTTTTGTGTCCCAATCACGTCACTCTCAAGGTTCCTGTCGGGAGAACAAAAACGACGGGCAGTGGAAAATAAAGTATCTCTTGTCTTAAAAATATTTGTTTTTTATTATGCAGCACTACATACAAATATGTCGGGTTTAATAATCACACCTTCAGTTATTAAATGTGTCTTATTTTTTTTTTATTTACATTTTTGATAGCAGACATTGGCCGTTACTATTGAGATGAGGACAGCAGAGCAGTTGGCGCACTGGTCTCCTGTTTTAGTTCAGATATATTCATTAAACAAACATTGTTGTCTTTTCTTAGCATAGATCATATACATGCAGTATAATTACTTATTAGACAGTGTGTGGTATTTGATATATTGGGTAGATATATGTTTTCACATCCCTAAACCGGAGGAACTATAACTTGGGTGCTGATGTCAAAACACGTACTGAAGAGGGATCTAGGGAGTAGTAGTTTTTGGCAGTTGGCATGCTGGTGTCCTGTTTTAGTTAAATTATATTCATTAAACAAGCATTGTTGTCTTTTTTTTTTTAGCATAGATCATATACATGCAGTATAATTACTTTGTAGACAGTGTGTGGTATTTGATATATTGGGTAGATATATGTTTTCACTACCCCGGCACAACTACAATGGGGTGCCAGGCAAACACATTTTTGGCATCAGACTTTAAATATTGGGTTAGGGTTAGGGTTAGGGTTAGGTTAGGGTATACTTGGTGACTATGCTCACATTATGTTATAGCCCATGTCAACACCTTTCTACAACAGTTGGTCTTATCTATAACCCTTTTTGTCCCATAATATAAGCCTTCAAAATATTCCCTGAGTTTAAGGTTCAAAGGTCAATATCTCAAAGCCAGAATAATATAGAACCTTCAAATTGATATATGTTACTCTCCAGGTCAAGACCTTTCCAGTGATGTTGCATGTGCCCTAACAGGCTAGGGTTCAGAGAGCATTATGAGTGTGTGTGTGTGTGTGTGTGTGTGTGTTTGTGTAAATAATGACCTAACACAAACAATCTCCCAATACATCAAAGGAGACAAAGGTAGATTGACAACAAGGTAGACTGTTTGTTTAGTAAACCTGCAAAATGACTGCAGTGTGCTCGTCCAAACATTTCACAATCACAGATTATAATGTGCCTAAAAACAGAGAGTGGTCTTTGGGTTAGGCCTACTGTTTACTGCCGTAAACCAGCTATTTTTTTATTTTTTTTGCGGGCACATCCACAAGGTCGCATCTTCACGCAGCCGTCTAGGCTGCATCATTACGCGTCCATTGTACCATCTATGGCCTGTCCGTCACTGCCCGTGACCAACACGGCAACAACAGTGGAGAAGTTTTAATCAGGCCACGGACACCGGGACCCAGGTTGACCCCATGTTTGACAAGTGGAAATCCCGTTTTCGGTGCATTCATCTCTCGTGCTGCACTTGTCACTGTGTGTGATATTATGCGCTTATAAAGTGGCGGGTGATATATAAATCGATTTGCCCGGCATCGATTGACTTAGTTTCAGTACCGCAGTGGTGGACAGGTCCCGTTAAGAGCTTATTAAGAAGCTTCTTTGGGGGGATCTTAGTTCTCCTAAGAAGACAGTTAAGAACGCTTATTTCTTTCAGCGTCTTTTGCGCGCATGTTTCCATTGTTTTCTATGTAGCCGCGCGCCTTGTGGGCGCAAAATCCGAAGCAACGCCGATGCGGCGCGCACGCGGTTCGACGCGCCTTTTTTCGTGCTGTCAGCAGAATGATTTTTAAGTCTATTCTAAATCCTATAGGAAGCCACTGAAGAGAAGGTAAAGTGGGAGAGATGTGCTCAGCATCACTCTGAGAGAGGATATTCCTAATCTTTATACTAGCTATAGCTATACTGCGCAGGTGAAAGAAGGCAGTCCTAGTCACATGCTTTATGTGGGAGCTGAAGGAAAGGTACAGGTAAAAAATTACTCCAAGGTTCCTCGCAACAGTGGAGCGCGCTCCTATTTATTTATTATTTTTTTTTCGCGCTCTTATTTACTAAACGTAACAGTGTCACGAAAGTGGCATCACGTTTTTACGTGTGGGCAACGTAGCCGCGGGAGGTCGCTGATTGACATGTGGGTTGCCCTATCACAGAAGCACAGTGGTCAGCAGATTGACAAGTGAGTGAGGGAGGTGTTCCGCTCTCCGCCACGAGTCACGACAATTCATATCGTGCATCCTAAAGGTATGTAATGAACACGTAGCCTACTACTGATATCAACATATGCTGACGGAACCTGAATAAGAACGATAATTAGTGCTGTCTAAGCCAATATTCATTAATTATTTACCATGATTTTATAGGGATGTGTCCAATGATATCGGGGTTTATCCAGCATTAGCTATATTTGCCACCGAATTAAACGTTAGCTGTAGTTGGCCGCAATGTGCTAACCAGGTCAAAATGATAAGTTGAAAACTGATTCCAAATTCACATGTCACTGCAGCCGAATCAAAACGAGATAGGAGCTACAGTAAGACAATGGTAAAATCATATAAAAACAAATAACGAGATACCTAGATGAAAACAGAAATCAACTAGGAGCTAGTGTATAGGAGACTATGTGATATGGGTTATTGTTGCATAGAATCAGTATTTGCTGCAAAGCAGTTAATTGGATGTGATGCTGTGAACACCTTTGAAACAGTGCTACATGAAGTGTTAATGTCTGACATGACTGATAATGCTGAAGTAGGCCAAATTGTGATAACATTTAATAACCAAAATGACAAAGGAACTGCATTATTTAACTGTTGATTGTTTTATCCATTAGTTTCAAGATGCCAAGAGGGTCAACCACAACAACATGTGTCAGCTGCAAAGCAGCAATTGGTGTTGCCACTAAGACGTGCAAATACTGCCAGTCAGTGCAACCGAAAAAACAAAGACTGGCAAAAAAACTGATGATATTTGAGGCAAGGAAGGAGATGTGGTTGAAAAACCAAAAAAAAAAAAAAAAACACCTCTCATGTAATGGATGAGGCGTCTGTCTTGGTATGTGTTTAACTTCTGTAGTTATTATTTACATAATTCCAGCCACAATGTTTCAGACATTTATAATTGTTTAGATTTTGTATACATTATATAATATATTTCTTTATTTTCAGGTCGAAAAGTTAAACACGTTAGGATGCAAGGCAATTGTCTTTTTTGCAAAGCAAAAGAAGAAATCAAACACCTGGTCTGCACAAATCCTCCACCCCAAATGGCAGCTGTCAGACCAGAGTGAGAAATGCCTTGACAGAATGAAGGCCCTCTATGAGGTCTTCATTTTTGGTAAGTGTGTGTGATTATTTAAAATCTTACTTCACAGTCAACATACAAAGAAATGTGGCACAGAGACAACAATTACAGTTGTGAATTTTCTTGGTACAGCTGTCACAGGGCAAACCGCAGTGGGCCAAAAATAGCTATTCACCTGTTGCTTCATCAAATTTGGCCTTCACTTTATCTAATAGGTGTTTCTTTTAGAGCTACGTCAATTAATTGATATTTCATATGATTAATCAAGAATAATAATAATAATGATAATAATAAATGTTAAAGATCTCAAAGTGCTACAAAGTTAAAAGCAAAGTAAAAATGCACACACAATAAAAACTAAATTAGTGTCATATATATTAGTGTTAGCAGTCATAGGCCTTTCTGAATAGAAAGGTTTTCAGGCCTGTTTTAAAAGAGTCCAGGCTCTGGGTAGCCCTCAGCTGGATTGGGAGGCTGTTCCATAGGCGCGGTGCGGCTGAGCAGAAAGCTCGGTCTCCCATGGTGGAAAGCCTGGTGCTGGGGACTGGGAGGAGCAGGGTGTTTGTGGATCTGAGGGTACGGGCGGAGAATTGTAAGGAGATGAGTTCTTGAAGGTAGATAGGTGCATGTCCATAGATGCATTTGTGAGTGAGCAGCAGAATTTTGTAGTTGATACGGAATGAAACAGGGAGCCAGTGCAGTGATTGAAGGATGGGGGTGATATGCTCATGTTTACGGGCAAAAACTGGTCAGCATTTTTAAACATTTTCCGATGCTTTATGGACCTAACAATTAATCGATTCACTGAAAAAAATAGTCAACAGATACAGAACACATATCTCCACTTCACATGATGTAATGAGATCCTACATTTTGCATCACAGTACAAAATCAGCCTGACCTTGCCTCAGTTTTACAGAGAGCATAGAGTCCATAGGTCAGCATTTATGGACAGAAGAATACATTTCCTAATGGAGCACACTCACTGCTAGAAAAAGGGGACATTTGTTCCTATAACATGAGTTTAATAATTTCCTCTTTTTGTACCATTGAGGTTGTACTAACCAGCAGCCCACCACCAGTCCTCCTCTCATCCAGGCCACCACCAGTCCTCCTCTCATCCAGGCCACCACCAGTCCTCCTCTCATCCAGGCCACCACCAGTCCTCCTCTCATCCAGCCCACCACCAGTCCTCCTCCTATCCAGGCCACCACCAGTCCTCCTCTCATCCAGCCCACCACCAGTCCTCCTCTCATCCAGCCCACCACCAGTCCTCCTCCCATCCAGGCCACCACCAGTCCTCCTCTCATCCATTCCACCTCCAGTCCTCCTCTCATCCAGTCCACCATCCAGACCACCACCAGTCCTCCTCCCATCCAGGCCACCATCCAGACCACCACCAGTCCTCCTCTCATCCAGCCCACCATCCAGACCACCACCAGTCCTCCCACAGAACTACCTCAGCAGAAAGGTGGTAAGTTCTGCTGATATTTTCAAATAGCATACAAATCATGATTCAGTTACTAGTCATGTTTCTTTTTCATATCTTATTTAATCATGGTATACATGATAACCATATTAAACATTTAATCTGCCTCTCCTTCTTAAACTCCTGAAATAATACTCAAAATGAAGAAATTTATTTAAATTTAGAAAAGACAAATACAAATGACTGATTAGAGTGAGGTGACTTCTGAGGTGTTATACCAGTAACAACTGTAATATGTATGTCTGGATTACTTGCCTTTTAATTATTACTAAAGGGAAATATAATGTTTCAAAATTCTGACAGACTGATTGACAGATGCTTAATCAAAAACAAACTTTCGGCAAGTGAATTAGTGAGGGGGTATAGGCCACGTGCCACCAGAACAGCTTCAATCTATGTAGGAACTGATGATGATGGAGAGCACAGTTGCACATCCAAAGTCTGCTGTAGGTGTTTGGGGCCTCCTTTTTAGCTGTATAGAATTCACTTGAGTCTACTGTGTATTTGGACAAACTCAGTATGTGCACACACGTCAAAATACATGGCCGTAACAATTCACGTCCTACACTGGTTTGTGTTAATAAATGATGACTCAGCAAGTTTTCATATTGTGTGGGGAGAGTGAATTTATGTCATCACAATCAGTTTCTTATTTCTCAGTTTGTTTATATGTGTTTATACATTTATAAATTAGGCCCCTGGTTATCATACAAACCCCTATTCCTATATTCAATGAATATACAACAAAGACAAGATATTTAATAAAGAAGGACAACCTCCGCGCTTCACCTGACAGACTGGATTGCAGACTGGTGCGTCTCAGGGCAGGAGACAGATGAGTAATAGGTGAGGAAAGGATGCTGGAGCACACGGTGGACGATGCTGGAGCACATGGTGGACAAGTCTTCTTCAGAGCAAGCTTACTCTTCTTACTCTGAAGAAGACTCCACGGTGAAACGTCAGCAACTGCACCTTAATAAATTGCTTAAACTGACCGTGTGCTACAACATCCTTTCCTCACCTAACTTTTACTATTAACTCATTTTGAATGTCATGGGGCATGGGTATGCCATGGACATGAACACACCCCCATAGCATCAGAGATGTTGGCTTTTGAAGTTAGCACTAATAAAAATCTGAGAGGTCCTTTTCGTCTTTGCCCCGAGGCACACAACGTCCATGATTTCCAAAAACTATTTTAAATGTGGACAGTACTTGTAGCACTTGTAGTAGCGACAAACTGTGTTAACTGACAAACGTTTTCCAAGGTGTTCCTGAGCCCATGTGGTAATATCTGTTACAGCAGTGATTCCCACTGGCACATAGCATTCCCAGAAGGCTCGGTCATTCACAACCAAGGATGACTTGCTTGTGAATGCCTTTTTTTGACACTCAGGTGTTTCCAATGAACCTGTTCACCTGTTGAATGTTCCAAACATTCCCATCTTGACCCTGTCAAGATGGAGCATGAAGATTAAATGTCTTGTCTTTGTAGTGTGTTAAATTTAATATAGGTTGATATTGATTTGAAAATTGTTGTATTATGTTTTTATTTTCGTTTTACAATTGTCCCAGCTTCATTGGAATTCAGGTTTGTAAAACCCATTGAATCCAATTGACAGAATCTTCATACATACTCATTCAATGAGACCCTGTGCCCTGTGAACTGAAGCATTATCAGTCTGGGAGACACTACTCCCATCAGTAGTGAAATTATAGGATATAGGTAAACTGTGTGGGAGGAACTACATTCATTGTTTTTCCCCTCATCTTTCAGGCTTTTCCTTCAATTGGTCACCTGTGTGTACATCTTGTAGTCTATAATCCTTGGTAAAGCAAAAAAAGTGACCATACAACATATGGTTAAACAATTTCCAAGTATTTCAATGACTGAATGAGCAAAAGATTACAATCTATAATTTTTCAATTGTAATGTGAAATTTTATATTTGTTATTGGGATAGAGGTATTTTATTCATTCATAACCGCTCTTAACTGATACATTTCCTTAATCTCAACAGATATGTCTGCAAAGAAAAAAAACAGGCAGAACAATTCTTCAGCCTCAGCAGACGCACCCTCTACAAGGAGGAAACTGAGGGGGAAAAAAACACCCAAAGGTTATAAAGCTTTCCTAGATTTGCATGTCACCTTTTTAAATCAAACTTCAAATACAGTGATTATTTTGCCTTTGCCAGATAAGTCATACATATCTGTCTAAGCGGCTGAAGAGGAAGGAAGGAAGGATATATATCTGTCTGTCATATTAGTCTGTCAAAATTGTCTGTCTGTCATATTAAATCATCTGTCGGTCATATAAGTCTGTTAAAATCGTTTTAATACTTTTTTTTTTTTTGCTCTTTCAGAATGTAACCATGGGATCCTAGAAGGGGAAGCTCAGCCTTACTACCCAGTGAAGAGGGTGATCCGATGCAAAACGCTGAAGGTTAGCATTACTATGATTAAAAGTCTTAAATATACTCAGTGGATTTGCAAGCACCCCGACTTGAAACCCCTTAACCCCCCAATTTTGATGTTTTTTTCAGGGGATCCAAGTGGAGCTGGTGGAGTGGGAGCCCTGTTCACTCTGGTATGTACAATTTATTTATAGTTTTGATTGGAATAGCCTAATTCTTAGTACTTTAAAACTTCAAGTAATGGCCTTGGCGGCTGTGGCTTAGTGTGTTTGGGCAAGGCACTGAACCCACACTTGTCCCCTAATGTGTCATTGGGTGTGTGAATGCGTGCGAATGGTTAGTCTCGGAAGCCTGTCTGCGAACAGTGCTGTATGAGAACATGTGTGTCAAAGGGTGAATGTGATGAACATTGTAAAGGCACTTCGAGTGGTCCCAGAGACTATAAAGTGCTTCAGCCACTTACTGTAACTCAACAGGGTTGTATTTGGGATGTGGCTTACCTTTAATTTATTTTGTGCAAAACTCTTGCTCAAATCTAAATGAATTATAATTGGGTGCCTGTGGGTACCATGAGATTAACTGAACAGATTAATTGTTTAGAGTCGAAACTGAAAAATGATGTGTAGCATGCTGCCTAAAGATTACAGTTATCATACATGCTAAGCAGCACAAGGGAGCGGAGTTCCACTATGCCAAGCAGCTAACTGAGACTGAGTTTAATTTATCAAAATGTGCTATCACATCAGGCCAGTTCATGTTTTACAGTATTTGTGTATTTTATCAGTTATGTGGTGCTTAAGGCAGATAAACCTGACTGCCATAATGGAAAGATAAATGTTAGACATAACGAATCAGTTCATTTTAATCAATCTCTCATTTATTCTGAGCAAAGATGTCCTTTATGTTGACATTGGGATGCTAAAGTAACACACAATGGTGAAAGGCATTTACAAAAGTCCAAAGACTTGGGAGGTCTTTCATGACAAAATGTTCAATATTATTATTGAACAGGTCTTTTACAATGGATACCTAGTAATTTCAAATAAATGGCTACACAGTAGGTAATGCATATACAAACCTTAACCAAAATATTACCATGGGCATGTAATTGACTGTTATCAGGTTACTGTAAGTTTATAAATCTACTGAATGAAGGGGGTGGCTTGCTGTTCCTCATTGCACTTAATCTTGTCATGTTTTGAATTTCATTCATGGCTGATGTAAAGACCTAAATGAATAACAATCTTTTTTTTATTACAGTGGGAAAACTTGGCCGCCAAAGTGGGTGACAAAGGAGAGCGCCAACGGCAATTAAGAAAATTTTAATAAAGACATGTTCAATGTCATTGATTTGTTTTATAAGCTGCCAAACTGTAAGAAAATGTTTACGTTTCCAATTGTATGTTGTATGTATGTGTATGTTGTGTACACAATATATTAAAAATTTCAAAAGCCTGAAAGACTCCCACTTTGTCTCTTATCTTTCGTTCACACACAGGTAGGTAGATAGATAGATATTGCATACTTCCAAGAAATTGAATAAAATTAACTAACCTCCAAGCAGACAAGAACTTGATCATAAACCAGAAATAAGTTATTACTAAGACCAGACATGTGGTGGCAGCACTGTGTATGTCATAACAAAAGTCATCAGTGGTACATTCTGAAATGCCTGGCTATTTATTGAAATATCGTGGTCGAGGAGTAATATTACAAATAACATAATAATTACATATTCTTTCAAAGTGAAATATTTCAAACAGTTAACAATGATTCCAACAAGCAAGCTGAAAGGGTTTCCTCTTCTCCTCGATGGGGCCCTGACGCGTAAAGGTCAAAACCCACCAATGAGATCGCACCACACAGGAAGTTAAATGCACAGAGGATCCGGTAGATTTCGAAATAAAACACAGCGGACAAACATCCGATCGTAAATCATCACTTTGTCATTAGTTTCTCCCGTGCCAGGAAAGCATCGACCAGGAATATGGCATCGTCAGGTTCAAGATGATTCATTTATTTAGCTTGGTCAAGTTGTTTTACCACGCTTCCTTTTCCTCCTCTTTTACCTTTTCCAGATAATTTCTAATATATAATACGTAGACTGGCTGTGCCATTTCCGGCTTCTTCTCCCTCGTTTCTTCTTCTTCGTTTCTTCTTCTTCTTCTTCTTCTTCTTCTTCTTCTTCTTCTTCTTCTTCTTGCGATCGCACCACACAGGAAGTTAAATGCACAGAGGATCCGGTAGATTTTGAAATAAAACACAGCGGACAAACATCCGATCGTAAATCATCACTTTATCAACATTAGTTCCTCCCGTGCCATGTATTGATCAGCAAATCAACCTCAGACGCAACGCATGCAGTGGGCGAGGGTTTGAACCGTCAGACGGAGCGAAATCGCAAGGGAGTCCTATGTGAAATCTGGGGCCACTGCTAATGCTAGGTGATAGCAGCGTCCATAGCCACCAAAACGTTGCAGTGTCACATTATCCTGGCGAGATCTGAAAATCCTTCACAAAAACGAGCAAGCGAGTGATTATGTACATTCACTGAGTAAATACTATGAAAATAAAATATATGTTTCTCACTAGAAATGTAATCAAAACGCATTTTTATGCAGAAACTAACTCAAAATATTGTTTTTTCCACTAAAAATGAGAGAAACGTCAGCCATGTTTTTTCTTCTCACGGCCGGAATCTTGAAGGTCACGTGACTTGGACGCAAACCAGTAGGAAGAGTATAAGCAGAAAAATGTAACAGTAACACAAAAAAGGGGCCATTATTGTAGCCCCTCTACGTTTTTGCACTTTGGACCAACGTAGCCAAGGTACGTTTTTCTATGAGACTGGGTTGGATATAGAGTGAAATAGAGTGAAAAGTGGAAGTAAAAAGATGTCATGATTTGAATAGAAAGTAATGGTTATTGTTCTGCACTCTATGTGTTTTTTTGTTTTCCCGGATTAGGATTTGATTCAGATTCCAAACGGAGAAGGTTTGGTGGCGAGCCAGAAAGGGCGAGCGACTCAGACGGAACGGTGCACGGTCTGACCAACTGTGGGATCAGTGTTGCCAGGTGAGAAATGTAGGATTATGGTACCAGAGACATAAAATTATCGTATTTTGAGGGAAATTATTGTACACCTGTCATAACCAAAATAACAAGTCTATTGATGCGCTATAGTCACTCTTGTGTTGAATAGCGTCTAACATGTTCACTCATTTTCAGCGCTTCTTCTTCCAGACTGGCTCTGATTCTTCTTAATTTTTTTTTTTTTCCTCACTCATGGGGTGGGCGCAGTTGACTATTCAGCCAATCATCGCCGTTGTTCTGAAGCAAACGCATACACGTCACTCGTAGCTCACATTTAGAAAAGCACGATTGGCTGGAATTTCCAGCCAATCGTGAAACAGTTGCCTTCAGATTCACAAAAAAACTCCAACAGACAGTTGCGACAGGCTGATTACAACCAATTACAACCACACATTCACGGAATGGTGAAATTATCGTATTTCTGGTCTTTTTGGGGATTATTGATCATACATCGTACAGAGGGCAAAATTGTCGTACAAATACGATAATTATCGTACACCTGGCAACACTTTGTGGGATCCACTCCGAGGAACTTTAGACATCATCTCACTTCTAGTGTGATACAGATAAGAATATAACACTAAAATCTACCCGGGAAGTATGAACAGAACTGAAACTGAACTCTGACCTTCTACAAAGAAGGAGAGACACTTTCTTTTGAACTGGTTTATTGTATTATTTTTTAACTTTTTGAAAGAGCTCTATTTTTTATTTTGTGTCTTTTATTTTCATACACTGCAAAATATACCTGTGGCAAAAACTGTCAACTGTGAACTTCATGCTTTCGTGTTTGAATTACTATTACCAGCTCTCCGAATCTAGAGAGATTGTAGGTGTCATAGTGTGCTTTTTTCGATCAGGCTAAAGGCGCTACCTTTATATGACCCTACTTCAAAAAACCAAGTGCTTTACACAAAGATAAAAGTAAACCCCTCCCACCCTCCACACACACACACACATACAGGCACTGAGAATTGAGGAAGCGCCGTCATTGGGGCCATCCACGCCGGGAGGAGTCACAGACTCGGGGGGGCACCAGTGCCAAGGCCCTCTGACCCTGACAGATAACAGCTGGTCGGGCCGAAGGGACCCAACGATAGTACCCCCAGCAGCAGCCCAGACTCAGCTCCCAGCTTGGAGGACCCCCCTGAGGAAACTCTGGAGTAAAACCTTAAAACCTAAAGACATAAGATAAGAATAAGACCACGACTTAAGATAAATAAATGGAGTGAACGGTTAACAGGTAAGATAAGAAATAAAATAAAAAATTGTACCATAGGTAAATAAAACGAATTAAATTATTTAAAATTAATATTGTCTTAAAAAACAAGCTAGAGGAACAACAAAACATATGACCACATAAGAATGGAATAAAAAATGTAAATATTAGTTAAAAGCCTGATTAAAAAGGTGTGTCTTTAACCTGCCTTTAAAAATGTCAACAGTCTCTGCAGACCTGAGGTTCTCCGGCAGGCTGTTCCACAGGTGGGGCCGTAGTGGCTAAATGCTGCCTCAACGTGGGTTTTGGTTCTTGGTTTTGGTATGGATAAATATGGAGCTAGAACAGTCTCATAATTCATAAATGCACACAGAAATTCATAAATGCACAAAAAAGATTTACAAATGTATTTGGGGATTTGTATATACATGTGACTCAAAACACAAATACATTTTCAATGCAAACACAAATATGTTTCATTTCATATGTAAGTAAAAAATATTCACATATAAAAAACAAGATTCATAAACATATTTCCAATGCACACACAAATCTAAAAAAAAATCACAAATACATGAATGTTAAAGTATTTGCAATCTTCATCAAATACGCCTTTGGGGCTTGTTACATTCATATATGAACTGTTGGACCTGTATTTACAAAGTGCTTTTAATTTGTAAACCTCCCTGCATTTGTGTGTGAAACTTTTGAGACTCCCCTGACGTGACTCTGATCCACAAATGCGTTTTTTCTAAGAGGAGGTTGTCTATAGCCAATCAGATGTCTCCCTCCTTTACAGCCAATCACGTGTCTCCCCCACGAGGGGTGATTATGACGTCATTAAAACGCGCACGCAGGCAGGCAGGCAGGCAGGCAGGCAGGCAGTGTTAGAAATGCCATACTAACGTACTGCCTACTACATACTCAATGTGTATGTACTGCATACTGCCTACAAAATGAACGTTTGAGTATGCTGTTACCCTCAGACTGTTCACACCGAAGTATACACATCTCATACTATATATATATATATTTTTTTACTTTATTGACATCTCGTCCTCATCTTCTCTCACGTAACCGAATCAATTACGTTAGCGGTTCTAGCTCCCGTTTAATATTAATTACTTATCAAAATATAAAGCATGATTATTATTACAGTTAATTAAATATTTCTAAATATTTTTAAGTCAAATTACAATTGTCAAATGTTTTCTACAGTTTATATGCGCGCTCTCACGCTTTCCCTCTTTCTTCCTTCTTCACTCGCCATCGATCGCGACTATTAAGCAGCTTTTATCGATCATTAATCGTCCGTTCATAGATCGTATTATACCTCTGACCACGGAACACCAGCACCTTCACCGCGGAGACGACGGAGGCAATCGGCCCGTCGGAGGAACTACATTATTCATATACATGGAATTTGGATTTCCCTCTGAAGTAAGTAATATGACTTATCTGGTTTAAATACATTCCTTTATTATTTGAATATCAATAGATGTGCATATGCATGCATAAACAAATGTAGGCTACATGTAGGCTAATATAAGTGGTTTTAATAATATGTATGAGTTTGGTGTGATAAAAATAAACAAGTACAAGCAAGTGGGATATTAGTGAATAATTTATTAGACAAATAATCCATGTTATATATACAGGTTGCAATACATGTATGAAAATAAGAAATAAGTAGTTTATTAACAAATGAATAGGAAAGCATTCAGAATAAATGTAATATCTTGTGTTTTCTGTTACAGGTTGGTGCCAGAAGGCCGTACTGCAGGTCAATCCTCATGTTCCCCCAATGGGCCTCTACTTCGGGAAGGGGATTTAAGGAAGGACTTCTGTCTTTCAAGGTGTTCCACGGAGAACCTCGTCCAGTACTTTCTAACAGAACAGATGGGTTCCATGTCCATAGTTCCACGGTGGTGATGGGGCTGACAGCGACGAAGCCGAGCCACTCCAGCAGTCCTGAGACATCCTCAGAGGCTCGTAGCTGCAGTGTCTGCTCCAAATGTCCAGATCCCTGTGTTGCAGGAACATGATTATTGTTGAGGTTTTATTTGTGTTTATCAGTAGTGCAGTTTATAAGTAATACCACACAGTAGAAGTTCTTACAGACAAATGTTTCTTGTTTAATGTTTTACGATTATTAGGTTGTGTACAAATCTAAATAATAAATATCTTAATATATATGATTGTTGACTCATGTTTTAAAGCGGTAGAAAATGGATGGATGGATGGACTCATGTTTTAGGCCTGCAGGTCTATTTCCCTCCTGCTCTGGAGGAGAGACCCTGCTGCAGTGGTTGGCATCATGGCTGAGGAGATGGGGTGTAGTGGGGTAATAGCAGGTCTTTGCTCCATCATCTCATCCATGACAACAAACACTTCCAGTGTGCAGCGATGACCTCTCCTCCCTCAGTGCTGACACCGTCAGTTCATACAAACAACACTTCTCATAATCATTGTTTAGATCAACTATTCACCACTAGTCATATATTATAATATGTACTGTAATACTGTTCCACATGGGACCAACTTAATGGACTCTGATGTTTGAACACATTGTAGATATTACCCAGCACTGACTTTGCCTGATTATTAATAAGAAAGACAACTTAATCTGGTTTATTTTATGCTTCATATCAAGAATGTAGAGTTCAATACTTTAAAATGCTTCCAACTCACCTTGTATTTCTGCTTGAGGGTCTCCCACTTCTTCTTAGCTTATCCGGCTCCACCTTCCCTCCATCTAATGTTCTTCAATAAACATCCTATATGAAGAACAGCACGTAGAAAAGTGTTACAGTTCATTGATGATTTCTTGCTGTTCAACAGAACGTTTCAGGTAGACATCTCAGGAGAGCAGTACATCTCCCGTCTATATACGCTGGTGTTCAACCTTATATCATTGAGTAGTTAAATATGCACCAGTAGTACTTAAGCCCTGCATATGAGAATTATAACATTTAATACCACATTTTCTTAAGTGAAGCCTCTCGAGCAGCATTCCTCCTGCCGGTGAACTCCTCATTGTTCCCTCCACCGGATGAGGCGCCCGGTGTCTGCATCCGTCCCTTTAACGGACAACGATGCACCGCGTTATTAACCACCGTTAGTAAATATATAATCACGTTTTCACAAGCACCATCTTCTTAGATAACGTCGGAAAAAACGGCACATTTGCCGCTTCGGCTCGCTAACCTCTATGGTAAATAACCGTCAGTAGGCTAGCCAGCTAGCAGGACCTTCGATTCGTAACGTTAACGGACTATTCCAACAACAATAAAGTAACGTTCATTAACAATACGATTTAAAAGTCAGCAGGAAACATAAAAATCGTGTTACAGTATACTTACATGTGTACGCGGTTTGTGTCGGGCTGTCGCCAGAATCTCCGCAGTCGTCCGCCATTATTCAAAACTTTTCAGAAGTCAGACGAGCCGCAATGCATTTTGGGCAAGTTGAGTAGATTTAGCAAGGTCCACTGTATACTCAGAAATTCTTGCCAATGCAGTATACATCCGGGCATTTCTCGCATACACAAATCCGCATACTATTGTATTGTATACGTACTCAAATTTACGTCACAATTGAGTACGAGTAGGACGTTAGTATGGCATTTCGAATCACCCCTTGTGGGGGAGACACTCACGTGATTGGCTGTAAAGGAGGGAGACATCTGATTGGCTACAGACAACCTCCTCTTAGAAAAAACGCATTTGTGGATCAGAGTCACGTCAGGGGAGTCTCAAAAGTTTCACACACAAATGCAGTGAGGTTTACAAATTAAAAGCACTTTGTAAATACAGGTCCAACAGTTCATATATTAATGTAACAAGCCCCAAATGCGTATTTGATGAAGATTGCAAATACTTTAACATTCATGTATTTGTGATTTTTTTTTTTGATTTGTGTGTGCATTGGAAATATGTTTATGAATCTTGTTTTTTATATGTGAATATTTTTTACTTACATATGAAATGAAACATATTTGTGTTTGCATTGAAAATGTATTTGTGTTTTGAATCACATGTATATACAAATCCCCAAATAAATTTGTAAATCTTTTTTGTGCATTTATGAATTTCTGTGTGCATTTATGAATTATGAGACTGTTCTACCTCCATAGATAAAAGGCCGGTGCCAGAGGACCTCAAGGTCCGCGAGGGTTGATATGGTAAAAGCAGTTCAGATAAGTAAGAGGGCGCAAGGCCATTAAGACTTTTAAAAACCAGTAAAAGAACCTTAAAATCGATCCTGAAGCGTACGGGGAGCCAATGCAGTGATTTTAAAACTGGTGTAATGTGCTGCCGCCCTCTGGTCCTTGTCAGCACGCGTGCGGCTGAGTTCTGTAGAAGTTGGAGATTTAGCGTACTCTTTTTGGGAAGACCAGAGAGCAGGGCATTACAATAATCGAAACGACAGGAAATAAAAGCATTCCATTAGCACCTCCGTACTGGCCTGGGAGAGAAACGGGCGGACTCTGGCTATGTTCTTAAGATGATAAAAACCTATTTTTGTCATATTTCTGATATGTGGGATAAAATTCAGCTCAGAATCAAAAATCACGCACACATTTTTTACTGATTGTGTTGGTTTAAGATCTTGTAGTTTTGGTAAAAGTTTCTCTCTCTGGCCTTCAGGACCTATAACTAAAACCTCAGTTTTGTCCTGGTTGAGCTGTAGGAAGTTCACTGCCATCCATGACTTGATGTCTAAAATACAGTTAAAAAGGGCATCAATTGGCCCTGTGTCATCAGGAGACACGGCGATGTACAGTTGTGTATCATCAGCGTAGCTATGGAAGCTGATGCCGTGTCTCCTGATGACATCCCCAAGAGGAAGCATGTAAAGATTAAAAAGAAGTGGACCTAAAATTGACCCTTGGGGAACCCCACATCCAATTTCATGGGTTCCTGAGGAACATGTACCCATACTTACATAAAAACATCGGTCTGTGAGATAAGAACAAAACCAGTTGAGGACAGTACCAGAGAGGGCGACCAGATGGCTGAGTCTGTTTAATAAAGTGTTATGGTCTACTATATCAAAAGTGGCGCTTAGATCCAGTGGAACCAACACTGTAAGCTTTTTGTTATCTAAATTCCATCTGATGTCGTTTAAAATCTTTGAAAGTGCTGTCTCACTACTGTGGTTTCTCCTAAAACCAGATTGATGTTTCTCCAAGATGTTATTTCTGTTTAAAAAGTAATTACCGTAACTTGATTAAAAACCAGTTTTTCTAAAATTTTACTTAAAAATGGTAAGTTGGATACAGGTCGGTAGTTATTAAAAACACTTGGATCTAAATTGCTCTTCTTCCTTTTTAAAGGCGGTGGGGAAGACACCCGTCTGAAGAGAGCAATTCATGATGTTTAAAAACTGTTCCTCGAAGAATCCATAAAACGATTTTAAAAGTGGTGTGGGAATGGGATCTAAAAGGCAGGTTGTTGGGTTTACTTGGGAGAATACTCGACCAAGTGTCCTTGCATCAACCAGGGCAAAACTCTCCAGTGTTTCCTCAGGTAAGGACATCAGTTCAGGTGTGTTAACAGTTAAAACTTGATGGGATAAAAGGCAGGATCTGATGTCCTTGATTTTGGTTCTGAAGTGGTCTGCAAAGTTCTCACAAAGATCATCGGTGGGTGTCTTAAAAACTTCCTTTGACTTAGAACCTGTTAAAATATTGAAGGTGGAGAAGAGTAACCGGGGGTTGTTTTTATGGTTTGTGATGAGTTTTGAGAAATGGGAAATTCTTGCTTTTCTGACTGCATTGGTTTTGAGTTGTTGACGTAAAATGTCATAGTGGACTGTCAATTTGCTTTTTCTCCATCTCCTCTCAGCACTCCTGCATTTTCTTTTTAATTCACAGATTTTGTTGTTCTTTCTCCAAGGGGGTGTAGGTTTTGTTTTTATTGTTTTCGTTAAAAGTGGAGCAACTGAGTCCAGAGTTGACTTCAGTCTCCTGTTAAAATTGTCAACGATAACGTTGCAGGGTGCAGGTAAAATATCAGCAGGAGTGCTCTGTAAAATCCCCATGAAATTTGCAGCCACTTCAGAAGTCAGATAGCGCCTCCTCACTGCTCTCACCGGGGCCTCCCCTTGGTTAAAACTGGTGATATTAAAAAACACGCAGTAGTGGTCAGACACAGCCAAGTCAATAACAGAGGACACACCGATGGACAGGCCATGGGTTATGACCAGGTCCAGGGTGTGTCCTCTGTTGTGAGTTGGCTGTGCGACGTGCTGCTTAAAATCAAGGCAATTTAAAAGATTTAAAAACTCTCTGGATATTGGGTCTGAGGTAACATCAACGTGCAGATTAAAATGTCCAGAATTAAAATCCTGTTATAAGAGGTGTGGATAATTGAAAGTAGTTCTGCAAATTCACTGATAAAAGAAGTAGAGTGATGGGGTGGTCTATATACATTGATGCAGAGAATTGGAGGGCTGCTAAAAGTAAAGGCATGATGCTCAAATGACAAGTAACTGTTAAAAAACACTCTATTTGAGGTAAGGGAGATGTGGGGGATGGATGCTGTCCCGCCCCCTCTTCTACCCTCTCTAGTAGAAAATAAGAAAATAAAATTTGGTGAGGAAGCCTCGGTGAGAACAGCGTCAGTGCCAAGCCATGTCTCAGTTAAAAGAAGACAGTCTAACTTATTATCTAAAATCACATCATTCATTAAAAAGTGCCATGTTGATGTTGACAGGTGGTTTGTGGACTGGAGAGGACGGTTGTTTTTTGAGTGGTCTGAGGTTGTAAAAGTTCACAAAGTGGGTATGGCAGTGTCTGATGTGATGACGGATTGTAATGATTGCGGGGATGGGTGAAATGTTGGTGAGTCGATGAGGTCCAAGTCCGGTGTTGTGGGCAGCACTAGTGTCACTCCACACGGGGGAGCTAGTGACAGCAGAGGGTACAGGGCTGACCTTTGTGCACTGGGGTGAGGAGGAAGAAGAGTGAGGCCGTGACCCCAATAGTCAGTCACGTGGGGAATGCAGTACAGCGTGCTGCATGTTGGCCGTGAGCATGCGACTGCGACTATTTTTAATTATGGAATCACCAACTACCAGGGCGGTAGGGGGGATGAAAGGAGGCAGCATTGATGACTGTGGGGACCGTGGAGATTGTCGGGTCACAGTAGCCATAACTGTGCTGTTGCGCGTTGTCTCTGCTGGAGATGAAGTTAGAGCCAATGAAGTGCGTCTTACGGCAGGTAGCTGAGATGAGTCTCCATCAGACAACTGAGAACCCGGTGACAGGATAAGTGACTGGGCAGGTGGGGGACGTGAGGAGCCGGTCAGAGGGGGGAACTTCTCCATGTCCTGGATCTGGATGTCCAAGCCGCCCATAGACAGTCGCGGGGATGCGACATCCACCGCGGCTACTGGAGCTTGATAAGTGTGGCTGTGCTCCAATTTTGGAGGCAGCTTTTCCGGTAGCTGAGGACAGGGAAGACCACCTAACCTGTTTACAGCCTCCTTCAGCAACCTGCGGCGGAATGATGAGGATTTCCCCAGCTGTCTGTAGTCCGGTGGTTGGAGACTTACCGGCGCAGGCCCAAAGACTGGGCCCGGTGAGGTTGCTGTGTGTCAGGTAGGCAAGGGTTCAGGCTGCTCTGCTGCTCTGCTGCTCTGGGCTGCTCTGGGCTGCTCTGCTTTCAACTATCCATCTGTAGTTGAAAGTTTAGAAGAAGAGCTCATTGACATTAGTTGGTTAAGGTAGATTGGAGAAAAGCAGTCTAAATATATATCAGGTCGTAATTCTGTTTCTAAGCTCTCTTTCTAAGATTCCTGAGTTTGAGGATAATATGGTTCCAATTGAAGGCAAGACGTGAGTAATTTTGTCTCTGATAGCTAAAATGTTATCACTAAAAAAGTTCATAAAGTCATTAATACTTATCTCTAGGAATACATGGCTCAGTAGAGCTGTGACTCTTTGTCAGCCTTGCTACAGTACTGAAAATAAATCTAGGGTTGTTTTTATTTTCCTCTATTAAAGATGAGTAGTAGGCTGCTCTGGCATTATGGAGAGCCTTCTTACATGATTTAAGACTGTCTTGCCAGACTAGGCAGGATTCTTCCAGTTTGGTGGAGCGCCAGATGATTTCAAGATTACGCAATTTTTGTTTCAATTAACGATTTTGGGAGTTATACCAGTGTTAGAAGTGTTGTTCACTTTAGATTTATACTTTTTCACTGAACTCATATCACTGGTTGTGTTCATTAAATCAGTAGATAAGTAGGAACCTGTTGAATCTTCAAGGCCTTCTGTGTTCTGACAGTTAGGTTTGCTAGAATAGATACACGCCTCAAGGACAACACTCACACATCATCACACTTCATATTACATTCCTATAAGTTCACGTCAACTGACCAGTAAGACTCGGTTGTGTGCAAGTTCGACCTCTGTACGGGGCAATCCCAGCCCAAGAAGATAAATTATGACCAGCACCCAGAAACGGGGCTTGCTCTGACTGAGATCCTGCGGGAGCTCTGCCATTCCGAGCCCAGGCCTGCTATACTGTGACCAGAATACATATATCTGTGAACTGAAGAGTTCTCTGGTTTATCCTTGGGCTTCCAACAAAGAACTGGGGGTCAATAATTTGGTGCCGTGACCCGGATTGGTTGACCCTGAGGAGGACCGCCGGAGTCGATCGGAGGAGACCCTTTTTTCAGACAATTCCAGGCACCTAAAATCAAAAGATGAGCAGAAAACCTCTTTCCTATCTGAAATTTCTGCACATTGGACATGCTAAAACTAAATTGTCTGATTAATGCTATCCTCTGATGACTAAAAGCAAAGTACATTTCTATTTATTCATAAATGTTTGTTTATTCAACTGAATGGTCACATGTAAAGTATAAAACACATAGATTCACGTGAGGGAAAGAAGATGAGTGTCCTTGTTGTTCTAATAGGGAAAACATAAAAGACATAAAATTCATGGTATAAATGAATAACCACTGAGGGTTGTCTTCTAAATTTTTAACAAGGACGCTAGATTCCGTACAATGCCGCTAGGAGTGAGGTAATGCAAAGTGTTTTTTATGTTGATTAATTGAATAAGTGACACCGTGTGTGGCGTCGAGTAAGAGTCTCCCGTTGAGCGGTAGAGAAGAGAATCTCCCGTTGAGCGGTAGAGAAGAGAATCTCCAGTTGAGCTGGAGAGATAAAGTTGTTCATGAGGACACAGGGATAAGTTTGTTGTTTATTTTTCATGTAAATGTGGGGGGGTTCCCACTTGACGGATTGATAATGTGCATGAGTCAGTGTATCGTTCAGTGTAGACTGCTCGAGAATTCCTGCACTCACACAGACCTCAAGTTGTAGTGTGTACGGGGGATTGGAATAGAATGGGATATTTTAGTTAGGATGTTTCAGAAGTTGGTGAATTAAAACGAGTGAATAGACTGGGAAAACCCTTAACTATCAAGCGCACAGAGTAATAGACTGCTATGTAGAAGCTTCTTGATTGGGTCATCACTCAGGCGGTGTGGCATTCACCCTCTCTGAATAACACCAATATCTATACTGCCACAATTGTCAAAAATCCTAGAGAAGCTTTTCAACAATAGGCTCGACAACTTCATCAACAAACATAAACTGTTATATGACAGCCAATACGGCTTCAGAAAGAACCATTCGACTGCTCAAGCTTTAGCAGAGTCTGTGGAAATCATCACCGACGCTATTGACCAAAAACAATATTCCATAGGAATTTTCATAGACCTGAAAAAAGCTTTTGACACTGTTAATCATGATATTTTAATAGCTAAACTGGAGAGATATGGCCTTAGAGGTGTAACATTGCAGCGGGTCAAGAGTTATCTACACAAGAGATCCCAATATGTTAAAATAGGTGATAACACTTCGACGAACTTGGACATAGTCTGTGGGGTTCCACAGGGGTCAGTTCTGGGTCCAAAGCTGTTTATCTTATACATAAATGATATATGTAAGGTGTCAGATACTCTGAAATTAATAGTATTCGCTGATGATACAAATATTTTCTGTTCTGGTTGTGACTTGAACCAACTTGTGGAAACAGTAAATCAGGAGATGGCTAAACTTCAAGTGTGGTTTAATATAAATAAATTATCACTGAATCTTTGTAAAACTAAATACATGCTATATGGGAAAAGAGGCTGCAACAACAGTCCCAACATTCACGTAAACGGAGTTAATATTGAGAGGGTCCGTGACAACAAGTTTCTGGGAGTGATTATCGATGACATGTTAAGTTGGAAGCCACACATAGCACAATTAAAAAGGAAGTTAGCCAGGAGTGTGTCTATACTTTGGAAAGTACAAAAAATCCTAAATCAAAAAGCACTTCATCTGTTATACTGCGCACTATTCTCTCCGCACCTGCAATACTGTGCAGAGGTGTGGGGACACACATATAAAGGCTCCACACAGCCCTTGTTAATTCTCCAAAAAAGATCCCTGAGAATCTTACACTATGCCAACTACAGGGCACACACAAATCAGCTATTTATCGAATAGAAAATACTCAAACTATATGATTTAATAAACTATCGCACAGCACAAATGATGTACCAAGCTGCTAACAGGACTCTCCCCCAGAACCTGCAAAATCTTTTCCTGGACAGAGAGAGACACAATCTTAGAGGGGACATGATTTTCAGGCAAAGGAAGGTACGAACTACGTTAAAATCCTTTTCCTTATCAGTCACAGGTGTTAGACAATGGAATGTGTTAGAAGAAGAAGTCAAAAAAACAACAACACTAAGTGGCTTTAAGAAGAAGTATGTAAATTCAACCGTTGACCGGCATAGATTATTGCATGAGAGTTGATAAATGTCTGAGACACGAATCAGTACACATGGTGTTGTGATGGGATGGGAGCATAACAAATGAACATTCTGTACCCAAACAATAAGTTGGACCGAAGAAACTGTATGGTATGATGTCAGTTGTACGTGGTAGGGAGTATCAACAATGTGGAGATAAATGAGGTATGAATACCAAACGCAACTGCTACTCCTACACTTCACGATGGAGTTACTGAACTGGTCACTGAATGCTATCGACAGAGTGTTCTCAACACGGCGTGCGGGTTCTGGTGAACCTGCGTGTCCGGATGGGACCTTCATGTCCGGCTACATCATGGATGGTTGGGGAAAGTGGAGAGTCATTTGCCTTGCCACTCTGGATGTGGAAGACGTCGAGGACGTGTACGTGTTCGCGTTCATGATAACTGGAATGATCGCCTTGGGATGTGGAATATTCATGCAACATCTGAAATTGAGAAAGATCGCCACGGAGCTGACCAGTGTGAGGGCGGACAACGCCACCACTCGGTCTACTGTGGTCGGGATGCGCTCTGACATCTCTGCAGTTTGCGATTCCACGGCACTGGTGCGAGTTGAAGTGGCCGCTAACCGGGAAGAAATAGTGACCAATCGGTCAGCCATGGTCGGGATGCGCTCTGGCCTTTCCGCACTTCGTGAGTTCCCTTCACGGAAGCGAGCTGAAATTGTCAATCGGGAGGAAATGGCTAAGACAAGGGCAGCGAGAGCTGCAGAGGACAGTGACGATTAAAAAAAAAAAGGGGGGGGGGGGGGGGCTCCCACACCATCTCAACTACTAGTAACTACACTGGACTTTATTTTTATCTTTATTTTTATTTTTATCTTTATTTTTTATTTTTTATTTTTTTTTCATCCTTATTTCTCTTTTCCTTTGGACCTTGTTACATGATGAGACTTGCTGCTCTATTGTGATGAATAAATATGGACACGTGTGCAGACACACACGTAATCTGTATGCACTGGACTTCAGCTCTCTGTACCACCTGCTGCTGTAACATGTTGTCAAATGTCACAAGTAAAAATGGAAAAGTTATGTCAAGTGAAAAATGCAAAGATAAGAAAAGATTATGATGACGATTTCATCCTGTGGGTAATGGGGGCGGGACCAGATAAGCCTTGGCTTCTCCCGCTTTCCCTTTCGGCCATGTCTATTTCTTTTTTTCTACTATGTGAACAATGATGTGTGATGATGATTTAACAGACGTGCCCGAAATAAACAAATAAATAAATAAACACGGGTTATAGTGTTTAAAATGTTGCAGAAACTTGCGGATAAGTGAAAGGAGTGTAAATCCGGCTTGGTGGGGTCGGTGCTACTTGAAACCATACTAAGATGGCAGAAAAAAGTTCCAAAAGATGAAGAGAGGTTTTTAGACTAGAGAGGTTTGTAGACTAGACGAGGACGAATGCAGAAAAGGAAAGCGAGAAATGCAGTAAAGCATGCAGAAAAGTTATTGGCAAACGGCCAATGTTTTCTGGGAGATAAAAGAGAGAGAAAAACTACAACTCTCCTCTGCAATGGACAACAACAGTGGTAAAAGCATTCATAGACTTTAAAACAGCATGATCTACAGCATTCAGTCTACACACTTCCAACTACTGTGAACCATTTCATCTGGATGTTGATGAAAAGAACAGCATTGTAATATGTGTGTTGGCCGTGTGCAGGTTTAAAGTCCGGCAAGAACAGCGATTCTTGGAGAAGCAAATCGCACACGGGCAGGGCGGTTTAGAGACTGATGGGGTAGAGTCCCTATAAAAGCAGCATATCCCTGCATATATATTTAGCAGCTGGGTTTAAAGTCCGTGGGTTAAAGCTCCCGAAAAACAAAGTGAAGCTGCCTGTGTAAATTTAGCAGTTAGGTTTGAAGTCCCAGGGTTGCAAACCGCCTCCCTAAAAGCACCATGAAACTGCATGTACCAATTGGGTAGTAGATCAGCGAAAGCTTGTGGGAAGTAAAATCTCCTAGAATTCTACTGTGTCACTCTTGTTTGTGTTATGTGTGGAACAGTACTGTGGGAATTGTGGGGTAGATTCCAGGAATTTAGCTGATTAAAAGGGCAAAGATTCTTGCTGATTCCTGTTCTGTAAAAAAGGGTTGGTTTGGGTGTATGGTTTGAACGTGAATTAAAAGATCTGTGTTGTCTGGGTTACCCCTAGTATGAGACCGGAACCTTGCGGTTCTAGAAGCTTGTCTCACAGGACGCACAGATTGACCGACCATAAAACCACTACTGTTAAACAACTGAATCTCTCAACAGGTCACGGAAATACTCACCAAAGAACAGGACCTCTTCACATCTCCTGTTGAGGTGCGGAGCTGGGTCCTAAGGAAAGTCAACAAGCTCAATTGGTCCTCCCCCAGGTGGAAGGGACACTGTGCACTGACCCGAGACCCTACAGAGAGAACACTGACTAAGGTTCAGACTGACTTAGGAACCTCACTGACTGACAATGACCACGACTCTAGAAATTACACCCTACCAGATACTGTACAGACCTCAACTGATGAAACCCTCTGCTATGGAGACACGGTTTTAGTCAGAAGTAGCTTCATGGCAGTCCATCATCTCTCATGACTCTCTCTATTCCCGCACGTTTAAACGTAGCTCATTTAACTTATATCAGAACTCTCCTACATAGATGAAATTGGAGTACCCAGAAGTGTACCTGATGAATATAAATTGGTGGATCAGGTCAAAGCAGGGTCATCCCTGTTCTGGTGAGCCACTATAAACAAAAATGTGGACAGAATTAATTTGATTAATTTTAATGTTCAAAGGCTCAATAATATGACTAGAGATGCCATTGCCGGACTACATGAACAATTGGCTGCTATTTCCCCGATGACTTACTGACAGAATTGCCCTTTATTTCCTTCTATCTGAAAGAGGTGGTGTGTGTACTATGTTTTCCCAGGATCGCTGTGTGTTCATTCCTAACAACACAGCCCCGGATGGCTCCATAACTCGAGCCCTCTCTGGCCCCAAAACTGTCAGAAGAGTTGTCAGAACACACAGGTATAGACAATCCGTTATCTGATTGGCTAAACAGAGCCTTTGGCAAGTGGAAAACATTAATTATGTCTGTGTTTTTTTCATTAGTTGTTGCAGTGACTGTGTTAACCTTATGTGGATGTTACTGCATAACATGTATCAGGGACCTCTGTCTAAAGTGTATTACCATGGCCATTATTGATAAATTCCCCACCTCCTTACTAGTTATCACAGCATGCAGGTGAAACTGTCCCACTGATCTCCCTCTCTGAGCCCGAAGAGGATGAGACTGAAGCTTACAAGGATGCTGACGAAGACTGGTGTTTGTACTCCTGAATAGTCGTAGATACACAGATTTCGCTAAAGTTAGTCTTAAGTCAGCGCATCTGTTATCGCCGCTATTTAAGTTTCACTTTCAGTTATGAATCAGTTTGTAGCTGCTCATCACATGGATTCTTCCCGGTCAAGTCATTGTTGTTGAAAAGTTAGAATGAACGTCTTCTACATGACTATCGATCACTGTGTGTGTGTGTATGTGAAACAGACAGGGAGGAGAGACGCTGGATGAAGCGGTGTGTCCTGTTAATGACACTTAAACACAGTAGAGACTCTCGACAAAGTGTTTTCTTTTCTTTCAACTGAGGTGCGGTGATACGTGTATAATGTTTTTTTATAAATTGAATCCAGAGTTCGACAAATTCCACTTTTTACAGATTCCATTTTCATAGTCAGAATATGCAATTTCTGTGTTTTCCGCATCGCGGAAATCATGCGGCCCTACATAATGTGGCGCAAAAATCTATTTAGGAAGACATTCACATATCCTTCAACTGTTTGTACTCATATGATTATAGTTATTAATTATTGGCATTTTAGTATAAACCCCTTTATATTGAGACTGAGTACAGGTTCGGATATCTTTTTCCTGATTTCAGGGTGGTGCTCTGTTTTTAAGAATTATATAAATAATCCTATTAATATCAATAATTGTATCCATATTAATAATACTATTAATAACCAAATCTCAGGGGTCAGGACTAGACTGGGACGGTCCTTTAAAGATCCCATATTATACTGTTTTTCATCAATTTCACACAGCTGTCAGAGGTCCAACAACAGTTATTGATTTGCATTGCCCCAAACCCATCCATGGTCCTAAATTTCAGCTGTCTAAAAGTTGCTCAAATGAGCTCTCCTGAAAACAGGCTGCTTCTGTTCAAGTGCAAACAACTTTATTGATCCCAAAGGGCAATTTAGTTCAGCAGTCCACAGCCCAGACAAAGTGTACATATAGACAACAGACTGGACACAGGAGTATGTCAGAGAGAAAAACAATAGACTGGGTATCGAGTGTACAGTTCAAAATTAGAAAAGTAGCAGTAAATCGAATAAAAATAAACCAAAGGAAAAAAAAACAAATTAGAATTCTTTAAATGCTAATGAGACGGAGACGATGCCGATGCGCCAATGTTTACGGTGGATGTATCGCTATGGCTCGCCTATGTGGCTCAGGTGAAGTTGCTGGGTCCTGTATGGTTGGGACAGATCCTTTTACGAGGGTCAGTGTCGAGGCAAAGCCAGCTTTGTACTGGCCCTCTTTACTGTTGCAGTCCGATGTGAAATGGTTACAAACTAACATGAACCGTAGCCGGCACATTGTCATAAAAAATGAAACACAAGAGGCAAGACCCGGACCGTCCTGCACAGCGCTCTGTCAGACACGTGCCCCGGGTTCTGTCCGACCGCAGGCAGCAGTGAAGACGCACCAGAGCTCATGAGACAGAGGGAAGATTGTCTCCAGCTCCTCCCGCACCGGGATTTATTCACAGAGCACCAGTCGGATCACCCCGCGCCATGACCGGTAAGTCGGGCTGCACTCTTCGTGCGTTCAGTCGGGCTGCACTTGCTCTCCGCGCTGTCGGTCGGGCTTCACTCGCTCTCCGCGCTGTCGGTCGGGCTGCACTCGCTCTCCGCGCTGTCGGTCGGGCTGCACTCGCTCTCCGCGCTGTCGGTCGGGCTGCACTCGCTCTCCGCGCTGTCGGTCGGGCTGCGCTCACTTGGGCGGGCTGTGCTCTCCGCACTGGGTTGCAAAACACCCCCTCTCATTGTCATTAAAAATGAAACGCAACCATTGTCTCTTCTGTAGCTGGGACAGAATAAAAGCACTTATGTTGATTTGTACAACCAACAACAGAGCAATCAGCATGTCTAGCTCTGAGTGACGACACTGTGAAACACTGCTATCTCACTGCTGTCTCACCGCAGGACACACAGGCCTTTAAAGGGGGTCAGAATTAGACTGGTCCTTTACATTCTAAAATGGTTAAAATGTTTTTTTTAATTTCATATGTACTTTAAACATTATTCTCTGTCAGTGAAGTCGAGCTGATTTACTAGTACAAACTGTAGACTTGTTATTACATTAACAATGTAATAAATGGGGGGGGGGGGGGTGGGAGGAGGAGTCACTTGTTTTCCTCATTCTGGGAGTTGACAGGCTCAGGGAGGAGAAAATCTGTTTTTCATAATATGGGACCTTTAATGTGGGACTGGGATGGGCCTTTAAAGGGGGTCAGAATTAGACTGGTCCTTTAAATTCTAAAATGGTTTAAAAAAACATTTTCTATTTCATAGCTACTTTAAACATTATTCTCTGTCAGTGAAGTCGAGCTGATTTACTAGTACAAACTGTAGACTTGTCACTACATTACTTCTGTTTATTCAACCTGTTCTTACTTGTATTTGTACTGTATATTGAATAAATTATTACAACTGCTACTAATATGTGATAGCTCTACACATATTGCAGGATATGGTAATGTAGGCTACAGCATGTTACAAGGTACATGTGATAGGGGACTTGATGCCCAATACCTCATTGCAGTGCCCCCCTCCCACCTCTCCATAAATAAATGCAAACGACTAAACAAATAATACTGCAATCTGTGTAACTTGTGTGCGGTGAACCTGCAGAAAAAGCTAATGAGCTTCCAGAATGTTGTTTCACTTCGTGTGCAGTGATCATTACACCAAGGCTTGTCTTCATAGAGTTTGTTTAATGAACTCACCTTAGGATGACAAGTGAAATGAAAGAGGGTACACTGAATGACAAATTCTTCTAACCTTAAAACCAGAATTGGAATTGACAGCATATCTAATTGAAATCACTAGAATTGTGAAGAAGAATGTGACAAAAATAGAACCACAACATGGAGTCATATTGGTGTGTGCTTCTGCCATCGGCTGCCTGCGGCTCACCATTCTCAGTGTTGTTACTAAACTCCAAAGATAGAGTTGCAACCCAAACCTGAAGTCATGATGAAACAACATACAAATCAGAAACAGTAGTGGTTTCATTTAACACTGTTTGTTTATCATTGGCACGTTCACATCAGTGTAAGAAAAACAACATCCCTGTAATTTTCAATAAATACAGCTGAACAATAAACACTGTCTAAATTCTATGTACAACTGTGACACATTCAGCTCCCTTTCCCTTTCTTTAAATAGAGCAAAACTTGTAGTTTATATTATAAAAAAATAGCAATTAAAGGAGAAGGAATTATTTGACCTTTCCTGAAGAGAGGAGAGTGTCAGGGTCGTAGACGAAACTATTGCACTTTCATCCCATTCTACTTAGACATTAATGGGCTTTACAATCAGCAGAGGAAATAGCAGAATACATTTACGTCCCCAGAAACACACACACACAGTACATCTGCTTCCTGCCAGGTGGTGGCGCTCATTCTCCTGCATGGAACTGCTGATAAATCAAGGCCTTTTACATCCAAAACACCAACTTTAGAGGGAGGAATGTCAGAGCTTCCCTACATGCAACACACGCAAAATAATGTAATGTAATGAGAAGCAGCAGGGTGCTTCTCTTACTAATCGTTTTCACTATACCACTAAGCCAAAGATCTAATACCATTATGGGCTGTAAAAAAAATCCAGTTCACCTTTTGAGTTGTTTTGATGCATCAAGCTACAGCGGAATCGTCTGTGTTAAAGGTGTGTTGACCTCCCACCAGAGAGCAGGTGACGTAGAGATCATGAGGATGTTTATAATGTATAAGCTCTGAATGCAAAGAGCTCCTAATCACATATCAGCGTTCAGATACAGATTGCACAATTAACATCAGGTGGAAATGGGGTTGGTCCAAACCTTGTAGAAACAAGGCTGCAACAAGTTCAAGATAATGGATTTTAACTTTTTGTTTCGCCGTCATTTTACATCGTGAAATCTAATACATCCTCAATCTATCTTCTTCCACATGACTACAGTTCAAGGAAAGTTCCAGTTCATTACAGCTTGTGTCCTTTTTTGGTTTTCTGATGTTGCACCAAGTGAATAATATAATAAGTTCATATGTTACAGTGACGTCACTTAAGTAGGGTCTAATGGGTGGACAATTTAGATACAAACCAACACTTTCATCAGATTATCAATTATCACTTCATTTAGAGATTAAACTGAAAGTGAGGGCACCTGAAATTTTGACCAGAATTCGAGCAACACTTCAATAAGTAAGATAGGTCGAAGGTGAAAACTGGGATGAGACGTTGGGTAATCATGTTACCATTTGATTTTTTTTTTCTATTCAAGTAAGTTTGACAAACCTGTCAGTGTGTTTGTGTCCCATCTTCTGAGATATTTTGTTGATTTGCAGATCTCTGCTATTAAATGTACCATTATGAATTTATGAAGAGAGCAAGTTGAAATAAACTGGAACTCTACTCTGTGGCATTGTGAAAAGGAAGAATTGTCCCTGCCTGTAGACGAATGCTTCAACAACATGAGAACATGGTGATCACCGCTGTGATAGGCACTTCTATCTATCCATTTTTGCTACAGTCTGGACAGTGTCCCCGTCCTAGATCTGCCCTCATCAACACAGGTCCGTCCAGAAGCCAGGGGTGTAGTGTGCTGCAGGACGGAGAGCACAGATCTGGTCCCAGATCAGAGTTTACAGCAAGATTACACTATGAAAACAGCCATACGTTGGCAGCAACAGGTGGTAGATCACACTCTGGCCTCTCATTGGTCCACTTCCAAGTCCTCTTCCTCATCAGAGACACTGGAGCTCAGATCAGTCAGTCAGGTATCTGTACATGGAAGTATTCTGTAAATGGGAGCAGTCCAGGATTTAAGGCGGGCATCTAAATGCCACATAGTGTTAATGTGCTGGGGTTTGTGTGTGTGGGATCAATGTTATATTCTATCTGAAAGATGTTTATGGAAAGAGATAAATGCCTGCCATTGCATTTAAATTCAAATGTGATGGAATACAGTTGGTTAGTCCAGATGTTTGACAGATGTGCATCATGTCACTTTTGTTTTGTTCTCAGGCATCCAGCTGCCTCCAGACCAGAACAGGACCATATTGGATTTTATCACAACAAAAATGCTGACTATAAGTTGATGGTGGTGAATTTCAGTTATCAGGATTCTCCTTGGTCCTGAGTGACTTGAACAAGCTGTCTAGCTCACTATCATGGTAGAGAGGTGAAAAATACAGGATAGAAAAATACATTTTTTTTATCCTTTATCCTTTATTCATGCAGGGAGACCTTCTTATTTCTGATCATCTTGTTTATTTGATTATTTTCACTTAAAAAAGATGGGTGTCTTATCTTTGAAGCAATAACAATAGTTGTGTCTTGACTAAATGTGATTCCAGTATGTTGTAATGCAATTTTAAGGAGTAGATTTTGTTGATTATCTGAATAATATCATGAAATAACCCAATTATTAGGAGAGGATAATGTCATGACATGACATTTTCATATCTACTCCATACTCCAGTTACTGATGGAATTCTCTCAAAATAGGATTGGGTCAAATACAAGATTTCTTTCAAAGCATTTGTTATTGTGTATTCTTTGTAATCATTATGGGCACTGAACACCAAGGCAAAGTCCTTATATGTGAAAACATACTTGGGAATAAACTCCTTTCTTCTTCTTCTTCTTAATATTGGGCCCCCTGAGTCCTCACTGCAGCGGCCCCAGGTCCCCATCTCTCTCCCCCCTTTCACTCTAACGCTGTCCTATCTTGGAATAAAAGGCCAAAAACTTGACTTAAAAAAGAATTTGTTAATATTGTAACAAACTGCATTTCTTAACCATTTTCAATGTTTTACAGATGCCATAAATGAAAAATAATGTGGCTATCATATGACACTGCTAACAGCCTACTCCATCTGGACTTGTTATGTACTCTCATTTTTGGTAATACTCTAATCTTATATAGTGTCATAAATACAGTATTTTTCCTTAATTAATCATCTAATCCAAAAAATAATGTTTTGAGTTCTGTGCTTCAACTTGAGCATGACGTAGAAATTGAAATCTAATCTCTACTGGCACATATATCTTTCCACAGAGAGCAACCATGTGTGTGTGTATGTGTGTGTGTGTGTGTGTGTGTGCTTAGCTGTCCACCACCTGGTGTGGCAGAGTGACAGAGGAGCCATTGATAAAGGAGCCTTGTTTGTCTCGTCCCTTCAGAAAGTAAGTGAGCAGCTCTCCTTTCCCCTTCACAAAGATGGGCCCCCTCCTCACAAAGCGGAAGCCATACTCCTTCAGGATGTTGTAGCACTCCTCCACCACCTGGGAGCGGCCCACACAAACAGGCTTTCAGAAGGTTTCTCAGTGGAAAAAGAAACACATTTATTTAAGTCGCGACCAAGGGCCCCTGATAAAGTACATGCAAGGACGTCATTATTATTATTAGCATTGATATTATCATCATAAATGTATTATTATCATTCATTATCATCATTGATATTACAATCATATTAATATCTTCATATTATTATTATCATCATTATCATAATCATTGATATGATCATCACCATAGTATTATCATATCATCATTATTGTCATCATCATTGATATTATCATTTTATTATCATTCTCATCATTATTATCATCATCATGTATATGATCATAATCATAATTATTGTCATCATTGTTTTATCATCATTATTATCTTCATCACTGATATTATCATCATCATTATTATTATCATTATCATCACCACTGATTTTATTATTTATCCTTAAACCTGATTCCCTCGGTGGATATAAACATGTAATTTCATGTTCACATTTAATTTGAGTTATTAAGTCTCTGCTTCTCCAGGTGAGGCAACGTCACAAACAAGACACTAGCGTGTCTCAGGGCCAAACACAAAGTTCTTACCTTTAAGCTAGACATAACACAGAAGCCATGGCTACTTCCTCAAGATAACTTAGGCTTTTATGCGTTCCCAGGAGGGACAGGAGGCAGAATTGGAAGGGCACTGCACTGTTGGGTTTGTAGCTGTTGTACTGCTTAAACCTTGATTCTGACGATGTACATCAGGTATCAAATAAATATTTCTGCACAAGACATCTACTATCTCAAGAGGTCTCCTTGCTTCGACTCTTATAAATATTTCCATAACAATTATCATGAATGAATGTAGGCTGAATGTGGAGTGAATGTAGGCTAAATGAAGTCTGAATGTAGGCTGAATGTAGGCTGAATGTAGACTGAATGTAGGATGAATGTAGGCTGAATGTAGACTGAATGAAGGCTAATTGTAGGCAGGATGTAGGCTGAATGTAGACTGAATGTAGGGTAGATGTAGACTGAATGCAGGATGAATGTAGGCTGGATGCAGGCTGAATGTAGACTGAATGTAGGCTGGATGTAAGCTAAATGTAGGCTGGATGTAAGCTAAATGTAGGCTGGATGTAAGCTAAATGTAGGCTGAATGTAGAATGAATGCAGGGTGAATATAGACTGAATGTAGGGATGGATGAAGACTGAATACAGGATGAATATAGAGTGAATGTAGACCCGAATGTAGGCTGAATGGGGAGTGAATGTAGACTGCATATAGGCTGAATGTAGGATGAATGTCGGATGAATGTAGAGTGAATGTAGGCTGAATGTGGGATGAATGTAGAGTGAATGTAGGATGAATGTAGGATGAACGTAGGCTGAATGTAGACTGAATGTCGGATGAATGTAGGCTGAATGTAGACTGAGGGTAGACTGAATGTAAAATGAAGGAACACTGAATGTAGACTCAATGTAGGATGAATGTAGACTGAATGAAGGCTGAATGAAGGCTGAATGTGGCATGTAGAGTGAATGCAGACTGCATATAGGCTGCATTTAGGATGAATGTAGAGTGAAGGTAGGATTAATGTAGAATTAATGTAGGCTGAATGTAGATTTAATGTAGGCTGAACATAGGCTGAGTGTAGACTCAACTGAATGTAGGCTGGATGTAGACTGAATGTGGATGAATGTTGGCTGAATGTAAACTGAGGGTAGACTGAATGTAAAATGAATGTAGACTGAAGGTACACTGAATGTAAACTAAATGTGGGATGAATGTAGAGTGACTGTGGGCTGAATGTAGACTCAATGTAGGCTGGAAGTAGACTGAATGTAGGATGAATGTAGGCTGAATGTAGACTGGATGTAGGATGAACGTAGGATGAATGTAGAGTGAAAATAGACTGAATGTAGAATGAATGTATACTGAATGTAGGCTGAATGTAGATTGAATGTAGGATGCATGTAGAGTGAATGTAGGCTGAATGTAGACTCAATGTAGGCTGAATATAGACTGAATGTAGGAAGAATGTAGGTTGAATGTAGACTGAGGGTAGACTGAATGTAGACTAAGGTTAGACTGAATATAGAATGAATGTAGACTGAAGGTACACTGAATGTAGATAGAATGTACACTGAATGTCGAATGAATGTATAATATATGTAGACTGGACTCTGAGACTATATCTGAATTTATGCAGACTGTATGTAGACTGAATGTATGCAGGATATAGTCTGAATGTAGGTTCAATGTAGATTTAATGTTAGCTGAATGTAGACTGAATATACACTGAATGAAGGCTGATTGTTACTTTTGAATTTCCTCTTGATTTTGTGAAAAAAGCCATATGCATCAATCAACAGTTGTAGTAGAATAGGAATGTGTGCATTCAGTAGATGTAAACATCTTCATTTTATTTTGCCTGTTTTAACTATAAGGTGACCTTGAGTGTTTAGAAGGGCGCCCATGAATAAAATATATGATTAAACACCTTTTCTAGTCATAACACGTTAAGATGCTCAGACATTAAATATTGGGCAAGGTAAAATGTACCCAGCCTGGATTTAAATAGTCTGAACAGGATTCATTTTGAAAGTTGTTAACATTAAAGCTTGTGCAGTACCTGGATGTTTCCCATAACCCCTGTGGACTCCATGCGACTGGCCACATTCACAGTGTTGCCCCAGATATCGTAGTGGGGTTTTCGGGCACCAATCACTCCTGCTAAAACTCCACCTTTATTCAGACCTGGAGGAGAGTGTTGACACATGGATGATGAAAGAGTTATAAGATTAATGTCTGGTCACACAATACCTGTGAGAATCAGCTGCAAGCAGTGATGAAGAGGCCCCTTGTACCTTCCCACACAAACCCCAGCCTGCTACAGCCCATAAGCTGTTTCTGCCTTTTAATCCAAGGATAAGGCATCTACATACGTAATCTACAGATTCCTCTCTATAGTCATCCACATAGTACTCTATATAGTCTTCTATCTAGTTTTCTGCATAGTTCTCTATATAGTCCTCCACATAGTCCACAATATAGTCCCCTACATAGTTGTCTTCATTCCTCTCCTGTACTCAGTCTCAATATAAAGGGGACGACCAGTCAGCCATGTGGAGTGGGGGTGTTCTTTGTGGGAGGCTGTGTGGCCCTGCCTGGAGAACAGGTTTCTATGTGTATAATTAGTGTAATATATGTAGTGCCGTTAGGAGAGTTGGATTAGTGAGCAGGCAAACTGTCTGTTCTAGATCACTAACAACTTGAAGTTACACACTTAACTCAACAATACATTAAATAGAAAATCACTTGGAAACATTAATGTCATCACATTCAGTTTCTGTCCTAAGCTATGCCAAGATTGTTACCAGTCCTTGAAGAAGGGTTGCTTGTTCCTCTGAAGAAAGGTTGCTTTCTTTAGGTTCCTGTGAAGGAAAGTTGCTGTTCTTGAAGTTGCGGATGGAGGAATATCTCATGAGATGCGTATCAACTTGGAAATTTTGTCTTCATTGCAGAAGCAGGCTCCAATAGCCAGCTTGATGGCTGTTTTGAGGGCGCTGCTTGGGGACTTGAGACCTGTGGTCCAAATCACAGGAGAAAGAGGGAGGTGGGCCGCTTGTCCGGGCGGAATCCCAGGAATGAGGAGACCTCTGTTCAGGTCGAAATCTCAGTAGAAAGAGGAGACCTCTGTTCAGGTCCACATCTCAGTAGAAAGAGGAGATCTCTGCTCAGGTCGACATCTCAGTAGAAAGAGGAGACCTCTGCTCAGGTCGACATCTCAATAGAAAGAGGACGCAGGAGGAAGAGAGATGAGAGAGAGCCCAACTTGGTCTGCTTGGTAGGGAGTAGGGTTGGGCGGTGTGAGCAAAATCTTATATCACGGTATGGTTTTTCCTCCTGTAAATTAAATTAATGGCTTAAAAATAACCATACTGTCGCATTTGATCATTTTCTTCTTTTATTTTTATTTGCTCACAGCAGCATAACATTATTTTAAAGAAAATATAATAATATAATAAATAATAAGCCACAAAGAATGTGCAAATGTCTGGTAAACATTTGAACTCCAGCTTTAACTTAAGCTATAGTGTGTGTGCAAATATAAACACAGAGCTCCATCTTAATAAGGAATAAAAATAACAAAAAGCATATGTCGTGATGGCCTCCGTTATCTCCCTCCATCGCTGTGATTTATTGTCATACGGGGTGCCTTTGGCGAAAGACTCATAATACTGCTTCACATGTTTTAACTTTAGTGGTGGAAGAGGTTACCGGTGTTTCCACCTGCAGCAGCAACAATCGCGCGACATTCTTGCAGAGTATCGCTTTTTGTTCGTTGTCGGATTTTCTAAATCCCAAAAAGTTCCACACAACAGACGTAGCGCCCTTTTTCAGAACGAGTTCCTCCTCTTCGTCATAGGTGGGTTGCGCTGCCTCCATTACCAAGTGACGTTCACTCTCCGCCTCCGCAATGATTGTTATTACTCAGGTAAAGCTGTTTCTTCTTCGTCGTGCTCATGCAACCACGCAAGCAGTCTGCTGCAATGCCTGCAGTGCCCCGTGTGTCGAGGCGGTGTAATTACAGTGACTCAGAGCGATGCCGCAGACATCTGCGCTTTCTTCGGTATAAACGGTATTGCAAAATCTCTACCAGTAGACACTTTTATACCGTCACACGGTATAATACCGTCATACCGCCCAACCCTAGTAGGGAGCCAACTTCCACTGTAGTTGACCAATCAGAATGGAATCTGAATTTCACAGGTACATGTCACTTTCAGTGACACAGACCTGCAGGCAGATGGGGGTTGGGGGTGCGTGGTTGTGTTTTCACACAGAGGACGCTTCAATCTGAATGTTCAGAAACAATTCAATCTGCATCGATGAAGTGTTTCATAGACACAAACCCTGAAGTCCCAAATACCTTATCGTCTGCATCGTCCTCTATATAGTCTCTCACATAGTTCTCTATATAGTCATCTGCAAAGTCCTCTACATACCTCCCGAAGGACATGGGACTGTCAGATTCTGTAACCCCCACCCTCCATCTCTCAAAATAAAAGCTATATAGAGTAACTGTTTCATGACAGAAAGCTCAGGATGAAGCTTGTAGTCGAGTTGGAACGGGAAGTTCAAGATGTGGGATGTGCACACTTGAATGTGCCTACCATATCCAAAGGACAAGACTAAATTTTCAAAATAAAAGATATAGTCAAATTGCAGTGAATGAGTAAAATCATATTTAAACTACTTACACCTCAATGTCTTTACACATTTTCAGAAACGCTTATTCAGCTGTCAGCATTCACACACATTTTCTGCAGGAATTGCATTTTCTAGTGGTTAACTCAACCATAGAGAGACCCAGGCATTTCTGTGAAACTGGCTTATATTAGAGAAAGGTATTTTTTTTTCTCAAATCACCTGTATATTTGATCATATTTAAGTAAGATATATTTTCTGATCTACTCCTGCTTTATTTTGCTGTGGATGCAAACACAACACTTACCATGTTGCCTTGAAAAATACCTTATAATGACCATTTCCACAGTATTAATTCCATCACAACAGTTGCCAAGAAACTCCCAATTTACAATTGATGCTATTACGTTATCATTTTGAGTGAGCGTTGATGAGTGCATTTAAAGTACATTAATAACACCATCGGCCAAAGACATGCCCAACAGCACACAGAACAGACAGCTGGTGTTAATGAGTTAACACGTACCGATGCGTAGCATGAAGTTGTTGAATGACTGGTAGTTGATGTTCATGAGTGTGACCTTCATGGCTAGTGCAAAGTCTGCCAGGTCTGCCAAGTGCTGCCAGCGTTCCCTGTCAGACTGCTCTTCCTTCTGTTAGAAAAAAAAAACCCAAACAGCTCAAACTACAACTCAAAACCATTATCATGATGGTCAAAACAATCAGCATGTTAGCAGAACTGAGATGATCCTTTGTCAAGTTAGAGAAACGCCAAGGATGTGTCCAAATGCACTCACTAATTCACTACTCCCTACGCACATGCAGGGATTTCGCTGTAGAGGACTATGTTGATGACTTGTAGAGGACTATAGAGAGAACTATGTAAAGGACTTGGGAGGACTATGTTGAGGACCATAAAGGACTATGTAGAGGATATGTAAAGGACTATAGACGACTATAAGAGGACTAGATAGAGGACCATGTAGAGCACTATATAGAGGGCTATGAAAAGGACTATGAAGAGGACTGTATAGATGACTGTGTAGAGGACTATATAGGGGACTATACTGAAGACTATGTAGAGGTCGCTTGCTTTATTTCCGCTTTATTGACTATCGGTAGCTGGGATCGGCTCCAGCCCCCCCGCAACCCTGAATACAGGATAAGCGATAGACAATGGATGGATGGATGGATGACTATCGGTGCCTGAAAGCTGTTTAATTTTGAAAATGGCTGGATTCTCTTCTGTCATGTCATCTGCTCATGCTTATTTGCTCAGCAGCTCTCCCCACGGAACAGACTGGACATTAGGAACACACTTCGGATGTCAATGTCTCCGAGATGGGACGTCTCATAGCAGAGAAACCCGCTCAGGGCTCACACTAATTCTGCATCATGTCGAGTTGTATTTTTAATGCACTTTATATTGTAGGATTGGCACAGAGGTAGTAAAACTGTTTCCCGGACGTTAACTCTGTGCTTGGGTGGTGAGTCAAGGCAGCGGTGTGTGTACACACAGGCACGTTTGTTAGTATCCTTCAAAGTTCCATAGCTCTTAATTAAGTATTAACTTGTTACAACTTGCTTTGTTCGCAATAAATTCAGTTCCACATATCAATCCTCCCCCCATGACCCTGAATACAGGATAAGCGGTAGACAATGGATGGATGGATGGATGGATGGATGGATGGATGGATATCAATCCTGTTTTCTTTATTTATTGTTTTATATAATTTAGCGTTTTTTTGTCGTATGTTTCCCTCACACCGGTCCACGAAAATGTTGCCTGACATGGTACCAATCCATGGCATGAACAATGTTGGGGACCACTGATATAGAGGACTATATAGAGGACTATTTAGATGACTATGTAGAGGACTATTTAGATGACTATATAGAGGACTATGTAGAGGACTATATAGAGGACTATTTAGATGACTATGTAAATGACTATATAGAGGATTATTTAGAGGACTATTCAGATGACTGTAGAAAACTATATAGCGGATTATGGAGAGAAATATGTAGAGGACTATGAAGAAGACTATGAAGGGGATTATGTAGCAGACTATTTAGATGACTATATAGAGGACTATGAAGATGACTATATAGAGGACTATGTAGAGGACTATTTAGATGTCTATGTGGATGACTATATAGAGGATTATGTAGAGGACTATGAAGAAGACTATGTAGATGACTATGGAGGGGATTATGTAGCAAACGATTTAGATGACTATATAGAGGACTATGTTGAGGACTATATAGATGACTATATAGAGTACTATTTAGATTACTATATAGAGGACTATGTAGAGGACTATGTGGATGACTTTGTAGATGACTATGTAGATGACTATATAGCAGACTATGGAGATGACTATATATATGACTATGTAGAGGACCATGTAGATGACTATATAGCTATATAGAGGATTATTTAGATGACTATGTAGATGACTATATAGAGGATTATGTAGAGGACTATTTAGATGACTATATAGAGGATTATGTAGAGGAATATGTAGAGGACTATGTGGATGACTATGTAGATGACTATGTAGAAGACTATTTAGATGACTATTTAATTACTATATAGAGGACTATGAAAAGTACTATGTAGAGCACAATATTGATAACTATGCAGATTACTTTGTAGAGGACTATTTAGAGGACTATGGAGAGCACTTTATAGAGGACTATTAAGATGACTAGATAGAGAACTATGTAGAGCACTACTTAGAGGCCTATAAAGAGATGTCTTTGTAGAGGACCATGTTGATGACGTCTGTATTTTTCATTTAAAGCAATGCATGATTGTCTATAATGCTCAGTTAGTGACCATCAGTTGTACACTACTTTTCTAGATACAGTTTGGCATGCTTTGAGTACACTATATAGGGTCTTAGTAGTGAATGATTTAGGACTCAGCCCTGGGCTCTGTACTGTAACAAGATGTCCATTTTATTCTTAGATATCATCTCATAGTCCTTATAGTATTATACAATTTATTTTTTTATACTGTTTAATGTTGGTACAATCAGACAAAGACACACACTGAAGCCTGGGGAAGCCATTCTGACCTTCATGCAGGTGAAGCCGTTGCTGACATCTGGCGTGACACCTGAAGCTGCCATGTAGGTGCTGCCAATGGTCTTGATTTTTGTGATGCAGCGGAACTGAGGCTCATCCAGTAACTGGTATAGACACAGGTAAAAGGTATACAAGGACTCAGTGACTCAATCTCAGACTCCTCAATGCTCATCAGATGTCTAACAAACAGCTTCAGGAAAGGAATTGAAATTCCACACCAAGGCTCATGCTAGCAACAGGTTACATTAATTTTATTTGAGAATAATTTAGAATTTACTGTCAAATGTGTCATGTCGGGTGTTATTCATAGTCATTGGATAATATGAAAATGTTAAATGAATAATAATAATAATAATGTTATATATGAGTAATATAATTTGTTATGTGATCATTATCAGGGTAATTCCCAATAATGATCAAAATCTGTCTAAAAACTTGCTAAAATATCCTGGAATCACTTAAAATTTTACAATATTTGTATTAAAAATAAATATATTAAAATATAATTCCATATTTCTCGACCATAACAAGCTAGACTGCTTTTTTAAGCTACTAGTCATGATGAGTTATTCGTATCCCGCAAGATGAGGAAACCAGCTTACACTGTCAAAGTCTGAGATGATCTCATTGAGGAACCGTAAGCATTCGATCCCTCCATTATTGATGCTTTCCTCTGTGTAGAAGTCAGAGAAGTTGGGAATTGAGGCAAACATGACTCCAATCTCATCGTAGGACTGGCTGTACAACTCCTGGAAAGATTAACAAGGTGTAGACTAATAAAAGACAATTCATTTAGCGTTACTCAAAAATTTGCTTTCGGGATCATTTGTGTTTATTCCGTCACTTGTTCTAGACGCTCCAGAGGGGAAGCGGGGCTTCCCTCCACATAGACACCAACCAGGTTTCATCCATCATGACAGAAATAACCACTATTGCTGCTTTGCACATGTTGTGTAGTGTTGTGTACGCCAGCTAATCAAAGGGCGTCCTGACTGGGTTCATGTCATCACCCAGAGGTTTTGGAGGAACTCAGAATAAACTATGTAGCTGTGTGAAAATTATTCTGAAATAACTCATGTTTGCGATCAGTAAAAAGTCTGAAGTCATGCTTTGTTAGCTCTCTCTGCTGGACCAGAAGCTAACAACTTTTTACAATTCTTGGTTTCTTTCAGCGCAGTCTCGGCGAGGCTTTTTGCCACGAAACTTCCGCTACGCCAAGCTGAACCTGCTGCGCCGCCACACCCATCTTGGCGCAGGCGATCCACCAAACTGCCTAACTGACGGTGCGCAAGGCTGCGCGGGTCGAAACTTGCATTGCGCCGGCTCCGCCACCCTGCTCCGCCCTGCGCTGCGCCACGAAACTAGGGCCCTAAGTGTTTGTGGAACAAATTAATCAAACCTGAACATTGTAAAAGTACCCCTTGTGAAATATTATTAATACTGATATAATTTTTCACAAACACTAAGATAAACATGGTGGGATTCCTAACAATTCCCAGGATTTTTCATAACCATTTTAGCAGTGTGAAAGAACATTGGTTCAACTAATAAGCAAGCAAAAATTACACAACAGAACATACTTCTTTTTGACACACACACAGGTGAGGATCTTACCTCGTCCCTTTTCTTGGAGCCCAGGAAGTGGCGAGCAACATGTTCAGGCAGCATATTGGTCACGAGTGCTTCATTCCAGCGCCTCATCTCATACACTTTCTCCTTCTGCTCATGGACCTCAATCTTCCACAGGAACAGGGTGCGGGCAAGCTTCTCCACCTTCAGTTAAATATTTTGCATACATTATTACATTCCCGTGGACTTGAACATGGGTCATTCCGTGCCAAACTCAGCCACCCATGTACATGACACCTCTCAGATTTAGCTGAAAATGCTTATGCTACCAAAACGAGGGAATCTGAATTTTCAGGTCAATATCTCAAACGGTTTGCCCGTGGCGTCCATTTGAATTTCAAGTACCACACCCCTTTTTGACACATTGGAATTTCGCATTTGATTTGTTGGCATTTTTGAAGGCCCATAACTTCTGTTCTAATAGCGATAGAAGGTGATAGAAAGAAAATTGGTCTGTTAGTTCATTGTGGTGTGTAGTACACAATTCTGCAGGCAGAATCAACATTCCTTACTGTTTTTTTTGATGGCCAAAATTATTTTTCACTTTTTGGGTGCTCCTAGCACCACGATTCATGATCATATTTATTCTAAACAGGATTATTTGTTATATTTGGGATCTTTGCTCTTGCCAAAATTAATTTGAAGGGTGTGGTACCACTGGTGGGGGTTTTATGGGGGTCCAAAAACCCTCCCGGGCAGAGGTGACTCTTTTGGAACCCCATATTTGGACCCCCAAATGACCACGTGGGCACTTGATGATCCTTATGGGATTTATACCAGATAAAGATACATATTTGTTCTTTCTTTTAATGAAATAAAACCTTTGACTCTGAAGCTCCATCATATGAATTTTATTCTTCAAAATGCACCATTTTGGACTTTTTTTCCCACAAGTCTGGAATGTAGATCAGGGAGAATTTAATGATGATAAAGCATGAAAATAGTGGAAATAACTTAGTATTATGCTTAGTGATGGCAAACAATTAAATATTTAGACTGCTGGCCATTAATTAGCTGAAAATCACAAATTAACCCCTTATCCCTGATGAAAGAGACCTGCCTGTGACAAGCGACTTGCAGCACGAGCAAGTCTGCAGGCCACTGATGCAAACCATATTCTGACACCAATGGAGATGTTTCAATGGGCAAAAGAACACATTAGGAACATTACATTCTTCTTTGTTAATGCAGAAGATATTAAAATACACAATGAAACGTACGAATTGGAGAGACGTTACACCTTGGCCAAAACGATCAGTGGAACACGATCGCATTATTGCTTTATACCAATTTCCAAAAATAAGATACGGATGAAAAGAATAACACAGGATACAATATTCACAGATGTTGATGCAGGACAACAATCGGATTTAGAACACTTGGATACACAACACCTGGAGGCATTTACATTTACATTTAGGTCATTTAGCAGACGCTTTTGTCCAAAGCGACTTACAATAAGTACATTTGTCAAAAGAAGGAAACAAAGAAACCACGACGTATCATTGCCGATGCAGTAAGAGCTAAAAATAGAACAAGTGTTAGGTCCTCATCTGAGTAAAGTAGTACTTCAAGAGCAACAGTGATAAGATCAGAGTGCTATAGGTAAGGGTTTTTTTTTTTTTTTGGGGGGGGGGGGGGGGTGTCGAGGGAGGGTGTTAGTGGGTCATGCTATGTAGAGTCAAGGTGAAGTCTGAACAGGTGAGTCTTGAGCCTTTTTCGGAAGATGGCAAATGACTCTGCTGTCCTGACATTGGTAGGGAGTTCGTTCCACCACTGAGGCGCCAGAACAGAGGAGTCTGGACTTTGCTGAGCGACATTTGTTTGATTTCAGCGATGGTGGTACCAGCCGGCCAGCTGAAGTAGAGGAGCGAAGTGCTCGCTTCGGGGCATGAGGTTTGACCAGTGTATGAAGGTAGACAGGTGCCGTTCCATTGATGGCCAGTGTCATCGTCTTGAATTGGATGCGTGCTGCAACAGGGAGCCAGTGGAGGTCACGGAGGAGGGGGGTCACGTGGGAGAATTTGGGTAGATTGAAGATAAGGCGAGGCAAAACACTTGCAGTCAGATCAGCCACAAAACTACATTTTCCAACCAGGAAAACAGTGCCTGTATTGTAGTGAATGGGCTTACATAATTAGGGCCCGAGCGTTGATAACGTCGGGCTGCGAAGCCCTATTGTTATTCAAATGTTTATTATTCTTACACGCCTTCGACCTGCGTTTTGGGGGTCTGAGCATGAAAAAAAACTAAAGAAAATTGGAGTGTCTATAGGGTCTGGTGAAAAATTGAAGAATTTGGCGTCTTCGCATTCGGACACGAAAAAGTTGCTCGCTAGCGCCACCTAGCGTGTCTATTCGCCAGCCCCGCCGCAACCGTAAATCTGATTGACATGAAACTTTGCACACATGTGCAGACAAGTCTCCTCTACAAAAAAGCCATTGGGAGTACCAAAGTCCGCCTGGCAAAATTTTCCGCCATCTTGGATTTTATGAAAAAGAAGAAGTTGCACATATCTCGGAAACCTTTGGTCCGATTTGGACGAAATTTGGTACACATACTACACAGACCTAGTTGAGAGGGTGATCCAAAAATGTTTCAAAAATATGCATCCTATTAGAAGATATCGGCCAATGAACATTAGAGGGTGGGGCTACCAAAATGCAATTAGCATAACTCTATAACCTTTGTCTAGAAAATTACGAAACTCGAAACCTATGTTGTTATAGCTTCAAAGAACATGCATGTCAAGTTTCATTAAAATTGGGTAATGTTTGGCGCTGCCACAAATGTCCAAATATTGCAGTTTTTGGCTGATTTTGCCTGTTTTTGGCTATTCACAGGGGTCACACAAAATCAAAAAATCATTATACCGTCGACCTGATAGATACCAAAATTTGATATGTTGTTGGAAATGCCTAAAGGAAAAGACGCAAGTTAAAGATTCTCCAAAAGTCTTGGGGCGTGGCCACGGCGACGCCTTGACTGCGCTACTATTTTCATCCTTCGCCATTGTCATTAAAACTGTTATAACTTCACCATTTCAACTCTGATCTGCTCCAAAATATTCATGCTTGTTAAGAGTCACGTCCTGAACACAACTGCACTGCAATTTTAACTCACAGGTAGAGCGCCACCTAATGGCGACATGAAATGTGACTGATTTTAGACCCCACCCACTAGGTAGGGCGTAGACGCATGAAATATTTTTTCCTAGATAGCTCAAGTGGAGTTGAACAAAAAAGCCTCTTGGAGCCATCACCTAAAGTTATCATAAAGTAGGTAAAAAAATGTTTTTAGCCAAGTGTGTAATTCAGCCAGATTCTCACTCAGGTCGCACAGCGACCACCAGATGGAGGCAGAGAGAGATCTATCAGTGACACATGAGAACAGTGAATCTCACATGCAGCTGCAGTCTGCTTCACACCAGATCAACAATCATGCCACTTTTAATTCCTTTTTTTAAATTCCTCTCATTTTAGCCTGGACACAGAGAGGAGGAGACGTGCACACTTAACATGCATCTCATACAGCTGTCAGCTGAACTCTGTCATTAACATCCAAACTATTATAACGTCAGTGTTTGTTCTCTGATCTGCTCCAAACTTTGCACACTTGATTAGAGTTCCTTCCTGAACACATCTGCACTGTGATATTCACTCTGTCAGAGCGCCACCTACTGGTGACAGGAAATGTCATTGATTTTGTGACTTTTTCCAAGTTAAAGCCACACCTGATTTTTTTTATAACTAATTCCTCTCATTTCAGCTTGCAAGGAGGACACAGGGGGAGGAGGAGAGGTCACACTAGGGGGAGGAGGAGAGATGTCTTGAAGCATGAACATGTGTGTACGTGACAGACAGATGAATTTGAATGTCAATCGCTTATGTCTAAGCTGCCACCACGAGGAGGTGGCCGCTGCATGGGTAGGTGGCTGCCACAAGTGTGAATGCAGACACTCCATGACAGCACGTGAGAGACGGCTGCCTTTCGGTGTCCATCGCTTGCGTCTCGACTTGTGCCGGGAGAGGCGGCCGCTCCAAGGGCAGCATCCACGACACTGCCCTGTGACCGCAGGCACTCCACGACCGCATATAAGCGAGGGCCCGTCACGATACTGCTCGCAGTTTTAATTCACCATTGTACTTTGTGGTTCTTTACACTGTTGTGTCATGCAGTGATTTATTAAATGTTATGCAGGCAGGTAGGGTTACTCTGGGATTGTGGTCCCTTTAAATTACCTGTGTTAGATGCTGACGTGGAGATCTGTGCTCATAAAGTGACTGGACTTTGCCATCTTGTAAATCAGTGCTTTTTGACTCTTTCAATAAATGAGGCACACAAGTTTGTGCACTCAACTGAGAGAAATTGTTTCCTGCGTTTTCATGCAATCCCCAAACTGGTGACCCTGACATTTGTTTGCTGGACGTATCCAGAAACACGACATGACTATGACTGTGAATGCTGTGGCCCTCAAACTTCCAGTTCTGGGAGTCGTCAGCGCTGGCATGGTTTGCTCAAACCGAAGTACAGTTCGCGTTGCGGGAGATAACCGCTGATACAACACAGTACTACTACATTGTGTCGGCCCTCGGAAATTCAACAGCATCCAGAGTGGTGAGCCTCCTTAAAAATCCCCCTGCGATTGAGAAATATGCAACGCTCAAAGCCCCCCTGTTGAAAACACACTAAAAGAGCCAGCAGGCTGTTTTTCCTTCAGGGACTGGGTGACAGCAAACCGTCTGAGCTCATGGACCGTATGCTGGATTTACTGGGTGAGCACAAACCCGATTTTCTTTTTGTGCAACTTTTCCTGCGCCAGCTGCCTTCCCAAGTAAGAGCTGCATTGGCCAACACCACAATCACGGACTGTCGGCAACTGGCTGGCGAGGCGGATACGTTTTTCCTGGCGAGTCAAGGGCACGGTGTCATGGCCGCACTTCCAGCACACATCGCTCCTGTGACACTGGAGGATTCCGCACTCGTTGCTGCAGTCTCTTCACGTCAGCTGCAGTCTTCAGGTCGGCAGCGGTATCCAGGCCCCTAGCAGTCTTCAAGCTTATGTTTTTACCATGCAAATTATTGTAATTCATTGTTTGTTGGCCTTGACCAGAAAGCACTGCGCCGCTTGCAGGTTGTTTAAAATGCGGCTGCCCGCCTGCTGACTGGAAAGAAAAAACGCGAGCACATTACTCCTGTCCTTGCATCTTTGCACTGGCTGCCTATTAATTTTAGGATTCAGTTTAAAATGTATTAATTGCTTTTAAATGTATGAATGGTCTAGCACCACCTTATTTATCTGAGCTTTTACAGTTGCACACCACTGCTAGGGCACTTAGGTCATCTAACCAGCTGCTCCTGGCAGTACCCAGGTTCAGACTCTCCACTCCTGGAGATAGCCTTCTCAGTCGCGGCTCCTAAGCTGTGGAACAGCCTACCTCTCCATGTTAGAGCTGCACAGTCTGTTTAACATTTTAAAACACTCCTAAAAATGTATCTTTTCTCCTTGGCGTTCACTCCCAGCTAAAGCAAGCAACCTTGGCTCTCTCTCTTTCTTTCCCTTTCTCTCTCTCATTTTTACTCTTTTTACTCCTTCTTTTTAATCTAAACTTGTTATAAATTGACTACTATCCCTTGTGTTGTTTGAATTGTTTGTTGTAGTGTTGTGATTAACTCTTGTGCTTTTGCAATTGTACAGCACTTTGGTCAACTGAGGTTGTTTTAAATGTGCTTTATAAATTAATTGTGACTTGACTTGACAAAGTTCGGACCGAAGGCTCTTAAATGCCGTTCGCCATGCAGTTTCGGCGGGTCGGGAAACACCAGGGCCAGCGTTCAGTAGTGGCCATGAGTGTCGGCTGCGTAGGCAGGCTGCTTTTTATCCGGGATAGCATCTCCGGATGTTTCCTGTGCGATACGGGAGCACAGAGGAGCGTTCTGCCCACATCCCATTTGGACATGGTGACCGACAGCTATGGCCCCCCTATGGAAGCAGCCAATGGGACTCCCATTTGCACATACGGACAAAGGTACGTTGAGTTATGTTTTGGCGGGCAGCGGTTTGGCTGGAACTTTGTTATGGCAAAGGTCGCCGTTCCCCTGCTGGGCACTGATTTTTTGTGTGCACAGGGACTGTTGGTGGATGTGCAGAACCGCTGTTTGATTACCACTGTCACATTCTGCTCTTATAGATGCTTACTCAGGGGAGGGGGGCAATACCATCCGCTTGTCTAGCATCCTCTCCGCCTCAGATAAGTATCACCGCCTGCTTGCCAGTTTTCCAACTCTCGCCCAGCCCACCTTCACCGTGTCGGCAGTGAAGCATGGTGTAGAGCACCACATTGCCACTAAGGGTCCACCCATCTATGCCCGTGCTTGGCTACTCTACCCGGCCAAGTTTGCTGTCGATTAGGCTGAGTTTTGGAACATGGAACTTGGGTATAGTCCGCCAATCCGACAGCCTGTGGGCGTCACCTCTACACATCATCCCAAAATCGGGTGGCGGCTGCCAGCCATGTGGCGACCACCAGCGGCTGAATGAGGCGACGACACCTAACCAATACCCAGTCCTGGACAGCACACCTGGCTGGTATGGTGATTTTTTCTAAAGTTGACCTTGTCCGGGGCTATCATCAGGTGCCAGTACACTCAAAGGACATTCCCAAAACAGCAGTGATCACGCCATTTGGCCTGTTTGAGTTTTTGAGGATGCCTTTTGGCCTTAAAAACGCAGCTCAGTCTTTTCAACGCCTTATGGACTCTGTGTTACGTGACCTACCGACATCCTGGTAGCAAGCCCATCCAAATCCCAGCACCTGGTGCATCTCAGAACGCTTTTTGAGCGGCTCAGCCAACAATCGTTGACTTCCTGGGGCACAGAGTCATCAAGGACGGCGCTGTTCCTCTTCCATCAAAGGGGGAGGCAGTCACACAGTTCCCACGCCCGCTCACGGTCAAAGCCCTGCAGGAGTTCCTCAACATGGTGAACTTTTACCATCGTTTCATCCCACGAGCCGCACAGCTCATGCGACCCTTGCACGAGGCCTTGAAAGGTAGGCCCACGCACGCTGTGGACTGGACTGAGGAGAGAGACACAGCTTTTACCGACACCAAGGCCACCCTAGCAAATGTCATTATGCTGGCGCATCCTTCTATCACAGCCCCCATCCCCATCACCTCTGACGCCTCGGACTATGCTGTCGGTGTCGCTGTCTACAAGCAGTGGGTAGGCGGGGCCTGGCAGCCGCTGGCTTTCTTCAGGGGTGTTGCACTTGAAATTCAAACGGACACCATGGGCAAACCGTTTGAGATATTGACCTGAAACTTCAGATTCCCTCGTTTGGTAACCAAGGGCATGTTTTCACCCCTTTTCAGCAAAATCTGAGAGGTATCATGTACATGGTACCCCGATGTTGGCTGTTTTCACATGGAATGACCCACATAATTAATGAACAAAGATATAATGGTTGGTGAACCCTTGTTTATTATTCTATATTTGCACAACTACACGTGACATCTCTAAAGTGATGCGTTTTTAATTCAGTAATGGTCAGAAAATATGTGCCAAAAACATTTCACTTGTTTCTTTGCAGGAAATCTTCTAATCAACCTGATCCTCTCTGCATATTAACCTGACTCTTAATCAGATCAAATCCATCCATTTACCTCAGTGGTATTTCATCATGACTAAACGTATTGTAGTATTCTAGTTCCTTGTCTGTTCTCCTTGTGTTGTCCACAGACCAGTCAGGATGCCCATGCTGACCACTGTCTACAGACCAGTCAGACTGCCCATGCGGACCCACTGCCAAAAGCCCCAACAATGGGCATGTGAGCATCAGAACTAGACCACAGAGCAATGGAAGAAGGTGGCATGGTCTGATGAATCATACTTAGCTTTACATCACGTGGATGGCTGGGAGCATGTGTGTAGCTTACCTGGGGAACACATGGCACCAGGATGCATTATGGGAAGAAGGCAAGCCAGCAGAAGCAGTGTAATGCTTTGGGCAATGTTCTGCTGGGACGCCTTGGGTCCTGCCATTCATGGGGATGTTAATTTGGCAGGGACCACCTATACGCATTATTGCAGACCATGTAGACCCTTTCATGGAAACAGTAATTCCTGATGGTAGTGGCCTCTTTCAGCAGGATAACTAGACTTGGCCTCCAAATACCCCAGTACCAAATACCCCAATCCAATCAAGCATCTGTGGAATGTGCTCAAGAAACAAGTCTGAGGTTTAGTTCAGGAGGTAGAGCGGTTTGGCTGGTAACCGCAAGATTGCCGGTTTGATCCCCGGCTCCTGCTAGCTGAGTGCCTGGTGTCCCTGAGCAAGACACCACACCCCAATTGCTCCTGACGAGATGGCTGCCGCCCTGTGTGGTTGACTCTGCCATCGCTGTGTGAATGTGTGTATGAATGGGTGAATGTCAGTCATTACTGTAAAGCGCTTTGGACAAAAGCGCTATATAAATGAGGCCATTCACCATTTATATATGGAGGCCCCACCTCACAACTTACAGGACTTAAAGCCTCGATGCCTCGATGGGTCGGGGTTGTTTTGATGGTAAAAAGGGGACCTAGGCACTATTATGCAGGCGGTCATAATGCTGATGGGTGTATATACATCTGCAAAATTCATACACCGTATAATAATATTGAAATGTACAATTTGCCGGTGCAAAATTGTCACAGTATACACATAGGCAGATGACTGTGTGTGTGGGTTGGTGGTGGTAGGGAGAGGGGGGGTTAGTGTGCATATCAGTGTGGGTCCTGAGCCATTGTTGATGAGGCCAGTTGCAGACGGGAGGTGGTCTTGAAAGGTTGGGTCTTGAAAGACCTCAGCCTCCTGCCGGAGGGGAGTGTTTTAAAGAGTTTATGTCAGGAGTGGGAGGGGTCGTCCATGAGCTCCCCGGCTTGCCTCAGTGTTCTGGAGGCTGAGGTCTTTCAAGACCCAACCTTTCAAGACCTCAGCCTCCTGCCAGAGGGGAGTGTTTTAAAGAGTTTATGTCAGGAGTGGGAGGGGTTGTCCATGAGCTCCCCGGCTTGCCTCAATGTTCTGGAGGCATGCAGGTCCTGGAGGGATGGCAGGTTGCAGCCGATCACCGTTTTGGCATAGCGAATGATAAGCTGCTGTCTACTTTTGTTTTTGACAGTAGCAGAAGCGTACCAAATGGTGATAGAGGAGGTGAGGATGGACTCGATGACGCAGGTGTAGAGGTGCACAATCATTGCTTTTGGCAGGTCTTACTTAATTAGTTAGATAGGCCACTTAGACTTAGTGTATGTTTATTTGTTTATTGTTAATAATTCCCTTATGAACATACTTGTGTATGTTATGTTGTATAAGAATGAATGACATCAACCTCTTCTCTGCAAATAATTCACAAATCCTTCAACTATTTGTACTCATATGCTAAAAGCAGACTGTCCTCCGCGAGAAAACGACCACATAGGTCGTGTGTCAAGCACCGAATTACGACCATATGTTACGTTTCAAAATAGCGCGCCCTCTACCTACCCCCCCCCCCCAACCCTAACCTTAACCATTACTATCGTTGCGGAAGAATCTCCGTAATACGCTCCCAGAGGTCGTATTTGAGGACGTGACACACGACCTATTTGGTCGTATGAGTTGGAGGGCTTGTTGGCTAAAAGTTATTAATTAAGGCATTTGAGTACAAACCCCTTTATATGAGACAGATAGGTTCGGTTATCTTTTCCCTGATTTCAGGGTGGTGCCCTGTTTGTTAATAATTATATTAACAAGCCTATTAATAGGCTGGGATATGACTTCATTCCCAGGCAACGTCCTGCTGAGTCCTGTCTGCTCTCACTCGTCACTCTCTTTCTGAGTCCTGTTTCCAGGGCCTGGTTTAGTGTTAAACTACAAGCATCTGGAATATTGCAAATAGAACCATACTTGTGGGTGGTGACACCAACACTACATTTACATTCAGGTCATTTAGCAGACGCTTTTTTCCGAAGCAACTTACAATAAGTACATTTCTCAAAAGAAAGAAACACAGAAACCACAACAAATCATTGCCGATAAAGTAAGCTAAGAAAATAGAAACAAGTGTTAGGTACTCGTCTGAGTAAAGTAGTGGATCAAGTAGTAGTCATGCTATGCAGAGTCGAGGTGAAGTCTGAACAGGTGAGTGTTGAGCCTTTTTCGGAAGATGGCAAATGACTCTGCTGTCCTGACATTGGTCGGGAGATCGTTCCACCACTGAGACGCCAGAACAGAGAAGAGTCTGGACTTTGCTGAGCGATTGTTTGATTTCAGCGATGGTGGTACCAGCCGGCCAGCTGAAGTAGAGGAGTGATGATCGTGCTGGTCGTGAGGTGGGGGGACAGAGAGTGTCCAAAGAAGAGGAGAGGGAGGACATCAGGATGGAGGAGGCTTCCTCAGTAGGCATTAAGGAGAATTGTTCTGTGGATGGTATTGAGGCATAGGTGTAATTTATGGGGGGGATGGGTGGGTTGCAACCCACCCAATAATCCAAACCAGCCACCACAACCCACCCAATATGATATCACAATTATTGATATTGAATGTTAAGCATTATAATCACAACAGTGTGGTAGATTTTCTCAATTTACCTGTAAAAAATAGTGACGTTTGTCTGTACCCCCTCCCGCTCTGAGATTTGGTTTCGCCCACCTTGCCGGACCTGCGCTTCTCTACTGTCTCTCCCCGCATCAGCGGTGGTTTGAAGAAAACACGTGAAAAAAAGCGAAAGAATAAAAGTATCTTCCCAACAGGAGGTAGCTACTGCTAGGGCTCCAGTGCCACCACTCACGAGTCAAATCATGTTACTGAACAAAAGTCCCCCCCCAGCCAGCGAGTATGACAGTGCGTGCGCGTATAGCCCCGTTCACATACGTCGCTACTCGCCCGTCACTCGCTTTCTCGCTGAATTCTACTCGCTGGCAAAAAAAACTCACTGCCGCCGGCGGCGACTTCAAGTGCAACTCTCTGTGGAACTCTCTGTTGACAGCAACTGTCAATCATCTCTATTCTACATTGTGATTGGTACTTGCTTCACTCGCATCGCAGAAAGTTAATATGATTCTATCTCCGATCGACCACATTGCATCGCCTGTCCTGGTCGTATTCCGCTAGAACACATTCATTGACAGCTGTCGCTTAGAGATGGGCGAGTGGCGACGTATGTGAACGGGGCTTGCCGCTTTAGTCAAAACCAAAACACCAAGGAAGGCTGAGGAATAGTCACCCTCTTATATTATTATTATTATTAGTGTGAATGATGAAATCATTCACATCCTATTTATTATTATTATTATTATTATTATTATTATTATATTATAATAATAATAATACACGAATTGTGTTTTTGTTCTCATCTTTCTTGAATGCTTAAACTCCTCAACCCCATTTAGTATGTCAACATTTGTAGCAGTACCAGCAGTTTGTAAGAAATTGGTCAGTAATTGATATGTCATATTTTGTTTCTCAGAATTCACCAAATTGATGCATTAAAATGAAATTATTCAAAATTTTCTCACGGGGGGGGCATGCCCCCGGACACCCCTAGAGGATCGCAATCCCCCCACCATAGTCTCCAAGGACCTGTGGGAAACACTACAAACCCATTTGTAATCGGGACAAAATACTTAAAGTTAGAGGCAATTAAGGACCATGAGTCCTAAAAACAACACTTGCACACGCTTTAATGTGTATTTTGTACAAGTTCAAGAACCATTTTTATGCATTTTCTGAGTCGTCAACTTTATTTTAGGCACAAACTACAGTATATATCTGGGCTGGTAAACCCAAACCTGCCGCAGTGGCTGGTGGCCAAAGAATGTAGTGAGGAAACAACAGTTGAGGAGAGAGCGGAGGGAGAGAGGGATTTCAGATTGCGGCGGCTGGTGACAGTTCGAGGCATAGAGTGGAGGGATGTGGTGGACTTCATGGGGAGGGAGAAAGTCACTAAGTGTTGGTCAGACACGGTGAGCGGGGTAACAGAGAATTCGGAGATACCACAGGATCGTGTGAAGTTGGTTCCTGGCCCGGTGAGTGGGTGGAGAGGGGGAGAGTGTGAGGTCAAATGTGGAGAATGAATCAATGAATTCAGATGAATGCAGCTTTCCCGGGTGCATCATCAGGGGAGCAGCTTAGGAGGGCATCCATCTCATCTAAAAAGTCACGGAGAGGACCGGGTGGGCGATAGATCACTATGATGTTCAGCTTGAAAGGAAGGGTGACAGAGACGGCATGGAATTCAAGTGCAGATCGGGGTAGGTGGTCCAGAGGAAGGACCTGGTAGGACCACCTGGGTGAGATGAGGAGCAGTTCCTCCTCCTCACCCTGTTCGTCTTGGGGAGTGTGAAAATGAGTAGGCAGTTGAGAGGGCAGCTGGAGTGGCAGTGTTTTCTGGGGTGATCCAGGTCTCCGTAAGTGCCAGGAAGTGGAGAGTCTGCAGGGAGGCATACGATGAAATGGTGTCCGCCTTCTTGACCGCATACTGGCAATTCCATAGTACTCTCTAGTTCCCTAGTACTTCAAGATTGGTACCGGTGGAGAATGGTGGGTAGCAGAGATTAGATAGGTTACAGCTTCGACCGATGGGTCTCTGGCGAAATCTTCTCTGGTTTGATGTCCTGACTGGAATAGGACACATGGCTGCGATGGGTGGTGGTTGAGATGTTATGCCTACCTCAATGGACTTCCTCTCTGGTGGAGGTTTACCTCATGCAGGCTGAGGCCCTCCCTCCACTCAAGTCTATTGACTACAGCTGAGCTGGCTGAAACTAGGTAATTGCCCACTCAGTAAGATCAGCTTCACAAGAATTTAAACAACAAGCTATCTAGACAAGACTAAATGTTACAACTAGCTCTACTCACATAATGCCTAAACCCAAATCTATAATTAATTTCTGACTTACCAACAAGATACAAAGCAGCTTCCTTCCTTTCTCCAGACACTACATTGCAAAACATGATATCTTTCTGTATGCTGAAGTGTATATGAATAACATTTAACACACAAGACAAATACTTACATGTCGGGAGAAATAATAGAAGCTGACCATCATAATGAAGATCATAATTGTTACTGTGAATTTGGATGGCACCAGGTAAGACCTACAAAGAAATACATTGACATATTGACAATTTCTGCAGTAATACTAGCGTTTAAAAAAAAAAAAAAAAAATGCAATTCCTATGAGTTAAGATATTAATTGAAGGTTATGATAGTGTAACCATAGTTATATCAGCACAATAAGAGCCCTCTACTGGATTAATAGACCGTATATAGTAGCCTCATAGTATCAACAATGCAAACAATCTAATGTCCAACTGATGGTCACAAACAGAGCAGTATTGACCAACATTAATTGCTCTGAATGAAACAGACTGATGAGAGTATAGAGCATAGATATTGAGATATGAAATAATATATATGCAGTGCTGTGAAAAGTGTTTTTTTTTTCATATTTGTCACACTTAAATGTTTTAGAGTATCAAACTTATTTTAACAACCAGAGTAAACAAAACAAAAAAAATGTATTAAAGGGAAAAAACTATCCAAACCTATCGGGCCCTCTGTGAAACAGTAATTGCCCTCTTGGTTACTCAATCAACCAAATGACCAGATTTAATTGATAGTTAGGTTCAATTTCACAAGACACGCCCAGAAATGATTCCTGCTGGATCTGTTCAATCTGAACACTTAAATAGAAACGGTCTGTCAATGTGAAGCTAAAATGTCTCAAGATGAGACAAATATGGAGCTTTTTTGGAGACATGATATCTGGTGGAAATCTAACATGGCATTCCACAATAAGAACATCATACCAACAGTCAAACATGGTGGTTTTTGTGTGATGGTCTGGGCCTGACTTAAATCCCCTTGAGATGCTGTGGCAGGACCTTGAACTGGCAATTCATTCTCGGAAACCCTTCAATGTGGCTGAATTAAAACAATTCTGCAAAGAGGAATGGGCCAACATTCCTCCACAGTGATGTAAAAGATTCATTGCCAGTTAATGCAAATGTCTGATTGCAGTTGTGGCTGCCGAGGGTGGTGCAACCAGCTTTAGGTTTAGGGGGGCAATTACTTTTTCACATGGCTGATATAGGTTTGGAATAATTAATTACCTCCAATAAATAGAATAAACATATCATTTTTTTTTTGTTCACTCACGTTGTCTTTGTCTTATATTAAAATGAGTTTGATTATGTGAAACATTTAATTTTCGCAGAAGAAATCAGGAAGACAGCAATCACTTTTTCATGGCACTGTATAACCCTCTATATAGTCTCCTACATATTCCTCTATATAGGTTCCTACATAGTCCTGTATATAGGTTCCTACATAGTCTCCTACATAGTCCTCTATAATATGGTTCTGACATACTGTAGTCTTCTACATAGTCATGTATATAGTCTCCTACATAGTCACCGATATAGACCTCTGCAGTAGTATAGTTTAATCCTCTAAATAGTGTTCTACATAGTCCCTCTATGTAGTTTCATATAGCGGTATTTCTCTACATAGTCACCTACATAGTCCTCTATATAATAATCTATATAGTCTCGTACAATCATCTATACAGTCTCCTACATAGTCATTCATATAGCCTTCGACATAATAATTTATATAGTCTCCTGCATTATAATCTATATAGTCTCCTATATAATAATCTATAGTCCCCCCCATAATAATCGAGATTAGTCTCATATACTAATCTATATAGTCTCCGACATAGTCCTTTATGTATTCCTCTCTATAGTCATCTACATATTTCATACACAGCCGATGTGCAATACTCTCCTCCAACCATGAATACTTGGGGATTGCACAGTATATAAAGCAGCACACAGCATTGTGTGCTGTCCTACACCTCTTCACAACAAGGCCCTTAAGCAGGGGCTCTGTCTGAGATCATAGAACTAGTGTTACACTACTGTAACCTTCGTTCTAGCTCTCACAGGCTCAACCCTCTACTGGACTCTATGGGTACATCGGTTTGAAGCTCCATGAATTAACGCCCTGTGGCAACATGACATTCGCCCCACCACAAGGATCCTGACCTGCTGCAACCCTCCTACCTTTTTAACCAAAAAATATATATATTAAAAAGGAGTATCAGAAGACAACTGGGCCTCACAGCGTTCTCCCCATGAAAGAGTGGGCTCTCTCTGGATACTCTGACTTCCTTTAACAGGAAGCTGGCCCCCACTCTCCCCGGCCTGTGGGGGACACATCCATGAACACCATGACACAGGAAGTGACTTGTCTGGACTCTGTGAAACATTACCCATTTTCTGGACTTGAAAGTGATTACACTGCTGCCAGCATCTGTAGAAGCTCTTCCTTTTCCCATGAAGCATCTGATCAGTTGGCAAATTGCCGTTCACCGAAGAGTAAAAGGATAGCAGACAGCTGTGTGCTCAAGGGTGGAGGATAGTAGTAACCATAGAGTTCAGTAGAGGGCAGAGCCTCTGTAAGGTTGGAACAAATGAGTTATGCTGTATTCACACCAAATGTCAAGCCAATTTTTTGCTCAGTGTGATTGCATACAAAGTCACATACAGACGCGAATAGATGCTGATAAGGCAAATACTCAATATTAGCGTCAGTGGCGCAAGTTCACATATTTCAACTAAAGCAACATATTTGTATATCTCTAAATCCGCTCAGTGTTGAGATCATCCTCCTGTCGACCTGATGTTGTTGAATCATAAATGGAGGAACCAAATGTTGCCTCCTGTGTCTGTGGTCCCCCAGAGCTCTTGGATAGTAGCTCATATTAGTCCAGAGACCAGACCAGACCAGGCTGTGGAGAAACCAGAGACTGTCTATGGACCAAACAACAAGGTCACTGGATGGAGGATGATGGAGCAGCTACAATGTCAGCATAGCCTAGCACCCATCAATCCAGACTCCATTCAGAAAACCAGCATTTTAAAAGTAGTTAGCTTGTGGTCTTGCAGACAGACCTAACAAACCATGACTTTCTACTGATCACCATCATTATGGAGTTATTTCAGCATCCTTTGTATCTAGTTGTTGATATTAAATCACGGCTTAATAGTTTATTCTGGGTTCCTCAAGCTGTAGTAAACCAGCAGATGTGGGTGTTGCTAGATCCAGTTAATCCAGCTTGGTGAAATCCACCGAGCAGCTCTGGGTGATGTCATGAACCCAAACAAGACGGGGTCTGGTTTCATGATGGATCTGGCACTTCAACATGTACAAAGCATTTCAGCCATGATTGAGGAGACCTGGTTGATGTCTACGTGGAAGGAAGCCCCGCCTCCTCTACTGGAGCATCTAGCATGAGTGACAGGAATAAATATGAAATGTCCTAAACTTGTGCAAGTAACAAAAGGCAAAACTTCCCTCTGCGTTTGGTGTGAACACAGCATTAGGGTGTGAAAGGAGTTAAATTACGTCTGCTTTACACTGATGATACTGCATTCGTTTTTGCCTCACCTGTAGTCCTGAAAGCGAGCCATGTCATAGTGGTCGAAGATGTCCCTCCAGCTGTAGATGTTAACAATGCCGGTGGCCACTGTGATGAGCAGCATCAGTGTGAGCTTGACCATGTGACTGACCTGAACCAGCATGGTGGTGGCCATCAGGGCCAGCACAGCTATGTAGCTGTAATACTTGGGGTTGTCCAGGCAACAGTCGGAGCCAGACCAGGAGGAGGAAGAGGCGGAGGGAGCCATTGTGGTGCTGCCTGAGTCTGGGACTTGAGGCAGACAACTCAGCTAGACAGCGGAGAGACGCGAGCACAGTATCAGCATTGTCATTATTACTTCTCAATACTACTATTACTTCAACACTGCTCCATCAGAAGCAATATCCAGAATTTCATGGTAAATGGTCCTCATTTATATAGCGCTTTTATCCAAAGTGCTTTACAGTGATGACTGACATTCACCCATTCATTCACACATTCACACATTCACACATTCACACACACGACGGCGGAGTCGACCACGCAGGGCAACAGCCAGCTCGTCAGGAGTAATTAGGGTGAGGCGTCTTGCTCAGGGACACCAGACACTCAGCTCGGAGGAGACAGGGATCGAACCAGCAATCTTGCGGTTACCAGCCAACCCGCTCTACCACCTGAGCTAATGCCCCCCCAATGATTCCTGATCTAATTTCCCGGCACTGATTTCTCTCTGGTAAACAGGTAACCTATACTACATACAGCTCATGAAATAAATACAAATGCCACACAGGTTTCGAATGTTTTGGTTGTAAGAATCAGCAGAGAGCAGCTCACCATGTCCATGATGTCAGCCATGGTGAGGATGAAGATGGCGGCCATGGCCCAGGTGTTACGAGCCCAGCGGGTGTGGTCTATCCAGGTGGAGAAAGACACCAGCTTCTTGGGAAAGACCTGACACAAACACCATTCCAATGAGGAATGTAACAGCATGTTATTTCCAGGCTTGTGGTGTAATGGAATACATGGAGCAATGTTATGTAATTAGTATAAAAAAGACACACACACACTTTTTTCATTTTTTTAATGTAATATTTGTGTTTTTAGATTTTTCTTTTTTGTACTTCTGTTGTTATTATTATTATTATTGTTATTATTATTGTTATTATTGTTATTATTATTATTTTGTGATATACATTGGTTTCAATCTAAAGATACAAAATGAGAATAATTAGCAGGATTACAATTTTAAAATATTGGCAATATGTTGTCTTCAGCTGAAACGTAAACAACCTCACAGCTTCTGCCTTCCGGCTCTGAAAATACCTTCACTATCCACAGAGTAAACATCATATTTAAGGAATGACCTACAGGTAAGCCCCAGACAGGAATTAATTGATGGCAGTTTAGTTGAAGTTTTAGTGTGAAGTGTGAGTAGCATATACTTAAAGTACACGTTAGTTCAATGCACATAATTACCACTGTTATCATGCATGTAATAGAAAGTCCCATCTACCATCTAAATCATTGCTTTGGACCTGCCCACTTCGGAGATAAAAGACGGCCCGGAGACGGCCGTCTTTTATAGACTCCGCCCCGCCGCGTAATTAGCCCCATCTCGGACTTCCTGGGCTGGTGACAGAAGATCGACGCCTAATATTCCCTCATAATGCAGTGGTTAAGGACTCCAGCAGTATCTGCGTAACAGTGAGCAGCACTTAAAATGTTGCTCTCGCAAGAAATTGTGGGTCGGCATGATCTCCTTTCCTTTGGTAAAGTAAGGTCCGTTGCATCCAATGCTAAAGAGGATGTGAAAGGATTATTGGAGCTCCTTTCCTTTGCATTTAGAGAATCCGAACAGCTCTTATCATGGCGGCCACTTGTTCACTTCCGGGTCACTTCTTCAGTCAAGAACCTTCCTAAGTAAAAAAGACTATTCCACCATAGCTATGGTCTACATTCTGAAAATCAGTTGAGACAGATTTGAAAAAAGCATTCCCCCCAACAACCAAACCCCTCCCCTCAGTGTTCCACGGTTCGACAAGGCAGGACTGGGCGGGAACGCTAATTTAACTAATCCATCACGGTGGCGTTTCTCAAGCTAAGATCAACAGGTACATAACTATGAACTATGAAATCCTTTTAAATTTTTTCCCTAAGTTCTGAATTTTCCGTTTTATTATTTCTTAATTCTGTTTTAAAATTTTAGAGCATTCTTTCCATCAAATGGTGTCTAATCATGTGGTTGATGACAAAAAATTAAATAAATTAATAATACAACATGAGAAATGTATTGAAGAAACATTGGAGTAGTTGTAATTCTAATTCCTTGTCATTCAGAGACAAATGTGCATGAAATATGTGTAAGTGCAATCATTTATGGAGGAGTCACAATATACCACCCACTTTTATTAAAAAAAAAAGTGGGTGGTATGTGTGTTTGTGTGTGTGTGAGAAACAGACAGAGAGGAGAGACGATTATTTACATTTATATTGCACATCAGCAAGTTTTACTCTATATTTGGTTGGATATTTTAAATTTTTATTGCACATTGGCATTTGTTAATTACTTATTTTTTACTCCATTTGGAGACAAAAGGATACATTTTGGAGTTTTTTTATTGATTGTATACTGTGCGTAATAGTAGAAGGGAATTTTTCTGGCATTTGTTCTGAATATAAGGCTAGGTTTTAACAGGTTAATTGAACTTTTAAGATCTTGGTTTGTTGAAACTGCAGCATTTTGGTCTAACTGTAGGTGATGGAGGGAAGACTGTATTTTCTACCTGTAGAGTTTTAATAATGCCATTTTAAAAGAGATGTGTGCCTTGGATAAGATATGTGCATGGAACAACATGATGTCAATTCCATAAATTATGGTCCATTTACAGACCATAAAGCAGGGGAGGGTTTATGGTGCGGCTACCTGGTGATTGACAAGTCACTACCATGCTATCAATGGTGTTAGCTTCTAAGATGACTCTAACACAGCTTTGTTAGCAGCTTCACAAATACATCCATTTCTTATAGTCAATGGATATTTAGTGACTTTCAAATTGTTGAGATTAAATATTAAATGCATATGTGGAGGTGGGCGTGGTGCAGCATCTTGCTGCAGGAGAGAGGTATGTGGAAGCGGCTCACAGGAGGAGTCTTATTGCCCAGAGGGGTATTCCACCAAACTCGCTAATTAAAGCGGCGCTTACCTGGTTAAGCCTGGTTAGAACTAACGCCAACTTCCACTTGCAGCTAAACCCATTCCATTAACGCATTTCAGCCGCACCTTGTTGAGGCTAATTCAAGCCAGGTTAACGTTGTCGTCTGTTACGCCGTTCACGGGATATGAAGCCAGACCAGAACCGTGAATGTCGAATCATCGAGAAAATGGCAGAAAAGACCAGAGCAAAAGTTATTGATGGAACTGTACGAGGAGTACAAACCCATCATAACCGAAAAAGGGAATACTGTAGTGATAAATAAAAATCGCGAGGATGCTTGGGCAAGAATTGCCGAGCGATTAAATACGGAAGTACCGTTAAGAGTAACATGTTCTAATATAACACTGACCACGATTTTGAATGTGAGGATAGGGTAGAGGTAACGCGCCGGCTTTGCACGCAGCCGGCCATGGTTCAATTCCCGACTATGGAACTTTGTGAAACTTCTTCCTTTGGCCGGAACTCTCTCTCTCTTTTTTAGATAGGCCTAGTGCATCTACATTGACCAACTCATTTATCTCAACAATTCAATGAACACATTTGATGAACCTATTAATGAACTCACCTGAAAGGAATTTATGTGGCTGAAAATTGCATGCAGCAATGCCTTTGTCATTTTGATCTATAACATGCTATTAATAATAACATCTTTATGCCTATCATTTTGCAAGTTATATTTGGGTTCTGGGGAAATTGTATGACATATTTATCATAGTTAAGGTAAAATGTTGGTCTAATTCTCTGATCTAAAGATCTAAAGACACACATAAGATGTCCTCGCCCTCATATTTTTTTAATTGCAAGCATGTAATCTTAGACGCTTGATGAAAATATAGTCTGTTTGTACTTCATATATGTAATTCTGGTAATTTTTGGTCTTTCACGTGACAAAATCACAAGGACTAGGCTTGGCGGAACCTTCTGCTGGTACAGTTTTTTCCGACAGACGGACTTCTCTGAAACCCCCGCTAAAGTAAGCCTGATTGTTAGCCTGCCCTGGGGCAGGCTAGTTTGGTCGGATAAATTCCCATGGTTACTTAGCGGAGAGTGCCTCAAGTCACATTGATGGAACGCAACTCTCGCTAAAGGTAGCGAGGCTTATCGAAATTAGCCCGGCTTTGCGCTTAGCGAGTTTGATGGAATACCCCTCAGGAGCCGTCATTATTTGTTGTGTATATGTGTTGGTTTGTGTTGGTGTCCTCCTGTGCTTCTGTGTCCTGCAGGTGCTACCCTCCCTGCTGGAGCAGGTGATTGAGTGTGGCTGTTTCCAGCTGCCAATCACTGTTTTTCTCTGAAGTTGATCAGTTGATTGTGAATTAACAACAGAAATGGGGAGGTTTAGCTCAGGAGGTAGAGCGGGTTGGCTGGTAACCGCAAAATTGCCAGTTCGATCCCAGGCTCCTCCTAGCTGAGTGCCTGGGGTCCCTGAGCAAGACACCTCACCCCAATTGCTCCTGACGAGCTGGCTGTCGCCCTGCGTGGTTGACTCCGCCGTCGGTGTGTGAATGTGTGTATGAATGGGTGAATGTCAGTCATTACTGTAAAGCGCTTTGGACAAAAGTGCTATATTAATGAGGCCATTTACCATTTAAAAAGATTGGTTAATTGTACTTGAGACCATTGTTGCGAGTACTTCCGGCTTGAGTGAGTTTTATTTTGTTTTTCTCATGTGTTACTCCCCTCAACCCCTGGTCGCCCTGGGGACGTAACAAGCAGCGTCAGCTGATTGACACAGTTGCAGGTGATTTCGGTGATTTATTATTGATTAAAAATGAATGACGTTCCTATGCTCCACAGTAGGTGGCAGCACGAAGGAGACAGGCTGGAGAGCAGCATGATGATGACCGAGTGTGTTGGGTGTGGATAATAAAATCCTGTTGTATCTTGACCAACCTGTGTCTGTCTGGTCCCCTGATCTGAACAAACCCTGGGTGGCAACAGTCTATGCTACAGTGGCGCCTAAACTGGGGAAGCTCAGGCGAGATGACCGATGTGCAGCACTACTCGGCCGAATGCTGGAGGAGATCGCGGCTATGCACCGTGAAAAGGAGGCTGCCAACTGGAGCAGTCTGGTGACAACGCTCTACGCTTCACCTTCGACCAAGTGAAAACAATTGATGGTCAGCTGGTGCGCTCTCACGCAACGTGGACATTTTTCAGTGGTAAGGGACAGATTGTACCGAGTTCAGACGAATGAGCAAATCACCCAGTTGTTGGTGCCGCAAGCCACCGGGAACTGATTTTCCAGGCTTACTGTAACCCGATGGCCAGTCACATGGCGTATGAGAAAAAACTTACCGGATAATGGACCGGCATTGGCCTGGCATTTGGGAGATGTGCAGTGCTGGTGTGCATCTTGCCCGAATGCCACATTGTAAGCAGTCGCTATAAATATACAGCCAATTTTTAACACTAAAATACTGTTTTCATGTTAAACAGTTTAGTATTGTAGTAAGCAATGCATTGTGGGCTGCTTAACTTGGAGCAACAGGACAGAGGCCCTAAACACTATGCTGATGTTTTCACAGGAGAGGACACTACAGTATTTTTTGGAAACTGAGTGTTGACTGGGGAATTTGGAGCACGATAAAAGTTTCATACGTTAGTCTTTTAAATTGAGGCTACTGCCTTTAAATAAATACAGAAATAATTTCCCATCAACTTCTGGAGGGACTTCAGGAACCATCATTCGGATAGGAGATTTTCCAGAAGAGGACGCACAATTTAGATGACGTGCTACACATCATCGAGTGTTCTTCATCAACATCCATCGGCTCTTGCATCTACAAATGAAACAGTAATTAAAATCTTATTCATATTGCCAAGAATGTTTGATGTCAAACTGATGCTCAGGAGCTTGTCTTGCTAGGGATTTTAACATGTCATTTATCAGTGAGGCTTAGATTTGAATAGCCAAAACAATATGTTTTATTATTATTAATAATAATAATAATAATAATAATAATAATAATAATAATATAATCTTTAATTTTGGTAACATTAGCCAAACGTCTGCATCCGAGGAACAACACTTGTTAACCGGTAAGAGAGGCCCATCGGCAGATGGAGGCCACAGGAAAATAGCATTAGGCTACTGGAATAATTCACCTCCATCTTGGCAGGGAATTAAGGATTTATTTCAACCAATTTTGTCTAGTTTCATTTTGTTTGTATCGACTTTTAATGAAGTGTGTTTTACAAAGAGTTGACAAGGAAATTAAGCAAATTGTAGTTCGGTGAAAGAGAGACCCTTGAATCCTCAAGGCTTAGGGTTGCATTTTTCTGTTTGAACGGAAAATTGGTGTGAAAATATTGCCTTTCTGAACTCTTTGTGAATGCATTTTGTTTGTTTATTTATCTGTCGCTGCACATCTCTCACAGGCTACTTCTCCCAATTGTTTTAGAGTATACCGTTTGGCATCATCTGTGGCTTTGCTTTCACAATCTTAACATTGCAACTCGGTTAAGGTTAAACATTTCTGCGTGAAGACTGATACGGTGTCACTAAAAAGCAGCCAGCAGCTATAATCAAGACTAATGCATGTTTTTTGATGAAAAGGATCTTACCATCAGGCAGTAACAAAATGTTTCCGTCAGATTTGTTGTCATAACTATGCCACAATAGTGTCATACGTAAGAGCACATGAGCATTCATAAAAATACACCTAATTAAGTGTGTTTTGCCAGATTGCAGTTAGACTTTTGAAAACTTTTCAACGTTAAAGTGTCACACTTACATACATAACGAACGTGTAGTTAGGCCATCTTTGTCTGGTGTTGAACTAACATGTCATGTTGATTTCTGCAGTGCAGGGTGCGAGACTTTGATGGCATTTTACTCTCATTTGAAAACACACATTAGAGAGGGGAAAACAGTGACTTGTCCTTATAGACACTGTAGCAAGAGCTTGACAGTTTTATCAACATTCCCATCACACATGAGTCGGAAACATGAAAATGGTGCTGAGGAAAATTTGGGTTTGAGTCTGTTGTTAATCCTGGTGTTTCCCATGAGAGTGAACAAGATCCGTCTGATATGCAGATTGATCTTCCCAGTGATGCAGGTGATAAAAAAAGAGATTCACCCAGAAATTGCTGATGAATCACAGTTCTTTAAAGTGATGGTTCGGAGTTAAATGCACCCTAGGTAATTTCCACCATGACATCCAGCCAAACACCCCCTCGGAAGCATTTTTAGCGATGGTCAGCATTGGTCAAGATAGGGCGATCAGCCAGCTTCTTTTTCTTCGTTGGTGTTTAATGGCAGTTAGGCTTAATTTTTTTTTATAAATGCTTCTATTATCAGGTCGACAAGTGTTGACATGATAATACAAGCATTTATAAAAAATCAGCGAAACCTTTTCATACTCTGGCGTGAAACTCGCGTCATGGAAATAGCTTGGTAAATGCCGACTGCCATTACACACCAACGAAGAAGAAGAAGAAGAAGCTGGGTAAACACGGAAGTGCTGTCTACGCAACATCGGTAGCTTTAGCAGTAGAAGCTATCAGGCAAGTGTTCTTTTAAATAAACTCCTGATGTACTAACAAACTTTAAAATGCCTTGTTTTGTGAGTACAGACCCTATGTGTACTACTGCAGACGTTTGGTAACATTCCATGCATTATTAGTGGGGAAATTTACGAGATATAAACTATGCACCATCGCGCTATTACTAAGCCATTCGGCTGATTGCCCTATCTTGACCAGTGCTGACCATCACTAAAAATGCTTCCGAGGGGGTGTTTGGCTGGATGTCATGGTGGAAATTACCTAGGGTGCATTTCACTCCGAACCATCACTTTAAAAATGTAGCCCTTTTTTAAACATACAGTAGTGTGTTTAAAAAAGCAGTGTTGCATTGTGCAACTTTAAGAATCCATGAGTACTCTTGCAGAGAGAAATCAGCTTCTGCAGGCCTTTCTAAGTGCTGGTGTTTCAGTGGAGAGGGGCACACAGTTTTTCTAGATGAGACAGTTTCATATTATAAATTTGAATCCACAAACACTGAATGCCAATAAAGTGAAGGGGGCAAAATACAGAAAGAACATGCTCATTGTGATTGGTGATGATGATGAGGGGTTTTTACTGGAAATATCAAAGTGGTTCTCGTTCATAAGCATTCAGCAGTATATTTTATTTCTGAAAAGTATCATGCCCTGCGTATTCCTGACATGGGTGCTTACAGCCTCGCACTGATGCAGAGAAGCTACTGTTGTATTCATCGGGAGAATCTCCTAGATTACTATCCCTTGCTTGAGTACACTGTCCAGGGCACACCACTGATAATTCTTCACCATTCTTTCTCTTTAGTCCAGAATAATGGTGAACATGAGTGAAGCAATCAAAGAGATCATCTGCAAGAACTTGCCAAATCTGTCTGAAGAGACCCACTGGCAAATAATATTGAATCTTCAGGGCTCTGTCTTGGAGTCAAAAGAAGACTTAAAATATGTACAACAGGAAGACATGCTGATCTGTTAACTGTTATCCAGTGCCGAAAACTCCTGGATGCATTAAAATTAGGTAATGTATGGTTAATTTAGTGTGGCATTATCTTTTTATGTTCTCTTGTTTATTCAATTATGGAATTTCTTTTTTCTAAAACTACATAATGCACCTTTAAAAGTTTCAAATATGCCTAATATAAGGAGAGTTAAGTAGACTTTTGGCCAAATGTCTGTAGTGACTCTGATATAGCTTATTAGTTATGTACCCTAATTCTTTTTTTTTTGTTTGTTTGTTTTTTAGAAACCGACCGTTATATTGGATTTTCAAGTCATTCCAACTTTGTTACTACTGAGTAATGATTGGTCGGTGTCTGGGTCTTTATCACCAACATTTTGCACTCCACCTAATTCTAGCTCACCACAGCTATTGGCCATTTCATCATGTTCAAGCCAGACAAGAAACAGCGAGCCAAGCAACAGACTTTCCACATCTCAGATACTGAAAACATTCCAGGTCCCTTGGGAACAAATGCCACAGGAAATTCGTTCTGCAGTTGCAGATGGCAGAGACCTAAGCCAGTAGAGCAACACCAGATGGTACGAGTACTCACAGATGAAATGAGAAGGTTTGAAGCTAACCCCACTCGCGCACGGTGCCTAACTGGGTACTGCCTGATGATATTTCAAACCACAAATATCAGCACGAGTTTTGCTGATATTACACCAGATGGGTCACTTCTGTGTGGAGGTTATACATCACTTTTGATTCAAGTGAAAACGCACTGAGAATGTGATCCATGACGGAAGCTTCTCACACCACCGATCCTCTACAGGCAAGAGGGGTCCAACTGACACATATACGATTTCAGCCAGAACTACCCCCAGAAGAAACTGAGGAGACTGTAACTGAGGAGACTGTGGACTGTGATTTTGTGGCTCAGAGGAAGCTGCATGTATGTGCTGCTGATATATCACCTCCATGTTGTCACAAGGTTGCTAAATTGCATTATGGGTAAAGTAGGTTCAAGGTTTTAACTTTTTTCACTTGTCTTCTTTGCCCTTTTACGACACTGTTGAATATTTTAAAAGCAAATGATCAAATCGCTGCAGCAGAAACAGAAATATTACCCTTTTTATTCCACATATTCTTCTTCCTTTTCAAAACCTGGTGCCTACATTATCCACAATGCAACTTGACCACTGAGTGACATCACTGATTGTGTGCAGTTTCCTCTGGAGCCACAAAAGGGTTCATACTACTTTTTAGACATTTGCCGTAGAATTCCCCAAGACCTTTAAAAATAAAATTGTAACCCTTTCATTTTGTATGCCAAATCTAGTTAGCAGTTTGACTGTAGGTACTTCAGAACCCTACCTCATTCACCTCTAGATTACTCTCACCTAGTGTTTACTAATTATTGACCTTTTTATAATTTGTCTTCTTAAAAATCTTAGTATGGTAAGCATAATGTATTTGTTACCTACAGGTGTATGCCACTGCAGCTGACGTTGAGACAACTCTCAGTCTTCCTGCAAGTCCTCGCCTGATGCTGCCTGGTATACATTTCATTTAGATTCATTGATAGACACATTATATATCATTTCAGCCATTCATCTTGAGTTTACAAATGTTTACACAAGGTAACATTCCCATGTTGCTATGACTTGAAGTTTCAGGTGCAACAGGGCAAGTCATCATTAGTGGTTGGATGATTACCTTTGAGGGCCGTGTAATCTCTGAGGGCATCACACCAACATTTGCATGTGTTACTGTGTTTGCAATCTACTACATACTCAACCTTCAGTATGAAGATGAGGCAGCCTGCACTCTGTAATTCATTCAGGTAAAACCCCTTCATTCCTTGTCATCATTATATTATATTATTATATGCAATTAAATGAATGTTTGTATTTTTTGCAGATTAGTACTGTACATTTCAAGCCACAAAACAAACAAACAAACAGACAGACAGACAGACAGACTGGGTATTTTGTTGGACTATAGGCTTTATAATTATAATTCCATTTGATGTCACTTCTATATGTCCACAGGTCCACTCTATTTGTGCAATGAAGAAAGACAAAAAACAATCAATTGCGTTTAATTGAATGTACAGTATGTTGTTGCAACCCCACTCTGATCTTAGACCATTTTGATTTCAGGCACTTCATTGGTATAAATCCAGAGAGGGACAAAGGCCAAAGGGGGCAAGGTTGTCTCCAAGAAGAAAGGTGTGATCGTCCAGAAGAAGTCTTCTGCAGTCAATACACATGTCGCCATGTTACTGAAGAATCTCCTTCACTTTGCATGGAACCATTGAAATGATTAACTATTATAATTAACTTTATAAGCATTAGCTTACACACTGCACACTGTACATTCCTGATTGTATTGTTTATTCATGATAATGATTGTTTGTTGATGTTGGACTGTGGCAACACTGGAATAATGCTGCAAAGAGGAACAGTGGCTACCAAAGTCATGGTCATCTCTCCTGGATCCACAAGAACTAAGACGTAAAAACACAAGCCTACCTCACAGGACAATTTTAAGAAGTAACGTGTAAGTGGCACAGGTGCCTACCTTACAGTTTTATCACTAAATGTTTTTATTGATGCATAATATTGATGCATATTGTCAAAATGTTCTACTGTCTATAATAGTTTCAAAATGGCCTTAATTAAAATTTTCAGAATGTTCTTAAGTTTTGTTTTCCAAATGTTGCCAATTCTGCATATTATATATTATGACAACAATTTGGTAAGTGTTCAAACTTTTCATATTGACATTGACATTTCTCTTTGAAATAATTATTTGATTTTGATTCTCTCTAAGTTTTTATTGCTTATTTTGCAAAATATTCAAGACTGATATTTTAGGAAACTGCTAAATATTGTTATTGTGTGCCTGTCTACATTAAACTGTGAGACGTTAAACTAACAACCTGAAGAGAATATTATTGTATTATTTCCAAATAGTCACAGAAATATGTTGCATTTATTTTTTTTACTTGTATTAGATTGTGAAATCATTTAACAGTCTGAATACAGAAAAATACTGTATTCCTGGTTTACAGACTACTACTTTTTACAGTATGGATACCGTAAAATTATGATATATTGCTGGTGTCTTTGCTGCCAGCTCTTTACTGTAAATGATAGAAATACAGAAATATACAGTTTTTCTGGTTTACAGACTACTCCTGTAAAGTCAATACTGTAAAAATAATGGTATACTGCTGCATTCCTGCTGCCAACTCTTTACTGTTATTTTACAGGAAGATTATTTACAGTGCAGATGGTTAACCAACAGGCCCATTATCAATGATGGAGGTCCCATTTAAACTTCGGCATGGACCTCAGCGGACCATTTTATCGCAGCGCACACAGATACCGCTTTGTGTTAGTGCTGGTGGATTACACAATGCAATATTAAGAGGCAGTACCGCTGCACACAATCTCTACAAAGGCTGTTGCGCAGGAGCTGTTTCAGGTCATCACCCATGTTGGGATTCTGAAAGAGATTCTGACAGACCAGGGCATGCAATTTATGTCACAAACAGGGAACTACACGGATTACTGTCATCAAGTCCATTCGGAGGTTCCCCAGGCCTCCACAGAATTTTCTCCTTTTGAGCTGATGTTCAGCAGAAAACCACAAGTTTTGTTGGACCAAATTAAGGAAAACTGTGAGGATTGTCCAAGCCCAAGCAAAAGTTAGGTCCAGTACGTCCTGGAACTGAGAGCAAAACTCCACACACTGGGTCAATTATCACGTGAGAATTTTCTCCAGGCCCAGGAACGTCAACAGCACCTGTACAACAGAGGAACTAGACTGAGACAACTCTCACGGGAGATAAAGTACTTGTATTGCTCCCTACTTCCAGCTCCAAATTACTAATGTGTTCTGCCCTCTGTCCGGATGCACAACACTCATACACCCCCACATCGAGACTTACATGGGCGTGACGCCGTGTTCATGGCCCTATAGATTACCTGAACACAAGAGAAAAGTGGTTCAGGAGGAATTGGAGTAATTGGTGTAATAGAAGAATCCAACAATGCCTGGAGTGCCCCCATTATTCTTGTGCCTAAGAAGGATGGTCTATTCAGTTTTGTGTGGATATTTTGTTTGTACATTTACATTTACATTTAGGTCATTTAGCAGACGCTTTTGTCCAAAGCGACTTACAATAAGTACATTTGTCAAAAGAAGGAAACAAAGAAACCACAACGTATCATTGCCGATGAAGTAAGAGCTAAAAAATAGAACAAGTGTTAGGTCGAGGGAGGGTGTTAGTGGGTCATGCTATGCAGAGTCAAGGTGAAGTCTGAACAGGTGAGTCTTGAGCCTTTTTCGGAAGATGGCAAATGACTTTGCTGTCCTGACATTGGTCGGGAGTTCGTTCCACCACTGAGGTGCCAGAACAGAGAAGAGTCTGGACTTTGCTGAGCGACATTTGTTTGATTTCAGCAATGGTGGTACCAGCCGGCCAGCTGAAGTAGAGGAGCGAAGTGCTCGCTTCGGGGCATGAGGTTTGACCAGTGTTTGAAGGTAGACAGGTGCCGTTCCATTGATGGCCCTGAAGGCCAGTGTCATCGTCTTGAATGGGATGCGTGGAAGGTAATACTGTGATGCCCTCGACAGTGACCGACAGGTCCATGCAAGGGCAGTATTTCCCTGGGATGAAGAGGAGTTCGGTTTTATTCAGGTTAAGCTTGAGGTGATGTGCAGTTGTCCAGACGGAGATGTCAGCCAGACAGTCCGAGATGCGAGTTGCAATGTGAGTGTCAGAGCACGGGGGAAAAGAGAGGAACAGCTGAGTGTCATCTGCGTAGCAATGGTAGGAGAATCCATGCGATGTGATAACAGAACCTAGTGATCTGTTGTATAGTGAATAGTGTATACAGAAGCGGTCCTAATACTGAGCCTTGAGGGACACCCGTGTCCAGAGAACAGGGTTTGGACATAGAGCCATTCCATGTGACCTGAAAGGTGCGATTTGTAAGGTATGATGTAAACCAGGTGAGAGCAGAGTCGGTTATGCCAAGTTCAGCCAGAGTGGAGAGGAGGATTTGGTGGTTAACTGTGTCGAATGCAGCAGATAGGTCGAGGAGAATGAGAACGGAGGAGTTGGATGAGGCTCTGGCGTCTCGCACTAGTACTAGTAAACTAGTCACATTTTGTTTGTGAATAAGGAGCTTTATGTTATCTTGCTGCTGGTGAGTACATAATTTAATCTGAACTTGTGATTGTAGCATTTCAGTTGGCAGAATCCCTATAGCTAGTATAATTTAAGTATGTCACTGTTGTATCTAAAAGGGCCATCTGCCATTCTCGGCTACTCAGGTGGATACAATATACTTTACTGTAGGGCGGAGCTAAGACTGCATTAGCACCATACTTGAGACAAGTTGACAAGCGTCAGCTTGTCAAGTAAAGACACAGGGAGTCTCTCTGCAAGAGACCCTCGAGGAAGTCCATCAGGGAGACCTCACCTGTTCTTTGTGATGTGCCTTACCCCCATCACTGTTAAACTGACACCTTTCTGGATGAGACGCCACTTCCCACCTTCTTCTCGGCACTGCACCCCCTCCAGTCTACGCTACCCACCAGTCGCTGTCTATATGGACCTTGAAGTGCTGGGGGGAGCTGCCAAACAGCTTCAAGAAGGCAGATTCCATCTCAGCCTACACCAACATCCACACTCTCCACTTCCTGGTCCTCACAGAGACCTGGATCACTCCTGAGAACACAGCCACTCCGGCTGCGCTCTCTACTGCCTACCTCGACCATCGGGGAGGAGGGGCAATGGGACTCCTTCTCTCTCTGAAGTGGTGCTATTGGGTCCTTTCCCTGGAACACCCAATCTGCATTTGAACTCAACGCTGTGGCAGTCACCCTTCCCAAACACTACTCAAGAAACCTACCCTTGACACCACTGACATCCAGAATTACAGACCGGTTACTTTTCTCTCATTCCTTTCTAAAAAACCTGGAACGTGCCATCTCTAACCAATTGTCTTCCTATCTCTCACAAAACAAACTGCTTGACCCCCATCAGTCAGGTTTCATGACTGCACACTCCACTGAGACGGCCCTCCTTGTGGTGAGTCCCTCTGTGCCACCAGAGCCTCATCCCTCTCATCGTTCTCATTCTCCTCGATGACTCTAAATTGCCCATAGGTGTGAATGTGAGTGTGAATGGAGGTTTTGTGAGGAGGTTTGTGGTGCGAGGAGTTCTTTGATGGTAGGGAGGGGCATTTCCGTGGATGCACTCACTGATGGGTAAGGACAGAGATTTTATATTCAATCTGGAATGAGACAGAAAGCCAGTGGAGTGAGTGAAGGATAGGTGTGATGTGATCATGTGTTCGCACTTTCATCGGGATCCTAGTGGCACTGTTTTGGATGTATTGTAGTTTTTGAAGTCTCTTGCTAGGAATCCCGATAAGGAGAGCGTTGCAGTAGTCCAGTCTTGAGGAGACAAATGCATGGACGAGTTTCTCAGCATCTGACAGACTGAGTTTGGCAATGTTTTTGAGGTAGAAAAAGGAGGTCTTGCAGAGATATTTAATGTTGGTGTCAAATGTGAGATTGGTGTCACATTCTACACCCAGGTTAGTGAATTTGTGATAGCGGTATGTTTTGGGCAGAGAAGGTGATGTGGATTATGGGAGATGAGTGAACCTGGTGTGGTGTTTCAATCAAAATAGCGAAGACAGTGAAGATTATATCAAAGTGAGTAGCCCTACTTGTTACTCTCTACCCTTCAAGTTCCCCTTACCTTAATGGAAGGCAGCCATTATTAATATTATTAGCTACACCTGTATTTTTTCTGTTTTCACATGTCAAATCAACCCATTTTTACTGCCAAGGTATCAAATAAGCAGCTTGGTCAGGTTGGTTTGACGCATTGGAGTCAGACCATGTCGGTCACAAGTGTGTGATAAAGCAACTATGACTGCTAACAGTGTAAAGCAAAGATCACATTCATGCACACGTGCCACTGTTAAAGGGGTGTGATGGAAAAATTACTGTGGACTAATTGTGATATTTGATGCGATATTGAAGTACTGAAGAGCCCTGAGGTTATTTGCATCCATTGTCAGTACATGGGATTGACTGGCTGAACAACCTGAGCTGACAGCAGCAGTCAATACTGACCTGCCTGCTGTTAACAATACATCTGAATTTCCTTCACAGGGCAGAATCGAAAACCCTGCTCCATAACACACACGCACGCACGCAGTACCCACACACGCACGCACGCAGTACTCATGCACGCACAAACCTATATAATGAAAGCAATTTAACTATTTTGCACTTTCACAAGAGAATAATATGACATTCACTCATTTAAAACATCTTGTAGGAATACAATGTCCAGGTAATTGTTGAAGGAAAAAAAAATATTTTGAGAAATATGCTAGTCTTCTTTTTCTCTGAGAGTGAGATAAGAAGATTTATATTAACAAAAATGTTTTATTTAACCATTTCAGGTTGGGTTTGGGCTTCTGACTCGAGGTGTGAGTAGTATCAGAGTGGAACTGGACTGGTACTTTTACAATAAAAATGCCGCTGTGTGTCTCTGTCCAAAACCCGCTGTCCGCCTGCGATCGCTCACACGCACTGATGCAGGCCAGTGTTTACTAGAAATATGTGCAGACGTGACGTCAGTAAAGTTTCAGTAAAGTTTCAGTCATGTTCTCTGTGTTGTTCTCTCTTGTGATGACTTTGAGATGGCGCTGCTTGAAAACAACATCAAGCCATGCATGTGTCGTGGCGGGGGACCCCCTTGTGGGGGGGGGGGGGGGGGGGCAATTGGGGGAGGCATGGTTCGGATCAAATGGCCCTGGTGTGAGTGCACCCTGAGAGTGAGTTTAGGATTTAAGGGAGGGGGAGTGGCAAAAGAGCACCCCTGTATAGGAAAGGGGTGCGCTGGGTTTATAGCACATGGCACAAAGAGAGCATCATTGCAAAACGGAATGCGGCAAAATAATAATTTATTTCGATTATCTTGTTTTCATAATCTTTGGAAGCCAAATTCGTAATTGAGATTAAAATTCGATTAATCGAGCAGCCCTACTACCAGGTAGTGAATACATGTGAAAGTCGAGTATAAAAGTATAGAAGTGTGTCGTAACTCACTCGAGGGAAGATTGCAGCCAGAGAACAGATGGTCAGGATGAGCAGCAGGACTTCTCCCACTGCAAATGTGATGTAGTTTGCAATCAGCCTGTTCCACAACACGCGAACATACAAAGATATATCACTAGTAGCAGTCAACATGTCCAGATTCACTGTCCAGACTCGACAACATCTGTGATAATACATGAACTGCTGATTGCAGATGGAACAGAAAACTACACTGCAGAGTGGATCCCTCAAAGAGCATCATTACATAAACGGGATAATTTTGCTGTCAATTCACGTCTCAGCCAGAATGTGACATAAATGGAACATTGTGAAAGAAAGTGTGAGGTTGCTGGTTGCTGTGTGAACTGACCAGGGGTCTATGAGTGCCTCCATCACTGCAGTGAAGAGCAAGACCACACAGGAGCAGCAGAAGGCAGCTCCGCTCTGTTTCTCCTTCTCCACAGAGTAACGAGTCTCCAGGTCTGGGTTCACAAACCTCAGTGACAGCCTGTTGGTGTGTTTCCCCTTCAGACTGATGAGACAGGAGCAACTTACATCATTTTTTTAAATATTGGTATTTTGGACAGGGAAATCTTATACATTGAAAGCTGATGCAGTCCACTTCCCCTTAAAGAGACAGTGTGTCGGAATTACTCCCATCTAGTCGTGAAAATGTATTTTGCATTCAAACGTATAGTGTATCGCTTTGTGGGCGCACCGTTGTCCGGGAATGGCTGCATCATGGGCAGATAAAAACTTTGTAAAAGTCTCTGTCCACCCTGCGGGAGAGCCGGTCCTGCGTGTCCAGAAACGCCTCTTGCTGATGTGAATACTAGTCTGGATGGATTACATCATCTTTGTGTGTAAATAAATCTATCCGTCCCAAGATAACGACACTGCCTACGATCAATTAACTAGTCTACAAGCACACACAGCTTGCAACCAGAACGAGTGGTATGAACTGGTCGATTGCAGTAGAATGCATTCAAATTATAATCAGAGTACTTGGCCTTACTAAAGCGACAGTGTGTAACATTTTAAGTAATTTATTAGCTAAAATCAATATTTTCATTCATAAATAGGAACTCATAAGCGTATAATTACCCCTGCCAATAATCGGATTAATCCTCATAAGCAAGTTCGTAAAGAATTTCATATTTGTATTAACATTGGACGGGTAAGTCCTCAGGAGGCTTCCATGTCGTTCCACAATTTTGAAGACTATAACCGCCGAGGAGGGATGCCTAAACAGGATTTCGTTCAGAGCAAGCGTGAATGAAAGGAGATCACATCAGCGAGAGGATTCCGGACAGGCAGGACTGGCTCTCCCCTGGGGCGGACAGCGACTTGAACCAAATTTTTTTATTCGCCCGTGATGCAGCCATTCCAGGACACAGTCCCGCTGTCCCCTGTAGAGCTCCCCGAGAGCGATGTTTATGGAGTTTTTCATCCACCCCTGATGAATTAGTCCAGGGGACCGGGACGCTCACATCCCGCTGTCCCCCCTGAAGCTCCTGGAGAGCAACTTCTACCGAGCTTTGTTATCTACCTGTGGTGGACTTCCCAGACACGACCTCTTGCCTTTTACAGTCAGTGTTGTAAAGCAATAGGAGCACTTTAGTCACATTCGTTTGTGTTCGTTGTGTGTCTAGTTGTTAGCTGATGCTATAGGCTACGACAGTAATGGGAGGCTACCAAAAATAAACCAATAACAACATGGCAACATAAATAACTATCTTGCTGGAGGAGTAATTACTTATACATGCTCACACATATTTGTTTGAAATATCAACCTCGTCACCTGAAAGAATACTGTTGAAGTGGTGTTGGACGATATGTTGTCATAGCTTCTTAGTACATAACGGTTGTTAGGGACGGCCTGCTGTCACTATATGCGTTGTTAGGGACCGCCTTCTGTCACTATAGGCGTTGTTAGGGACCGTCAGCTGTCACTATAGGCGTTGTTAGGGACCGTCTGCTGTCACTATAGGAGTTGTTATGGACGGCCTGCTGTTACTATAGACGTTGTTATGGACGGTCTGCTGTCACTATAGGCGTTGTTAAGGACCGTCTGCTCTCAGTATAGGCGTTGTTAGGGACGCCAATAGTGACAGCAGTAGAATCAGCACTAGGACCAAACGATTCCAAACCAAGCTCTTTTTATTGGTAGGAAAAATAGCAAATGATCTATATGATCCAACATGTGTAACTCTCAATATAGTGGAGGGTTTCAATTACAAAGGGATCAGAGATCAGCTGTGTGTGATGCATAAGTGACCAATACTTTCCACAGTGGTCTCACCTATTTGTGTAATTATCAATGTGTCATGACTGACGAACAGGACAGTAAATGAGAAAGCTTCTAACATGACAGAAATTAGTAGTAGTGCTTCACGTACGCTTGGACCGTCTCCCTCTCCAGCAGGGCCTCGTTCAGCAGTTTGTTGAGCTCCTGTTCATTTTCCTGAGCATCAATCACCCTTTCGGCCAGGTCCCGCAGCCGCAGCCGTCTCCGAGGGTTAGGGAAGGATGGATTCACCACCTTCAGTCCAACAACAGAAAAAAATGGAAAATGAAAGACCCAAAGGTTCTATTTATACATCTCATGCTGTGTCCATAACCAACACCAAACATTCACGTATTCACACAAGTTGAATATATAAAAACTCCATCAAGAAATCCTTGTGACTATGTGTCTCTAAAGCCTCTCAGCTTTGAGATTGTCCTACTGAATTCTAAATGGAGGACAACAAACTTCTTCTACTGTGTCTGTAGTCCCCCAGAGGTCTATGATAGCAGCTCACATTAGTCCAGAGACCAAACCAGAACAGACTATGTGGACATACTTTAACTGATCACCATCATTATGGAGTTATTTCAGCGTACTTTTCATCTGGTTATTGATATTAAATAACCAGTTAAATAGTTTATTCTGGGTTCCTCAAGGTGTTGTAAACCAGCTGACATGTGTCTTGCTAGATCCAGTGAATCCAGCTTGGTGAAATCCACCGAGCAGCTCTGGATGATGTCATGAACTTAGGACCGGGTCTGGTTTCCTGGTGGATCTGGCAAATCAACATGTACAAAGTAGAAATAGTGGTGATTTAAGCCATGATGGAGGGAACATGGATGATGGGTACATGGAGGGAAGCTCCGCCTCCTCTCTGGTGAGTATAGCACGAGTGACGTAACAACTGATCTGACTGTTTGTGTGAACGTATGAACACACTACTATTATATAAGTGCCATGTCAGTCAGCTAGTCTGTTCAAACACTTTATTCATCAGCAAGAAACCTGGACGCCAGATTTCCATTTGCTCTGAATGCTCATGATTGCCTGGGGTTAAAATCTCATGTTTCCATCAAGCCTTAATTGCCCTAGTACACAATATAAACCTAACAAAGTCTTACACTTTTGAATTGTGCTGCTTTATAGTTGTTGCTACAGAATGTGGACATGGTTTCTTGGTTACCCTTGTATCCAGTTCTTCTGGGTCCTCCGGTGTGGTGCAGCCTGTGTTAACACTGCCGTTACACTCCGTGGTGTTGATAAGCAGCGGGGAGTTTCCATTGGAAGAAGTAACAGATAACTTCTAATGTGAAACAAGTTAACAGGAAGTAATATTAGTAATTCATAAGAAACATTTTTACATTCCTCAACATGTATTTTGAACTCTGGACATCACAGTGTTTCATTAGGGCCTGAGCAGGCGACAACGTCGTGCTGCAAAGTTATTTTCTGAAATGATATTCAAATCTAGCTTTGATTAACATAAAGTGTAAAGATATGATTTTAAATGCAACTATCATCTTTACATGTACATCAGCTGACTGAATATGAGACAAACATTTAAATTGACATCTATTTGCACTGAGTGTGTGGGAGGTTTGACTCACCACACCACTGATGCCATTCTTCCCTACAGGTCCTTTAGGAACCACCACCAGGTAGGTCTCGATGCCCCTCTCTCTCAGGTAGTCACAGCGGTCACCTCCGTTCCCCGGTTCCACATCAAACTCGCCATGAAGGCATTCCATGGTGCTCTGTGAGATGTGGACGCGACTGGTCCAGAGGGGTCAAAGGTTACACAAAGCATTTAATTGCCAACTACCGTGATCTACCCATGGCTTTTGTAGACTTCTGGGAGCTAAAATAGTCCTTAACAACACTTCCTCATCAATGTGATCATCAAAATGCGATCCGAGTGTAACTGAATGCATTCAGTCACTCTGACACTCTGACTGTCTGTCTACAGACTGGTGACCTAAAACAGTAGACATTGGGTGCAGTCGAATAGTCAAAAAATAAGTTCCTAACTCCTATTCCTAACTCCTATTCCTTGACCTCTGGAGAAAACGTCACGGGGTTAAGGAAAGGCGATAGGAGAACTCAAAAGGACTTAGGAAAAGACAGCCGCGGTGCTCAGAGAATCCAACCGGACTTTCACTAAGCTACGTCATTATAACGCGGCCGCTGATGATTGACAGCTGATGATCGGCACCGGCAATTGACGTGCGTCTGCGCTGGAGAAACTACAATAATGGACTACAAAAAACGCGTCGTCCACTTCTCCACATGTTGGTTTTATCAACAGCTGGTTCACTGACCGGCTTCAGGTCCAGCAGCTCCTCCTTCCGTTTGACCGTTTGCTGTATTTACATTTCAATTGTGGTTTTAGTTTCGTTTTTGTCAAGTTTGTAACATGATTGAAATAAATAAAAAATATACCATTCAATTATTATCACTGTCCACACACATTTATCAACACAATTCCAATTACTATATGACTGCATGAAAGTCATTGTTAAATATGTAAATGCACATATCGTTTGTTTTCATGAACGGCGAAGTGTGCGGCACTTTAAATGTTGATCTCTCAAAGAATTGTGGGTCGGCGTAATCTCCTTTCCTTTCGCATAGGAAGGTCCGTTGCATCCTATGCTAAAGGACCTCTGAAAGGAAACATTGGAGCTCCTTTCCTTTGCATTTAGAGAATTCGAACAGCTCTTATCATGGCGGCCACTTGTTTACTTCCGGGTCACTTCTTCATTTAGGAACCTTCCTAAGCAAAAAAGACTATTCGACTGCACCGAATATTCTACGGCAGCTGTGGCTCGGAGATCCAGCCAGTTGATTTAAAAAGTGGACACATTCGTTAGTGGACTACGGTTCTGAAGCCTCAAGTTCGGCATTTTGGTCATCATCATCTTGCAATTTGTATGCTAAGGTTTTACCTTATTGTACTGTATTTAATTTTATTGTATTTTATTTATTGTATTTGATTATTTGAGAGCACTACGAACCACTTCAATCTGGATTCAGAGTACACCACAGCACAGAGACCTCATCAAAATCACAAATGATTTTCTCATCGCTGCTGACTCTGGACTCAGTTTAATTATTCTTCTCGATTCTCTGCAGCCTTCGACACTATCTCCCATCCTTTCCTCCTTAACTGCCTGTCTCACCACTTAGGCATCACCGAAACATTTCTCTCCTGGTTCCAATCATACCTCTATAACAGGAAACAGTCTGTTACCCTCTGCAACTCCCACTCCCCCCAAGCCCCCGTCAACCAAGGCGTGCCACAAGGCTCAGTGCTTGGACCCCTCCTCTTTGGTCGGATATATTTACATTTAAATTTAGGTCATTTGGCAGACGCTTTTGTCCAAAGCGACTTACAATAACTACATTTGTCAAAAGAAAGAAACAAAGAAACCACAACATATCATTGCCGATAAAGTAAGAGCTAAAAATAGAACAAGTGTTAGGTCCTCGTCTGAGTAAAGTATTAGCTGTTCAGCAAACATACCTTAATATCAACAGTGCTATGATCAAAGTGCCATATGTAAGGGTTTTATTTTTTATTTTTTTTGGGGGGGGGGGGTTGTTAGTGGGTCATGCTATGCAGAGTCGAGGTGAAGTCTGTACATGTGTGTCTTGAGCCTTTTTCGGAAGATGGCAAATGACTCTGCTGTCCTGACATTGGATCAGGAGTTCGTTCCACCACTGAGGCGCCAGAACAGAGAAGAGTCTGGACTTTGCTGAGCGACATTTGTTTGATTTCAGTGATGGTGGTACCATGGTGGTGGTGGCCGGCCAGCTGAAGTAGAGTTTGACCAGTGTTTGAAGGTAGATGGGTGCCATTCCATTGATGGCCTTGAAGGCCAGTGCCATCCTCTTATATTGGATGCGTGCTACAACAGGGAGCCAGTGGAGGTCACATAGGAGGAGAGTCACATGGGAGAATTTGGGTAGATTGAAGACAAGGCGTGCTGCAGCGTTCTGGATACTCTGCAATAGTTTAGTCGCCGAGGCCGGGAGTCCAGCCAGGAGAGAGTTGCAGTTATCAAGGCGGGAGATGACAATTGCTTGGACCAGGAGTTGCGTTGCATCCTTTGTGAGGAAAGTCAGAATTCTGCGGATATTGTAGAGGGCAAATCTGCAGGATCGGGCCACAGCAGTGATGTTAGGGCTGCAGGATAGTTCGTCATTGAGGATTACACCCAGGTTCCTCGCAGTTGACAACGGCAAAACTGTGATGCCTTTGACAGTGACCGACAGGTCGATGCGAGGGCAGTCTTTCCCCGGGATGAAGTGGAGTTCGGTTTTATTCAGGTTAAGCTTGAAGTGATGTGCAGTTCTCCAGACAGATGTCTGAGAGACATTCTGAGATGCGAGTTGCATTTTGAGTGTCAAGAGGTTGGGGGAAATGAGAGGAAGACTTGGGTGTCATCTGCGTAACAATGGTAGGAGAATCCATGTGATGTGATTACAGAGCCTAGTGATCTGGTGTATAGTGAGAACAGAAGCGGTCCTAATACTGAGCCTTGAGGGACACCCATGTCCAGAGAACAGGGTTTTGACATAGAGCCATTCCATGTGACCTGAAAGGTGCGATTTGTCAGGGTCTGGCGTCTTGCAGGGACACAGTCACTGTGAGGAGGGCTGTCTCAGTTGAGTGAGCAGTCCTGAATCCTGATTGATTAGGGTCAAGGAGGTTGTTCTGTGAGAGATAGGATGACAGTTGGTTGTAGGCGGCACGTTCCAGGGTTTTAGAGAGGAATGAAAGAAGAGATACAGGTCTGTAGCTTTGGATGTCAGTAGCGTCTAGGGTGGGCTTTTTAGGAGGGGCTTCACTGTAGCTGTCTTAAAAGCCACTGGAATGACACCTGAGGTGAGGGAGGAGTTGATCAGGGTGGTGAGGAATGGCAAGATGTCGTGTGAGATGTCTTGGAGAAGAGAGGAGGGAATCGGGTCAAAGGAGCAGGTGGTGGTACGGTTAGATGTAACAAGTGTGTGAACGTCTTCAGAGGTGAGAGGGCTAAAGCTGTGAGCTGTGAGTTAGTGGAGATGTTTTCTGTGAGGTAATAGGAGTGAATGACGAGCTGATGTCATTTACTTTCTTGGTAAAGTAAGTTGAAAAGTCATCAGCAGTGAGGGAGGAAGGAGGGGGAGGGGTAGGAGGGGTGAGGAGGTAGGAGAACATGGAGAAGATTTTCCTGGGGTTGGAGGCAGAAGAGTTGATCTTTGCCAGGTAGAAGGCAGATTTAGCTGCCGAAACAGTTGAGGTGAAGTCAGAGAGGAGGAGCAAGGTCCTCATCCTGGCCCGATTTCTTCCATTTTCTCTCTGCCGTTCGCAACATTGATCTGTTGGTTCGCAGATGTTCGCGCTGGTCGTGAGGTGGGGGACAGAGATTGTCCAAAGAAGAGGAGAGTGAGGACATCAGGATGGAGGAGGCTTCCTCAGTAGGCATGAAGGAGAATTGTTCTGTGGATAGTAGTGAGAAAAGAACAGCTGAGGGGAGAGCGGAGGGAGAGAGGGATTTCAGGTTGCGGTGGCTGGTGACAGTTCAAGGCATAGAGGGGAGTTATGTGGTGGACTACATGGGGAGGGAGAAAGTCACAAAGTGGTGGTCGGACACGGTGAGTGGGGTAACAGAGAATGCGGAGATGCCACAGGATCTTGTGAAGACAAGGTCAAGTTGGTTCCCGGCCAGGCGGGTGGGTGGAGAGGGGGGGAGTTTGAGGTCAAATGTGGAGAAGAATTCAATGAATTCAGATGAGTGAAGCTTTCCCGGGTGGATGTTGAAGTAACAGAGGACGACAAGTGGTGTGCAATCATCAGGGGAGCAGCTTAGGAGGGCATCCATCTCATCTAAAAAGTCACGGAGAGGACCGGGTGGGCGATAGATCACTATGATGTTGAGCTTGAAAGGAAGGGTGATAGAGACGGCGTGGAATTCAGAATAGATAGATAGATAGATAGATAGATAGATAGATAGATAGATAGATAGATAGATAGATAGATAGATAGATAGATAGATAGATAGATAGAAAATATAAACATTTTAAAAAATAAAATATTGCTGCTGACTTCAAAAGCCCTGAGTTTCCTCAGCAGGTGGAGGCGCTGTTGTGCCTTTTTGTACACAGAGTCAGTATGATGTGTGAAGGACAGAGCTGTGTCCACTTCTGTCCCCAGATATTTAAAGGCTTCAACCTGCTCCACCAGCTGATCCTGGACACTAAGGGGCTGGAACAGGGCTGGTGGGGTTTTCCCTCTGGCCCCGCAGCACAACTCCTTGGTTTTGGAGATATTCAGCTCCAGACAGTTTTCTGTGAACATCTGGACCAGGTTGTTGACTGTCTGCTGGTATCGGGACAGAGCATGGGTGTCGCTCAGGTGGGCCACCAAGGCCATGTCGTCTGCGTATTTCAGCAGTGTCATTCCTTCTCCACTACAAGAGATGTTATTCGTATAGATAGAGAAGAGAATGGGAGACAGACCTTGGGGAGCCCTGTGTTTTAAAATCAATGTACTGGATGTAAAACCATTAAAAAGCACCTGTTGTGGTCTGTATTGTAAAAAGTTCCTAATCCATAAAATGAGTGTAGTGGAATTGAAGGTCAGAGAGGTGGTGTAGCAGGGTGCCAGTATGTACAGTATTAAAAGCAGAAGAAAAATCTTCTTCTTGCTGCCATGCAGAGCCCACCCCCAATCGACTTCCGTGTTTTTGCTGCGTCCCTGTCAAAGCGAATGATGTTAAATCCGTCCAGCTGAAAGTCTGCATCCTCAGAAAACCATGTCTCTGTGAAACAGAAGAGACTGGTTTGCCGGTAATCCAGATCAGATCTGACGAGTGTGTGCAGTTCATCGGTCCTGTTCCGTAGCTATCGCACATTCGACAGTGTTATTGCAGGTAAAGGTAGCCGGCTACCTCTCCTCCTCAGCCTGTTCCGTATTCCTCCTCTGGAGCCTCGTTTCCTTCATATCCGATTTCCGAAGTAGCTCCGGAGGTATGTTCGCAACGAAAATCGAGAAGGGGGTGTAGCCAATTCCATGGTCTGTCCAGGGACCATGGTCTCTGGCACGGACCAGTGGTCACAACCACTAGGGGCACTAAAGACACTGGTCCTGACCAGCTCCTCAGTGGTCGCGACCAGTAGCTCTGTGGCACGGACCAGCTGGTCTCTGGCACAGCCAGTGGTCACAACCACTACGGGCGCTAAAGATACTGGTCCTGACCAGCTCTTCAGTGATCTGCCCTGTGGTCTGTGAAGCAGCTTTAGTATTTTCTCCCCTTTCCAGTCATTGTGGCAGCTCTGTTAGCTGGATAAATGTCAGAGATCATAATATTTTGTCTATAAAATACACGATATCAGAATTATTATGATTAATATTGTTATTATTATTGATTATGAAGATCCGTGTGGTCAGGACCAGCTGGTCTCTGGCACGGACCAGTGGTCACAACCACTAGGGGCGCTAAAGACACTGGTCCTGACCAGTGGCACAGTGGTCATGACCAGCTGCTCTGTGATCTGTTCTGTTGTTTGGACCAGCTGAGTGATCTGTGGAGTGTTTGTTTGTTTGTATTTATTTTTAATACAACTTTTCCCTTTTCTCACTGTGTTAACAGAATAGCCTAAATGTGAAAAGCCATAATCGTTTGTCTATCCAATGTTATTGATCACTTTTATTAATAGAAAACATAATAACAATGATTAAATGATTATTATTAGTCATAGTTGTATGAGTAGTACTTTCAATTATGCAGGTCCGTGTCAATGGATCAGGACCACTTAGCCTAATTCCTTATTGGAGAGAACTGAAGATTAATTTTCAGTTGGTTTTTCGATCATGGCTGCATGATCACTGCCTCTTAACCAATGAAATGAAGGAAACGGTTGGTAATTAAGTTCCTGGCCAATCAGGAGCAATTTCCAATTTTGATGTCAGGTGTGATCATATTGATCATATGCCATATGCTCATTCTAAATCCACGAAGCAAATATGGTCTTGGATATCTATTCACTTGGAATCCCAGGCCCATTCCAACAATCTATGTAAGTAATCTTTGACTTTTATTATGTTTTCGTTGTTATTCGTCGAGATATGCTTACGTGATTAGACTCTTTTTAGATTTGAGCCATCCTGTGTGTCTTTGACTATAGCCTAACTGAAATTAATAAACAGTAAATGTCAAACCATGTGTTCTTAACAGATGTCATTCTTGAAGGAATTGAAAGAAATGCTGGACAGTGGGGAGAGGAAATCCAACCTTTGTTCCTTTGGCAAAACCCTGGGGACACCTACATAGGTTGCATTTTTAATTAAACTTTTACATTTTTGTATTTCCATTTGCTGTTACTTTGTCACTCAACTCAAATTTATTTTTCCTCCACTTTATTTATTTGTATCAAATCTTGATCTAGAAACTAATGTCAAAGGGTAATGTGACAAGCTAAAATGCAACACATTGGTAAAGTTTAAACCAGTCAGGAAGAAACAATTATAGCACTGTGCCCAAGGCAAATTTCCCCTTAGGGACAATAAAGTTATTTCTATTCTATTATGACTTCTATTAACAGTAAAAATATTTGTCAGACAAAATAATTATTTTTATTTATTTTTACATTTATTCAGCACAGTGTTGCCAACACAATGGGAAAAGGGAGAAGGTGTATTAAATGTACAATAACTACTCCAAAGACCACTCGGTAAGACAACAGGCAGATGACAAGGACCACAAGACAGACCAGTGTCTTTAGTCGCCCTAGTGGTAACTACTCCAAAGACCACTCGGTAAGACAACAGGCAGATGACAAGGACCACAAGACAGACCAGTGTCTTTAGTCGCCCTAGTGGTTGTGACCACTGGCTGTGCCAGAGACCAGCTGGTCCCGACCACATGGATCTTCATAATCAATTATAACAATATTAATCATAATAATTCTGATATAGATGAATATCCATCCATCCAATCATCCATCCACCCATTTAACCAGTCATCCATCCATCCGTCCATCCATCCATCCACACAAGCAAAGTGGCATTAAAACCTGCAGCTCTCTCGGAAGAGAGTGCACACAGGAATTTTCCTTTTTATATTTCACTTCATATTAAAGTGGAGCTGAAACATAATTTCCAGTGTTCTTCTTAGGTAAGAACAAATCCTACGACAATTTAAAAGCAAACTTACACACATTTGAGTGGCGACGTGAGTGTAAAATAATTGGTTATTGCGTTTTCTTCTGTTCTACAGTTGCAGAATACTGTAGGATTGAAATTACAATTATATTTTTTATAATTATTATTTTCATTTTATTACAAAGCATTATGGCCTTTTAAAATAAAACACTTAACTAACACATTAATTCCTGTATATTATTAAACAGTTATGTGGGTCTGCGCCTTGAATGAGGTGCAGTGGGAGACGCATGGCTCAGATACACATCTTTGAGTCATTCGTTATAAAGTCCAGCAGCACTGGGCTCTATTCCCATAATGACTACTTTTATCAGGAGATGGAGGATATGCCCCGGCCCTCTGGTTGATGTCATCAGACTCACCGTAGCTGTCGTCCAGGTTTGCCTGTGGGATGTTAGTTGCCCCATTATTATTGATGGATTATTAAATGAAATTATATGAATATTTATAACACTGTCAATACTCATAGTTGTCTCTTACGGTGTGGTGATGTATTTCTGAGTGAAACAGGAGGCGGGACATAACGTTGATCAGCACCTTCTCTAGCTCAGATTGATTGATTGATCATATTATTGGTTGAAATTGGTAATTGGTTGCTACTTACTGATATAAGCACAGGTAATATGTTTTAAAGGAAGAAAAACATTTGATTTTGATATGAAGACATAGAAGCTTTTTTTTTTTTTTTCAGCAAAGATAAGGGGTTAAGATGATCCTTTATTGGTCCCACAGTAGGAACATTTACAGAATTTACAGCAAGGAGGATAATGCAACAATAGGCAAATATAAATAAGCTCAACTTGAAAGTTGTTTTGAAAAGCCACAGCTGCAAATCAAAGTAACATCGACATAATTTTAAAGATTTTATAACAACATAAACATTGTTTAAAAATGTGGGGCTGTCTGTCCTACCCTGGTATCCCTCCAGCCTCCATTTTGTTGGCCACAGTGACATCTGTGGACCAGACATCGTACTGCCAGCGTTTCTGACCCAGCACCCCCCCCAGGACGGTGCCACTGTGAACTCCAACCCGCATGTCAACATCCGTCTGGGTCTTCTCTCGAACGTACCTGTGGTTGGTTTAAAGACAAACCACATGAAATGTGTCGTTGTTCCATTCAACTATCAAGCTCTCTTCTATGTTCGCTGATGACCACGGAACCACCAAGGATGGGACGATAAAAGATCTGGATAAAAAATTATTGTATTTATTGTTTATTTATGCAGGGTGATTAATGATAAACCTTATTTAAAATTGTTTGTGTTTTACTAAAATGGATGTTCCATAAAAAAGTGGCATCCTATCTGTGATGCAATTCAAATATTTGTTTCAAAATAAAATGTGAAGTAATTCCAGAATGTTTTAGTGGCATTGAAAGCATATTTGGATAATAATCGGGGCAATATTATGAGTCATAAATCTGGACTTTAGAGCAGTGGAGACGCGTTCTCTGGAGGGACGAATCACGCTTCTCCATCTGGCAATCTGATGGACGAGTCTGGGTTTGGCGGTTGCCAGGACAACGGTACTTGTCTGACTGCATTGTGCCACTTGTAAAGTTTGGTGGAGGGGGTTTTTGGTATGGGGGTGTTTTTCAGGAGCTGGGCTAGGCCCCTTAGTTCCAGTGAAAGGAACTCTGAATGCTTCAGCATACCAAGAGTTGTTTGACAATTCCATGCTCCAAAATTTGTGGGTACAGTTCGGGGATGGCCCCTTCCTGTTCCAACATGACTGTGCACCAGTGCACAAAGCAAGGTCCATAAAGACATGGATGAGAGAGTTTGGTGTGGATGAACTTGACTGGCAAATTCATATAAGCTTCTGGAAGAATGGTCAATAAGTCCCATAAACACACTCCTAAACCTTGTGGAAAGCCTTCCAGAAGAGTTGAAGCCGTTATAGCTGCAAAGGGTGGACCAACGTAATATTAAACCCTATGGATTAAGAATGGGATGTCACTTAAGTTCATATGAGAGTCAAGGCAGGTGAGCGAATACTTTAGGCAATATAGTATATCTTTGTTGGGGCCCAAAAACTCAAGTCAATCCACTCATGCACTCGTGTCTGGAGCCTGACCAAAGTGTTGCATCACAATCCATTTGAGCTCAATGACCTCTCATTGTTCACAGATCTGGTCCACAGAGAGTCAATACCAGGCCAATCAATCCCACACTGGGGACCAAATGACGAGCCCACCACATCACATGGAAATGTATCTGACCCACATCATCCCAGTACTCACGAAATGGCCTCCACCATGGCCAGACCCATCATGATGGAGCAGGCGGCATGGTCCTCCCTGAAGTCCGGCAGCCCACAGATACAGTAGTAGCAGTCTCCCAGGATCTTGATCCTGAGCTGGTGATATTTCTGACGGGGCAGATAATGTTTAGAGAGAGACTGGGATTCTACGTCCTTGTCCAGTTACAGAAATGAAGGAATGGGAGAAACTATTTTAGAGATGCACAGATCCGGTCTACTGGATTTTGATGGGCACAGTTATTGACTTTAGCGGATTGGATACCAGCCAGACATGTGCACAATAGGTTTTCCCCTGCATTCCATTAATTTGCTGTGGCAAACAAACACTGATTAGTTGCTCATCACTTCAAGCATGAGCTTCATGAGCACAGTGGTAGAGCTTTAGGTTGCTCACACACAAAAATGATCCATTGTTACATTGTAGTTCTGGCCCACTTACAAAGGATCCAGAGTTGTAAACAGGTTCTCCAGACAAATTTTGGTGACAGGCAGCAGTTTATGCAGCACTTCAATGCTTCTGATGTGTATGTTATGTTCTTTATTTGATATGATGATATGATGAATAATGGTAAACAGGACTGTAGAAAAGACAGTGGTAGACAGTCTTTTGGACAGCTTTCTCTGTTAGGGGCTGTCAACCCTGGAACACATTGCCAAATTAAATCAAATTAATTCCCGATAAAAAACTTTTTACAACCAAAAGTTAAGTGTTGGCTAAAGGAAAAACAAAGCTGTGTCCATTAACTCTTCGTGTTCCGATATTGAACTTAAAGGTGTTATATTTAATAATATACAGGAATTTCTGGTATGTATATTAGTGTACTGTGTATTATAGTTTTTATATCCCATTATGCTGATTATGCACATGTATTTTAATTTCTGTATAATGTAGTTTTAGCTTGTTCATACTTTCAAACTCACGAGTGTTGAAAAATGCGACAAACTAAACCAGGGGTCGGCAACCTTTGACACGCTTGCCACGGGTGGCACACCGTGGCATAAACACTGGCACGCTGGCAACTCAGTGTTATAACGATCCTCACTTTATCTGTCCCGTTTTTAAAATAAAAGCATGTGAGCGTTTGACTGCCTGTATGTGTGACTGTGTCCTGTTTCTTTACAAGTCGGCACTAGGACCCGGAGGACACCTGTGCGTGCATTTGACGTTGGAGTGTGGCCATTGGACAGTTAGGTTGACCAAGCGTGCTGTCCGCTGTCTTCGTGCTGCCATATGAATGAATGACAGAGCATGAGATTGTGAACAATGGCAACGCCGGCTGCTGAAAAGGCAAAAACTAGGGCCTTCCAGTTCTGCTGGACCCAAGAGTTTGGTTTTGTATTTTTGAAGGACCGTGCTGTGCCCTTTATGCTGTGAGAATGTATGAAAGTGTTAAGCGTCATTTTGAGACAAAGCACGAGAAGACCTTCAAAGACCTTCAAAGACCAAGCAGACAAAGTAGAGTCAATTAAACGTGCTGTGTCCAGGTATGAAAAACAAGCTAGCTCCTTCAAGGTTTTCCCACTGCTAAAAATCACGGGACAGAAGTAAACTATTGCATTGCGCATCGCATTGCAAAGCATGGGAAGCCGTTTACGGATGGCAAATTTATTAAGGAGGCTTTTCTCAGTTGCTATTTTTGAAAGCTTGCCAAATAAAGAAATGATCAAGTCACGAATAAAAGACATTCCCACAATGAATGAAAGGTCAGCCCACCTTAAGTTCTGCTAAGCCAGAGTTGGTGCTAACTTCAGGGCAACTTCATCACTTTAACTATTTGCTGGCTGACAACAAGACAGGCCCTGCCTTCGCCCAATGATAGCTGGGATCAGCTCCAGCCCCCCCGCGACCCTGAATACAGGATAAGCGGTAGACAATGGATGGATGATGGATGGAGGGATAGATGGACAACAAGACAGGTACTTATGTCTAGTTGTAGCATTTATCACCGGCAAATGAACGGTACCCAGCTCGTTGCAGCTGGTTATTAGGCTCCATGGTGAGAGGGTAACTTCACGTTGCTGCAGTGGTGTCAGTGCTGTTGTATCGGAGTAGTTTTATGAGTACAAGTACAGTATGAGACCAGATACTGGTATCTGTGCATCCCTAGTTTAATGTTGCTAAGGCTGATCAGTGGTGTTTACCATTAGTGAACACCAAAATGGGTTTATCGTGTGTGATAAACAGAGGAAAACTGATCTGAAATGAAGAATTCACGAAGATGTAATTGATCCAGTCATTCAATGGTTTGCAACCATAAACGCCTGCATTTTGCTTCTACAACAGTATTCTATTAATCAAGATCATTGTTTTGTGCATTCCTGTTCCAACATCGACAGCACAAGAAGATATTGCCTGCTTCAACTTGTTTCTGCCTCCACAATGCACCGACAACTACAGTGATGTAAAAGTGACGTCCACTCCAAAATGGTCTATTATGGAATATTTGATAATTTAAAATTTTGATATAATGTTGATAATGATGTGATATGATGTAACAGTGTGAAACTCACTTCGGCCAGTTTGTCAAAACGAGCAAAGAGCTCATTTAGCAGTTTGACCAGCTCCTGAGCGCTGCAGGATGATGACAGCTGTGTGAAGCCAACGATGTCTGCAAACAAAATGCTGTAACAAAGCAAACACATAACATGGCACATTAGAACTGCTACACTCCATAAACAGTATCCTCTATGCACATTGTCAATATTTCAACAGGTCATATTGTTACTATTTGTTGGTGTATATTACCAGCTGATTACTTCATCGGTTTGTGGAGTTCTGCATTTTGGCCGTCACTATCTTGGATTTGGCAACCAGAGAACTGAAGTGACCATATCTTTACTGTGGAGGAGCGACTGGTGGATATGAGTGTGAGATTTGTAATTTTAGTAGAGTAATGCAGTAATTTTTTGTTCAAATAAACACCACGTCGAGTTCCCTAAACCCAAAGACGTAACGGTCTCCAGAGGGTTTTAACACGGTTTCAACATGAATGTCAGTGAGCGGGAAGGCGGAGCGCTACTAAAGTATACATTGATACACTGATACACTGATGAAGACGGGAGAAACCTCTGCTGTGATGGAAATTTTGTACCTCTTGATGAGAGATATCTGAACTGAAGACTTACATGAGAAGGTTTAGTGTAAATGTGACCTGTGACCATTAGTGTGTTGTTTGCGACCCATGTGTGGTTTGCGACCTAGGTGTGGTTTACGACCTATTCAGGGTCTGGATAAACATTCGAGTTTACTACATCCATCCCTGTGAACTGAGAGTGAGAACAAACCCACAGAAGATAGATAAATACTATGCTTGTCTCACAGCACATTGAGTCTTCACTTTGTAACGGACCAGCAGGTTGCTCTGCGAATTCTCCTCTTGATCAAAATTAAATCCCTGTTTGGACCTTGAGCTGACTCCAATCTCCTTCCTCCAGTTCTAAATTATCGCAGAATTATTTTAACAAAACTTTGGTACCCAACGTGGGGCCCCAATATCTCTCTCTCTCTCTCTTTGCATCAGTGGACCTGAAGACCCTGCAAGACAGAGGAAATAGAAACCCTCCTGAAAAGACCTCCACCGCGGGGCTCTGGGACAGTGAGAGGGCTAACCACAGAGGGGAGGCGGACCAGCCAGGCAAACACTGAGTCAGGGACTCATATCATCGAAAGGGTAAGAAACAACCATTTTTAATAAATAAAGCAAGTCGGGAACTTGGGGGATCGATCTCTTAGAATAGGTCAGGGACCTAAAGGAAATAAATAGAAAGCAAGTAAGGAACTTGGGGGAGCAGGACTCTCTTATATTTAGGGCAGGGACCTAAAGCTAAGCTGTCTATGGAAGGACAAGGATTAAATTAATCCCACAGGCCTGAGAAAACAAAAAGACGTCAAGGTCAGGGACCCAAAGGAAAGGGTCAGGGATAGGGGTGTGACGATACACTCAGCTCACGAGACGAGACACGATATTGGGTCCACGAGAACGAGACGAGACGAGATTTTAAGAAAACTACAATGACAAAATATATGACTGGACCAACAGACTTTAACAGTTGCACATGCATTTTTAAATATTTTATTATAACTCTTTACATGCATGATGTAAGCATGATATTTTAATAAACTTCTTCTTTCAGAAATTTAAACTAAAACTAAAATTTATAAAAGTTCAAATAAAATAAATAAAATTAAATATTTTCCTTTTTCCAAGTGTAAATATGTGCAAAACCAAATCAAAGTTCTACTTTGTCAATACAGAGTGCAAATAGTGCAAACGGAGCCTGACCAAGTATATCATGAACAACATGCTGCAACTACAGCATCTTCAGCATCTCTGACATCACAGCTTTCAAGTGTATCAATGCTTCGTGAGTTTTGTCTTAACTATGGGCTGGTGATGCTGCTATGGCAGCTTGCTACTCAAGGTAACGAGCCAGCATATCCAACGTGCCCGTCATTAACTTGTGTGATGGCAATTGTAGCCGTTTCTGCTTGGACATTTTCACCGCGGTAGCCGCTGAACTACGATGAAAAAAAGCAGGCACACGTCTCACCCGCCCGAGTAAACGAGCCATCCATATTACGTGCATTGTCAGTAACAATAAGCGATGCCTTGGTTGGGTTTTTTAAGCTCCCAGTCAGTAACAGCGGCCTGTAAAACCTCAGCTATGTATAGCTCATAAATCTCGCGAGACAGATTTTTAACGCGACGAGAAATATCGTCGACTTCAATCTTGCGCGATCTCGTGGCACGAGATCTCGTCACACCCCTAGTCAGGGACCAATAGGAAAGAGTACTCATAAGGAAAATAGATGAAAAGATCGGTAAAATAGAAATAACGTTTAAATAAAAATACGTATTGGAAGGAAAAAAATTAAAAATGGGAAATTGTAATAGTAAATTGTTGGGTTTTTTTTTTTAAATATTGTTGTAAACCTGACGAGGTTTAATATAAATGAGATGCAAAATAAATGAGCCAGAAAGTTCTTGCTAATGTAAAATATATAAAGAAGTGGGAAAAGAAGTACAGGTTTAAAGGAAAGTCGCAGGTGGAAGAATGCAGAGAATTGGTAGAAAAAATAGAGGAAAGGTCAAAGGGAAGTGAGAAAAGGCCGCCGCCTCTTGTCCAGGCCTCAGCTCCAGTCCTTCGCCCTCCCTCTCTCTCCGCATCTACTCTCTCCACTCCTGCACCGATAGAAACAGCCGTAGGAAGCACCTAATTGGTGTTGGAACTGCTGGGATACAAGCTACGACTGACCATGAAAAGCCAAGAAAGGTGGAACAAAAAAGGAAAGTGAAGTATTTGTCATGGATGATGATGATGAAAATTATGCTAATTCATTTACTGATGTGTATTTCCGAGGCAATGTTAACCGTGGAAGCTGGAGAGGGAGAGGAAGAGGAGAAGGACGGGGAGGACGGAGATTTGGAGATGAGAGCTGCTACAGTTGTGGTAAATTTGGACATTGGGCTCAAGAACGTAGAGCTCCAAAGGGCAGAGGTCAAGGAGGCTGGCGGGGGAGAGGAGGAGCAGGGAGACCCAGATGAGTTGATAATTCATCGGCGTGACTAACCAATAAATCAGGTCATGCACAGACACACACACACACACACACACACACACACACACACACCAAGAAACAGAAGGTGAGGAGGAAGAAGTATGTTCACTAGATAGCGCTGAAATATTTTTAAGCATGAATCAAAAACCGATAGTCACCCTGTTGGTTAACAATCATAGAACTAGTTTTCTATGCAATACGGGAGCATGCAGAACAATTAGAATAATCAGAAAAGATGACGGTGGTAGTAGACTGCCACTCCAACACAGTAAAGGCATGAAGATAGAAAATATACATACACAAGAATACCTCAAGGTTACTGTGAAAGTCCAACTATCTTTTCTATGGCCATGTCCTCAAACTTAGCAAAATTTTAACCCCCGTGTAAAAGCCAGATACTATTATATGTGGATGACATCTTAATAGCGTCTTAAACTGAAACAGATTGCAAAACTGACACCTTAGCTCTACGTCTAGGTTTTTTTAAATTCATTTATGAAATCATGAATGTTCATTGTTTTTCACGGGACCGCGCGGATCCTGACAGATTACGCCAGGTTCAGACAGGACGCCGAAGCGCTTCTGTTCACACCAGACACGGTCGGCAAACGGCTCTGCTCGTCAGCTGTTCTGTAGTCACACTTAGAGCTGTTTTTTCACCATAGGAAAGTAAATAACCGCATAAAATCACAACGCCATGTTTTCCTGAACTGAACTGTACATGTATGTCTACTTCACAGTTATGAGTATTTTTCTGTCAATAGTGGTGTTTAATTATCGAAAATAGTTTTATTTTGAAATGTGTTTAATTTTGAAAATCGACAGGATTTCTCGTTGTTGCTTTGTTTGACTTCCTGTCATGAAAATGACTCCGCTCCTCGGCGCATTCGCAGCCGATCGGGGCGCTTCCGCGTCCTGTCTGAACCTGGCATTAAATTACCAGATGCGGTCAGCCATACTGGGGTTGAAGCCCGAACCCGGCCCGATTTAATTCTCGGTACCGGCCTATTGAGAAGTTAAATGTAGGAGCTCAGAGGAACGGACAAGGAGCTTACTGCGCGACACACACACACACACACAGACTGAAAGTTCATGTGATTTTAAAATTGTTTAAGATATCAAAGCTAAAATTTTTGAGTCAATAGGATAAATTCATTGATAACAGAAAATACAAATGGCCTAAAATTTCTGATCTTGTAGAAGGTTGGGTGTGTGGGTTTTTCAGTAGTGCTGTAGATTATACATGCACTTTGAAAACTGATGTTTTTGTAGCCATGTAGAACTTGTTTTTTGTTTGTTAATAACATACTGTGACTGACTTATTGTTCTTTGTATTCATTCACAGGTGCTGTTTTAATGTGGCCATGCAGATTGTGTGACAGTATATTATCTTCAAGGTATGAGTTAATAAAACACTTCAGGCTAAGACATTTCCACCATGCCCGCACATGCAAATATCCATGTATATATGTAGAGTGTCCTTGCACATTCACAACCTGGAAGAACCTTTTGACTCATATATATCGACAACACAGAAAGCTAGAAACAGCTGTTGCTCAGTCAACTACATTCAAATGTCAGACGTGTGGGTGTGAAGAACTTTCAACTGAGAAAGATTACTTTAGTCATACTTATCAACATCTGAGACAGTATGAAAATGTAACTTGTATGTTTGAGGGATGTGCATTTCAGACACATATATAATGGTACTTTTAAGTCACATAAAAATCGGAAACATAATCCCCACAGTCTATCAGATTTTAAGGCAGGTGTAGTTAAGGTCACTGTTCAGTCTGCTAGTCCTGATGATGGGCCCACATCCTCTGCAAACATAGATGATAGTCAGTCAGATGCAGAAAGTGATATTGATAATTCAGAGGACCTTCCTGAAGTTGTAGAAAAAAAACTTGCCTCTGTTCTATTGAAATTAGAAAACATTTTTCATGTTCCATCTATAGCAGTAGATGACTTGGTTGAAGAGCTACACTACCTGCTGAGTACAGTGTCTGTGCCGATAACTTGTAGCAGGCTTTCAGATTTTTTCAAAAACAAAGACATTGAGGTTGATGGTTTTGTTGTTAATGAATTAGCTGATTTACTGTGTAAATCTAATCCTTTGGTTAATGCACTGGGGAAAGGTGGTGCACTTTCTACAGCGTAGAAGAGAAAAGAATACTTAAAAAAAGTGTTTAATGTTGTTGAGCCTGTAGAGTTTGTTCTAGATCGAACAAAATTGCAGGTCCTTCCAATATATCCCATTACTGCGATCGTTGCAGCAGATACTTGATTCTACTGAAGTGTTGAATAGAGTTATTGATACCCACAGAATACAGAGCAGTAACACTGACCAGCCTGAAAACCAGCAGTATCGCTCCATAAGAGATGGTGTGTACTTCAAGGAAAACCCGTTCTCTCAAGTGATGATTTAAAACGTTGTTTAACCTTATACATTGATGACTTCGAATTGTGTAATCCTTTGGGCACGTCACGGAAGAAGCACAAGTTGTGTAGTGTATATTGGATTCTGAATAACTTGGCACCAGGCTCTCACTCAGCACTCACCTCAATTTATTTGGCAGTTTTGTGTAAGAGTGACGATGTAAAGGCATATGGACATGGAAAAATATTGGAGCCACTTTTACATTATCTTGTTACACTAGAAGAGCATGGTGTGTTCATTCCAAAGCTTGGAACTTTTGTCAAAGGAACAGTGCATAGTGTAATTGCTGATCATTTGGGCGCCCAAGGTATGGCAGGTTTTATAGAGAGCTTTTCTTGGGCAATATATTTGCCGATTTTGTACTGCTCAGAAAGAAAAGATACAGTCAAAGGATGTTCATTCAGGTGCTTTTTGTCTACGAACCAAAGAAATACATGACGCACATGTGAAGAATGCACAGGATACTCAAACGAGTTGCTTTGGAGTGAAGAGAGCTTGCCCTTTAACTAAACATCTTCAACATTTTCACGTCAGCACAGGCTACCCCCCAGATATAGTACACGATTTGTTTGAGGGCATTGTCCCATTTGAACTAGCACTGTGTTTGAGCATTCTGATCTCCAAGAAGTTTTTCAGTTTGGATTATCTTAACACGCGTATACTCAAATTTCCTTATAAGTGGAGTGACAAAAAAAATTGGCCTCACACCATACCACTTACCTATTCCAGAAGGAAAACAATAGGTGGCAACTCCCATGAGAATTGGTGCCTAATACGTTTCCTTCCATTTCTCATAGGAGACCTTATACCAGAGGGTGAGCTGGCTTGGCAAGTCATACTAGACCTGAAGGAAATCGTAGAGTTGGTTGTGGCACCTGTTCACACGCACGAGACCATCGCATACCTTGATGTCAAAGTGTCTGAGCACAGACACAGTTTGCTTGAGCTTATCCCAGGTCAGACGCTGAAACCTGAACACCATTATATCGAGCATTATTCACACTTGATCAGGTGCTTTGGGCCTCTTGTGGGTGTATGGACTATAAGGTTTGAGGCCAAACACAATTTTTTTAAACAAGTAGCTCGACACACAAATAATTTCAGGAATATTGCACTCACCCTCGCAAACAAACACCAGCAATTGATCAGTTATCACTTGCATTCATCCAGTCTCAGTGCAACAAATGTGGAAGTTACAAATGTCTCCATAGTCCCAGTTGATGTTTTGAATGAGGAGGTTGTATTGGCTCTCAGACAAAAGTATCCAGACATCAGTCAAGTGAATCTCACAAAGAATGTCACCACTAAAGGGATCAACTACAGAAATGGGATGTTTTTGGCATGTGGGTCAACGGCTGGAATGCCTGAATTTGCAGAGATCATACAAATATGTATAGTGAGAGATGAGTTGAGCTTCATAGTTCGTTTATACTTTGCTTGGTATCAGGACCATTTTAGGGCCTTTCAGTTGACGTTGTCACCAGGAAGAGAGGTTGCCCTTGTTCAGCTTGAGGACCTGACAGATTACTGTCCACTTGTGGCCTACACAGTCGGATCCAGACGTATGGTGACCCTGAAGAGACACATCGTCATTACAGGTTTGATTTTGATAATTTACAGTGCCGTGTAAAATTCTTCAGTAACAAATTTGGTTTTAGTCCACCACATAAACTTTGCGGGTACCTCTCTGTACTCATGTCTGCTCTCTACTGACCACCTCACTATCCTAGTCTCCGCTCTCTACTGACCACCTCACTCTCCTAGTCTCCTCTAGCCTCCTCTCTACTAACTTCCTTTGTTACCCTCCTCGCTGTCCTACCCTCATCAGATCTAGGCAATGACTGTGTCCTGACCATGTACTCTGCCTGAGTGATTGAATATTTGAATAACAAGACTAATACCTGTCTACTCTGTATTTCTGTATCCACCTTAGATTAGCAAAGCAGGATGGCAGCACGAGTAACCTTCAGAGTCCTCTTTGGAGGTGAAAAGGATGCTAGAAAACTCACCATTGAATCCGGAATACCAAGAACTGTGGATGACTTGGCTCTTAAAATCAAGACTTTCTTTGAAGTGACTGAGCAGTTCAGACTTCAGTACAAAGACAAAGACATGGATAATCAGTTCATGAATCTCTTGTCAACATCAGAACTTGAAGATAAAGGGACTTTGAAAGTGGTGTACATGCTCTGTGAGACAACCAGATCCGCTCCACTCATGGAAGATGCCTGCTGCACAATCCCAGGTACTCTTTCCAAAGCCAGCTCTTCATCACAAGAACCAAGTGATTCAGACTCCTACTCCAGCAATGATACCATCATCTCGTCATCGCCTGAGACCCGATCCTGCTCCTGGCCTAAACCCTTTGTCGTGCCCCGCTTCTCATCCTGTGCTGAGATTATGCTCCAGAAAGGAAATGCTGAGTTCAAGGCACACGGAACTGTCCTGTGTCCTACGCCAAAAGTACGCTCAGATATCCTTGAAGGCCTAGCTGAGGAAATAATAAAGTATACAGCTTACCCAAGGGATGAGCATTTAGAGGAAGTGGCAAAGGCTCTGATACAGTCACATCCATGTTTACTGGAAAAAGTAACACGAACTGGATACTGTGGCTGGAAGCATTACTTGAAGATAAAAATGATGAACTTCCGCACCAAGCTGAGGTTTGTGTTTTATTTAATGGGTTCTTTTTTTGGTTGCTGTCCTAAGTACCAAGGCTTATGCTTTATATCAAAACTAAAATGGAGCCCATTGTGTTTAAATTGTGAAGCAATTTTTGATCGTCAGTGAAAGGTGCTGAAAAAATATCATTGTTCTTCTCCTCAGCCGAGCTAGACACCCCGAGGTTGCCATCAACTCTCTGAAAAACAAGCGAAGTGGCCAGCAGACTCCAGCAGCCAACAACAAGAAGCCCAGGAAGGGAGATGTAAATTTCTGTCCGAACATCCCTAGTGGTGAAACAAAAGACAGTTTGGAGATGGAAAGGGTGGCTCTACTGACAGAGGTATAATGTGCAATACATTGTATCTTATCTTACCTATCCATGATAACACCATGTTCACGGCATGGCCAGTATGTACATAAGAGCTTTTCACCCGTCATGTTTTTTGCACTATACTTCCTGTCCAGCTCAGCTCAAGCAGCCCAACAGTTCATTTTGCACTGCACTGGACACTAGCTGTTTGTTGTTACTTTGCACAGTTCATTTTTCTTTATCTATTACACTCGGTTTGTAAAATATTCTTACTCCCTAATCATATTGTTAATATTTCTGTTTCCAATTGTAATGTGTACCATTGCTGAGTTTCTCATCATATCTTGTTATACAAGTATCTTTACTGTATATGACAATGAAGTTTCATTCCATTTCAGGTAAAAAAGAAGAAAAGGGATGAGGCCCTCATCAAGGATAAGATGCAGCGTACATTCTCCCTCAGGAGACAGGAGGTTCTCCAGGAGCCAAAGATTCCAGAGTTTTTCAATAAATGGCCAGCACTCTTTGACGTCATTGAGGCAAGTGTGAATCTGAAGTTTAGTAACTTATGTATTCAATGTCACACATTGTCACACGTGGTAATTGGTCTGCACTTAAATAGTGCTTTTGTGCACCGAACAGGGCTCGGGGGTGCGACTGTTTTGCTCGCATTTGCGAGTTGATCATTTCCAGTGCGAATATTAAAATTACATTCAGTCGCATCAGTGCGACTCCGACAGAAACTGTAGTACATGCACCGTTTTGCATGCTGTTTAACGTGAGCAGTATTTCCCCCCCCCCCCCTGCCTGTTTGGTGATTTTGGCCGCCACCTTGATTAAAGCTTGTGTACATCGGGGCCGTTCAGATGCAGTGTCTTTTCCGCACATTACTTTCAAGGTAGACGCGGTCATGCACGCCAAGGCGACACCGTAGCAGTGCACATTCGGTGCGACACCCTTTTTTTCGTGCACGTTCGACCTGCTTCTCCCTCCGGTACACGGTCTCGGGCTGTGTCTCCTACTGGTTCACGGAGCTCTGCTCTGTTTGAAAGGTGAAGGAAGCCAGTGGGTGGAAAGACATGGCCTCCGAGATGTAGAATATGTTTTATAGAAGAGAGAACCACATTTCAGGACAGCCGCCGACACTGATCAATGCCTGAAGAGTTTCAAAGTACTGTACAACGCAGCTCAAAACAATCCGCTGCGTCAGCGACCAAGATTTGATGAATACAATGGGCCTCATTTATCAAACGAACGTACGACCGAAAACCGTGCGTACGACCATTTCCACGCAAACTTCGGCATTTATCAATTTGGACGTAAGCGGAAGCTGCGATCAGATCTTACGTCAGGTCTGAGCTCGTGTATGCAAATTCGAGTCTGTGGATTTGCACAGCAAAATCTGGCGTAAAATAATGAACAAACCTCAGCTGTCATTAAGCATAAGCAGTCACATATTTAGAACAGATCAAAACGGATTATTAAAACGAAAACATTTCTTTTAAAGCCCATGTTTTTACTGATACCACTTTCAAAAAATTAAACAATGGGATAAATAGCCTTAGATGACAACTAATTATTACACATTAAAATGTGAAAGAATCATTAATACAAGCAGAAATGTGTGTTTGCAAATTAACTAAAGGCAAAAATGTGTAATTGTTTTTGTTTTTGTCCGATGGGTGTGACAGAACTGGAACAAAAATGAAAGCACCTGTTGAGATAATCATCGTTCCACTGTGGTTGGTCAGATGTTTATTCATTCCCCTATTTAAACAGATGCTTTGACAGTTATCAAGTCTTGATGATGGCAGACTTGCTTATTTTGGAGGAACAATACGCGCGTGTCAGACATGAGCGTGTTTTCAGGGACCGCAGGGATCTCTGTGTCACCGCCACCACTTATGCCACAGATCGACTCCGACCCAATTAAGCAGGCAATTTTTTCCTCCGTCCCCGTCAAGATCAGGCTGGAGTCTGTTTGGCCTCCTCCAGTCTGCCTGATGCTGCAATGTTTAAACGCAGCAACGCGTTTCTTGGTGGCCAGCTTCATATCCGACCATTTTTTCTTGACCTAAATGTAAAGAATTGTTTTGATCAGTTAGCAGACATAAGCTTTTAGGCTGCGGATTAATTTAAGTTGTTAGGCATGGGTTAAGTTATTGAGAATTATATTCAAACCTCAGCTGGAGTCCGTTCCTCTACGGCAACGCTGTGACTGCCTCCGTTATCTTTTTCCAGACAGCGTTTTTGTGAGCCCCTTTTATGCCACCCTTCAGGCTGCCAAAAAGCACTGTCTTGTTGTGTTCCACCTCCGATGTCAGGATGCCGATCTCCGTGTCAGAAAAGTTTCTTTTCTTACCCATGTTTTGTCTCTCCATGTTTGACCTCAGTGGGCGAGGCCTCCGAAACAGGAATATTTATGGGCGTAACATGTTAATGACGATCGAATTCAGCCGCCGCATTTATCAAGGCCCGCTCATTCGTACGCTGAGATTGGTCAGATACGAACGTTTCATAAATCGCACGTGTGTCCTGTCGTAAGACCAAATCTGCGCTCAGATCTGCGCCCGTTTTCACGCAAGATTGATAAATGAGGCCCATTGTGTCCTCCCGTGTTTCAGTTGTGTCAATACTGCGGAGCTATTAAAAAAGTCTGTGTCCTGTCTCTGTTGTCTTTTACAGATCAACTTGGAGTTTAATGCGGCTTACAAATGTACCACTGACCTCAAAATTTTGGGGGGAACTGGACCGCCTGACTGGCGACCTGATCAGGGTTTTCAACACTAAAGGGGGAGCTGCAGGAAAACAAATCGGAGCCATGATGGCAAAGATGGAGAATGTAAGTATTTTTTTGGTCTAACCCAGGGGTGTCAACCTCGTACGCCGTGGGCCAAAATTTTAAAATTTGTACAAGTCGAGGGCCAGACTGGTTGTTTATTGAGAACTCATTGAAATTACATTTTTGCACATATTGAACCTAAAACTAACATAGTCTGTAAATTATTGCATATAAAATCCTCGATAGTATTGAAAAAAAATCTTGGGGGAAACACTGCTGTGTGTTTCATAACGGCAAGAGAAAAGAAAACACATCGTCAGTCGATCTCTCAATTGACAACAGGTTGCTGGCGCGGATGAACAAGTGGGACGAGGACTCACGCGCTGCCCCCTGATAGACGTACTGGCAGTGCATTGTGGGATTTGTAGTGATTTGTAGATTTGTAGTGTAGTGTCACGTGCAACATACCGGCGGGCCAGCTCTAATAGTAATTAAATATTATCACGTGGGCCAAAGATAATTCCATCGCGGGCCGGTTCTGGCCCGTCGGCCCTGAGTTTGACATATGTGGTCTAACCACATATGGTTTGTTTGACTCAGCCATATGAGAAAGCTCCTTAGTTGATGGTTTGGAAAAGGATAGACACTTTAAAAATGACTGTGTAGTGAACAGGCTCAGACCTGGGTGAGCTTTAATGGAGTGTAGTGAAACCAGTTGAGTTCAGGATGGTCAAGGAGTGAAATATTAGTGGCTTGACTGGCCTCAGCACATGCGTGTTTGTTTCAGAATCAAGACATCGTGAGGCGTGATTGCGTTTTGAGATGTCTCAGCATCTACCTCTGTGAAGACCTGGACACCTTGGTCAAAGAATACGTGGTAAGTTTGTCATCTTTCGGTCCTTTGTGCCAGATGTAATTAATTTCCCTCTAGGTGTGCCTGATAACATGTGGTGTTCATGAGAATGGGATGGGCATTAGGTCACATTGACCTTGACCACCAATAGTTCGTCATTGAGTCCAATGGGTTATTTGTTTTGAGTAAGAAATTTTCTCAAGGCAATGGTGGTAGTGCTGTCACTTGTAGGAAGTAAATCCAAATGGTCCGGAGGGGCCTGAGGTGAAGGGAAGTATCCTGGCCACTAAGCGTCTCCAATCTGCCAGCAACAATTCTGCCCCAAACAAGAAGGTGAGTACACAGAAACTTGATAGTTCTCATAAAGCAGCAGTTATGTAATTGACACCTGTTTTGGAAATGTTATTAAGTAAGAAATGCCTTTCAGATTATGTTAGTTCGGTTTTAATTCTTGATTCTGATCAGCTTGATTCTCCTGTGTGTGTGTGTGTGTGTGTGTGTGTGGGGGGGGGGGGGGGGGACGCATGTTGTGGACTCTCAGCTTATGAGCTGTAACAGCCTTAAGAACATCAGAGAGAGGGAAGCCTTCTTATCGTCCTTGAATTTATTGCAAGTAAGTGGACATGTTGACTGGAACTCTAACCAACACAAGATTGATCAACTGGTCTCTCTCTCCCTCTCTCTTTATCCTGTCACACTTTGTCTGTCTCCCCCTACTCTTTTCTTTCTCCCTCCCCCTTTCTGTGTCTGACTATCTCCCTCTGTCTCTCCCTCTTCTCTCTGTCTCTCCGCCCTGCCTTTTCTCTCTTCCCCTAGGTCTTATCCCTCTCGGTCTGTCTCTCTCACACATATAGCTTTATTGTGTGTTACCTCCTACCACAGTGTAACTTCACACATACATAAAGCATGGGATTTTAAAAAGATGTAAAAGTAGGGCTAAATTGTTACTTCTCAATTTTTTCTACAATGAGGTTTACAAAGATAATGCCATTCCTGTCTTCATCCTTTACCATACCTTGTAGTGAATTTAGGGCTGATATCTGTGGAGAGAAATAATGGGATAATTACCATATTGTTTTTTCTGTCAAAAGGTAGCTGAGGATCTGAGGCAGACTATAAAGCCAAAGCCGGTTGTGAAGAGGTAAGTCATAAAACAGTGTAGTAATGAGGATACTTTGTTTTGTTTTGGCTGTTGGGACTGATTCTATTTAGTAGAAGGGGGCATTTGCAAGGGTTGATGGGTTAGGGGAGAGGGGAGATTAGTTCCTTCTATTTCCTAACAGGAAACAGAAGGAGGTTAGGAGAGAGGGAGGGCAGCACAAGAGAGGTTTGGAAAGGGTTGGATAGGAGGGAGGAGTAAACCTTACCCTATGAGGGGAGATTAGGAGAGATGGTGGAGGGTAGGAGTGAGGGAGCAGTAGCTTTGCCTCTTTCCTACTGTCCTTTCGCCCTACTTTGGCTCTTTTAGATATTGGTTACTTATGAGAATGTTTTCATAAACCTCACAAATCTCTGAATAAAATGGGTTCCCGGTCCTGTATTTTTTCTGTTTTTACATTTTTAAGTTGGGATGTTTTGTTGACTCAATTTTTATTGTGGCAGGTCAAAGGCTTCATTGGATGAAGTGCAGTCTCTTCTGTCTTCCCGAAAATCCTTGCGTCTTAAGGAAGCACAAAACCTTAGCCTCAGAGGAGGACGAACCTATGAACATGTAAGTCAGTCTCTTATGTTTCATGTGCACCATTAAATATTTACTAAATTAAAGGATTACCGTAAGAATATTAATTTTAAGCAATGAGACACGACATGCCATTCTTTACGGCACAGAGTAACCACAAACATGGTAAAGAATGGCATCGAGATATTTTGACACAACCCTCATTGTGATCAACAATGCTCAAACACCACTTTTTTTTAATCATATTTAAATAGTTGATGATCATTGAATGTACAACTCCATTTATACATAATGTGACTATTTGTTTTGTTTTCCAGGCTTTTAGGGAGTCAAAGATCTTGAGGTCATTGTAACCTTGAACTCCATCCCATTCTCATGAACGCTATATCTACAGTGCCTTATGGGAATTTTTTCGAATTAACATGCACTTGGCCTCAATGATGAGCTGCTTAGAATTTGGTGGTCAAAGGTAAGGGTGACACAGCTCATTGTTCTCTGTTCCCTCCATCTTTCAGGACATCGAATGCAGTGAGGCCGAGGCAGATGTCGCAGGGACAACCATGGCAATCTACACCGTTCAGGCTGAGGGTGATGATCATGATGGTCCTGGTGGACTCTTTGCACATGTCGGTGTGGTCCTGGAAGGGGTCGAAGTTCTCCACAACCTCCAAAGTATCAACCATGCATGCGTAATGCTTTATGGATTGATCTATGCTCTTAATCTAAGCTATCCAAAAAGCTTGAAGAATACATTCGAAGCTTACCAGAAGATCCTGATGGATCTGGAATCGTCCAAGCTTTCCCCCAAAGTACGAGCACTGAAACTCAAATTGCTCAGGTGACTCTTTTTTGCGGTGGGGCGGTGATGGGAGGAGGAAGTACAGGAAGAGACCGCCCATACATGCTGATAACCATGTGTTTATAGTGTTCCTGTACGTTCACAACCTTGAAGATTCACACATCGAACACACAGAAAGCTAGAAACGGAGGGTGCTCAGTTAACTATGTTCTACTAATGGATCTATTAATGGATCTATTAATGTTGTTGAGCCTGTAGAGTTTGTTCTAGATCAAAAAAATTGCAGGTCCTTTCAATATATCCCATTACTGCAGTTGTTGCAGCAGATACTTGATTCTACTGAGTGTTGAATAGAGTTGCTCCATAAGAGATGGTGTGTACTTCAAGGAAAACCTGTTCCTCTCGAGTGATGAGTGTTTGATGTGTGAATCTTCCAGATGTGTAATAATGCATTGAATGTTGTTGAGCCTGTAGTTTGTTCTAGATATTAAAAAAAAAGAGCAGGTCCTTTCAATATATCCCATTTCTGCGATTGTTGCAGCAGATACTTGATTCTACTGAAGTGTTGAATAGAGTTATTGATACCCACAGAACACAGAGCAGTCACAATGACCAGCCTGAAAACCAGCAGTATCGCTCCATAAGAGATGGTGTGTTCTTCAAGGAAAACCTGTTCCTCTCAAGTTATGAGTGTTCGATGTGTGACTCTTCCAGATGTGTGATAATGTATTGAATGTTGTTAAGCCTGTAGTTTGTTCTAGATATAAAAAAAAAGAGCAGGTCCTTTTAATATATCCCATTACTGCGATTGTTGCAGCAGATACTTGATTCTACTGAAGTGTTGAATAGAGTTATTGATACCCACAGAACACAGAGCAGTAACACTGACCAAGAAATGGTGTGTACTTCAAGGAAAACATGTTCCTGTTGAGTGATGAGTGTATGATGTGTGATGTGTGATAATGTAAGGAATGTTGTTGAGCCTGTAGTCTGTTCTAGATCAAAAAAGAGCAGGTCCTTCACTGCCATTGTTGGAGCAGATACTAACTTGCCGTTGTTCTATTGAAATAAGAAAACATTTTTCATGTTCCATCTATGGTATGACTTGGTTGAAGAGCTACACCTGCTGAGTACAGTGTCTGTGAGTAGCTTTAATGTTAATAAATTAGTTGAATCAACAAGGTGGTCTGATTGTATGCATCATTGAGATATTGTTGAATTTCAAACAAATACACAATCATCTTGAATAGGTCACCTAATAGAAAAAATGCATTGAATATGAATCATAAAAATAATTTAAGCTTAATTGTTATGTATTTCAAAAACATACACATTAATCATCTTGAATAGGTAACCTAATAGAAAAAAATTATTGGATATTAGTCATAAAAATACATGAATCTAATGCATTTTCATTGAATTCAAGCTTAATTGATATGTATCTTAAACACATACACTTTATTCATCTTGAATAGGTAACCTAATTACTATGTAATTCAAACAAATATACTAAATATATTCTAAATATATAATCTGAATAATATGCATTTAAATTCAATAAATTATATTAATACTGACTACATAAACCTGGGGAATATGCATTTCAAATGAATAGGCTTTATTACACTGATGCATATGGATCATGTAAAGTTTATTAGGTAGGTTTATGTTCAAAATATTAAAAAAATCAAATAGAACTTTGTTACTAATTATTTTACATAAATCTTAACAGTTGGGATTAAATATTTCTGTGAGTGCAGCAGTATAAGAAGCCTGGTCTGATTGTCACTCATCACCAGATTGTTTCGTCAGCATGAGCGGTAGTTCATTGTGGTCTCAGGCCACCTCTAGTCACCTGTTGTTCTCTGAAATTAGCTCTTATCTCTTCAGAAACTGTACCCATATCCCTGTCATTAGCTGGCAACCATAATGAGCTAATTAGTTTCCATGTCATGCCTTCAGCCAACGTCCCTGTTGTCCTCGGCCTTCCCTGGCTCCTCTGCCACAACCCAGTCATCGACTGGCCTGCAGGTAGAGTTAGTAGTTGGAGTAGTCACCGTCTTTCCTCGTGCCTCAGATCTGCTCATCGAAAGTTTTCCAGTATCCCCAGCCCTCTCTCTCCTGAAACCCCTGATTTGTCCTCTGTGCCTCCTACCTATCACGATTTGGCTGAAGTGTTCAGTAAAGTTAAGGCTCTGTCCTTACCACCACATAGACCCTATGACTGTCAAATCGATTTGTTGCCTGGAGCCCCTTTTCCCACCAGCAGGCTGTTTAACCTGTCAGCACCTGAACGTGAGTCGATGGAGCTCTACATCAATGATTCCCTGAAGTCAGGTATTATTCCCCCATCCTCTTCTCCTTTGGTTGCTGGGTTTTTCTTTGTGGCTAAAAAGGACCCTCCGACCTTGTATTGACTATCGTGGTCTTAATAACATTACTGTAAAGAACAAGTACCCTCTGCCGTTAATCAACTCTGCCTTTGAACCCTTACATGGCCCCACCGTCTTCTCCAAACTGGACCTCCGCAACGCCTACCATCTGGTCTGGATTAAGGAGGGGGACGAATGGAAGACTGCCTTCAACACTCCCCTGGGTCATTTTGAGTATTTGGTCATGCCCTTCGGCCTCACAAATGCTCCTGCCGTGTTCCAGGCCATGGTTAACAATGTGCTCAGGGACTTGCTTAATCGGTCAGTGTTTGTGTACCTCGACGACATTCTAATCTTCTCCAGGAATATCTCCGAGCACATTATCCATGTTCGCCAGTTTCTTGGACAGACTTTATGGCAAAGCGGAGAAGTGCGAGTTCCATGTGTCCTCAGTAACCTATCTGGGTTACATCGTGGAGAGCGGGCAGGTTAAGGCAGACCCAGCGACGGTTCAGGCAGTGGCCCAATGGCCTAGACCTTCCACCAGAAAGCAGGTACAACGTTATTTTGGGTTTTGCTAATTTTTACTGCCGTTGCTCCCATGACTAGATTGACCTCTCCCACTGTTCCGTTTGTGTGGTCCCCAGCAGCCGAGAGTGCTTTCTAGACCCTGAAAGAACGTTTCACTTCTGCTCCGGTGCTCGTTTAGCCTGATCCCTCTCTACAGTTCATCGCCGAGGTGGATGCCTCGGACATTGGTGTGGGAGCCGTGCTCTACCAACGGACCACAGGTGACAGTAAACAGTAAACTACGACGTGGGCAACCGGGAGCTGCTCGCAGTCAAACTGGCGCTAGAAGAATGGAGACATTGGCTGGAAGGAGCTGAGACACCGTTTGTGGTCTGGACCGACCATAAAAACCTGGCCTACATTCAGACGGGCCAAGCGGCTGAATTCTCGTCAAGCCCGGTGGGTTTTGTTTTTTGGCCGTTTCAATTTCTCTCTCACCTATTGTCCCGGCAGTAAGAACATTAAACCCGATGCCCTCTCCAGACATTTTGGACCTGTGGAGGAGGAGACGACCGCTCCTGATCCCATCATACCCGCTACTTGTGTGGTAGCGTCTCTAACCTGGGAGATCGACGCAACTGTTAGATAGGCTCTAAGTACTAACCCCGATCCCGGTGGAGGTCCACCGAGGCGCCTGTTTGTCCCTGATTGTGCTCGTTCCCAGGTTCTCCAGTGGGGTCACTCGCCCCAATTCGCATGTTATCCGGGGGTCTCCAGAACGGTGTCTCTTATCCGCCGACACTTCTGGTGGCCTACTATGTCAGGAGATACCCGGGAATTCGTCCAGGCCTGCACCATCTGCGCCAGAGGCAAGGCGTCTCATCGCCCTCCTGCCGGTCTCCTCTGTCCCCTCCCAGTGCCCGGTCGACCTTGGTCCCACATCGCCCTGGATTTTGTTACCGGCCTCCCTCTCTCGGAAGGTAACGACACTATTTTGACTGTTGTCGACCGGTTCTCTAAGATAGTCCATTTCATTCCCCTCTCCAAGCTCCCCTCGGCTTCCGAAACAGCCACTCTCATGGTGAATCACGTCTTCCGGATCCACGGGATCCCATTGGACATGGTTTTGGACCAGGGTCCCCAGTTCGCGTCCCAAGTCTGGAGGGCCCCCTAAAGGGTTTGGTTAAACTCTAGGGACATTCCGCTCAGTGTTTCCTCTAAGAAACGTACCCCTCGCTTCATTGGCCTGTATGAAGTCGAGGCGGTCATTAATCCCTGTGCTATCCGTCTCAAGCTTCCTCCTGCCCTCAGGATCCACCCCACCTTCCACGTCTCTCAGTTGAAGCCAGTGACCACCAGCATGTTGTGCCCTCCTACCGTCGCCCCACCACCCCCCCGATGTGTGGATGGCCACCCGGCCTTCAAGGTCCGGAAAATCCTGGACGTGCGACGCAGGGGCCGGGGGTTCCAATACTTGGTGGACTGGGAGGGTTATGGTCCTAAGGAGCGTAGTTGGATTTCCCGGGCCCTGATCCTCGACCCGTCCCTCTTGAGAGACTTTTACCGGGATCATCCCGAGAAGGCCGGTAGAGCGCCTGGAGGCGCTCGTGGGGGGGGGTACTGTCATGATGTCATCATGGCAGCCCTCCTCTTCCCTCTTGTGTCATTGTTTTGTTTCCCCATGTTTGTCATCCTGATTGTTTCTCCCCCTCTGTGTGTGTGTGTGTGTGAGCCGGTGGGCGTGGCGTTCTGCAGCTGCAGCTCCAGGTGGGATTCATCAGTCACTAATAACCTCACAGCAGTATAAGAAGCCTGGTCTGATTGTCACTCATCACCAGATTGTTTCGTCAGCATGAGCGGTAGTTCATTGTGGTCTCAGGCCACCTCTAGTCACCTGTTGTTCTCTGTGTTTTTCGACGATGCTTTGTTTGACCAAACCTGTGCTTTTTGTCGCGGCAGTTCTTGCTCCCTGTTTCGCCTGCCTGCCAGTTTGCCGTTCAGTCTGCGTGCCTGCCTGCTCCTTCGTCTACCAGCTTTCCCTGTGCCGCTGTATCTCGCTCTGGGAAATTGTTTGTTCAGCACACGGACGCCATTACCTCGTGGAGGGACGCCTCACCTGGCTCTTGGTCTTCAATGGGCACACTCTGGAGAGCTCACCACTCGCACCATTGATGTCACCAACCCTGTCCCCTTTATTTCCCCCGTGCACATTGCACTCGTTGTGTATTCTGTCACACATTAAATCACATTTAATTGACTTTAGTTGTTGTGTCTTGCGTTTGGGTCCAATCCTCCAGTGTTTGTTCATAACGGGAAAATTTCATATAATAGTGTCCCCAAACCCGAGAAATCAGACAACATCTATAACAGCCACACCAACCAAACGGACTTTGATAAAAAATAATCCTGTAAAATATATGGACATAAAAAACATAAAGGAAACGTATGCCCTAGAAACAGGATTCACAGACTCCTGTTTCAAATGTGTGGCTACAATGGATTGTTCACACAGCCCAAAACAGCAAGTTATCCTCTTCCAGTTGTCTAGCATGTGCAGCAGCCAGGCCGGGGTTAGGCTCAGTGCCTTTTCCCCTTAATCTAGATAATGATCCAAAAGGTTTTCGTTGCATGCTAGATTTATACAGATCGGAGAGTGCTATTAACTGCACCACTTTGAAAATTCTGTTCCCCCCAGTGTCATCACAGATTAAACCACCTTGGTTTACACCATACACCAGAAATTATACCTGCTTGACACGAAGCAAGGTACTGTGTCAGTAGGGATATTGACAACCTGCAAAACCGGAATTGATATAATTAAGGGCGAGAGCAATGTCACAGTGAATGATCAAACCATGGCCAGAGCTGATGTATGGTGGTTCTGCGGGGTAAGATACTCAGAGCAAAATTACCAAATGATTGGAAGGGAACTATGGTACAATTATTAATGCAGACATATATTTTACCATATGACACAACGACATTAGAAAAAGTGATGACACATAATTCATGTATTAAGAGAAATGCACCAGCATGGTGTTGGCTGAAAAAGGAGGAGTATGTAAAATGTTTGGAGATATGTTTTGTACGTTTATTCCTAACAATACAGCACCTGATGGCAGCATCACTAAGGCGTTGAATGGATTAACCTCCCTATCTGCAGAGTTAGCTGAAAATTCTGGTTTTGATGATCCTCTGACAGGATGGCTCCAGGACATTTTTGGAAAATGGGCAGGTTCTATAAAAGCTATGATGTTATCTGTAACCGTAATGATTGTCATTCTATTCGTTTGTGGATGTTGTTGTATCCCGTTTGAGAGGAATATTACAGAGACTCATTGACACCGCTGTGACCAAAACGACTATGCTGTATGAAAGGATCCCCACCACCGAAGACCAAAGAGGGGACTATGAGAATGCAGCACAAGAAAATGTCGGTCTGTAGGTCTGTAGCCAAGCCCGATAGGTTGACTAACTTGGCGAGGACATTTATGTTTTGTTTTTGGGGGTAACAATGTAACCAAAATGCTTTTGAATTCATGCTTATTTTTATGTAATTTCTGTGCCTTGTCAAATGGAGTACCTGCGGGTGGTTGCAGGGGCAGCGGGACCGTGAGAGTTTCCCTTTCTAGAAGGATAATGGATAATAAGAATATTTTGAACTGCCTGATAGGTTTTCGCTCTCACATTTCACAAAATGTATATTATGATTATCCTTAGAATCAGCATAAACAGGAGGGATATGTGATTGACCTCTTGATGAGAGATATCTGAACTGAAGACTTGCATGAGAAGGTTTGGTGTAAATGTGACCTGTGACCATTTGTGTGTGGTTTACGACCCATGTGTGGTTTGTTGTACCCGCTGAGTTAGAGGTTTCTGGCTTGGTTGTGCTCTCATGACTTTCAACATTAGATGATCTTGCTTGTAGCTTTGCTTCTGCATTAAGTCTTACCTGTGCTCCCTTTGATCGTGTCAAACTATCACCAGCCTGCCCACTCACCTGTCTCCTTAACACCAGCTAGAACAGTCATTCACCAGCCGCCACCACCTTACCTGAAATCTCAGTCCATCACTGACCTCATCTCTGTGATTCACTCCAAATAAAGCACTTCCTGTTTTTACTCAGAAACCAAGTTTGTATGTGTCAAGTTTGTGTAAGTCTTAACTATAATAGAAGAATCCAGCCAGTTATGGACCCAGCAGCCAAACTCGGGCAAGCCCTTACCAACCAAGGCAACCTCCTTGGACAGCATGACCTCGCTCTCAGGAAAGTAATTGATTAATAAAAGGGATTAGTATTGCATAAAATCCCAGCTGAATTCACCACCTCCATCTGCTCCTTTACCCAGCTCCAGTCAACCACCTCCTCTCTGTCAGCCACTGTCAGGAAAGTTTGTTCCCACTTCTGAATGTTACGATGACGATCTAGGTTATTACAGTTCATTCTTATTCCAGTGTAATCTAGGTTTTGAATAGCAGACTTTTACTTACGCTACTGCTAGGGCTGTAATAGCCTACATCGTGGGGTTACTGACTGGTAGTCCCAAGGCCTGGGGAGCTGCAGTGTGGGATAGCCCTAGTTCAGCTGTCACTTCTTATGATTCCTTGTGGCAGAGATGCGTAAAGTTGTTGACGACCTGGTAAATGGTACATAAAAGGCATCACGCAGATGAGAGACAGCCAACACGGGTGAGGGAGAGAGAAGCCCCTGACTGCAGCCCGCAGACCGGGGCAGTGCTCAATGTTTGACTCCTCCCACATTGAGCACGTCTTCTCGTCTAGTCTGCCGCTAATTTAACGTTACCGTTCCGCAGAGTAGGCTACAACTTCATGTGTGGGTGGCGACTTGCTTTTCTCCAAACTATTTTTTCAAGAGCTACGAAACTGAAAAGACTCCAGTTCGACTTCAACAGCAACAGCAAGGTAACTCAGTTCATTATCATTATTGGATAAAACATAACTGGCATCCTGTTTGTTTGTGCGTTTTTAGGTGTGTTGGTGTTCTGGCTAGCTAACGCTAGCGCCAAGTGTCTCACTTGTTTTTTCCTTTCTATTTACAGTAAGGCCTGTGTACCAACTGCCGTCACTGAAGCGGTCCAAAGGGGAAATAAGGCACAAACAGGTAAGAAAAGAAGTGTTTAATGAGCTTCATGGCAGGGCAGACTGCAAAAGCTAACATGTATGTTGGCAGGCCTAACTTTAACATACAGGAAGCAAATCGTGGAAGCATAACACATTCCACTGTTAAGATTTTTGCCTTTCCGATTTTTAAGTCACACAAGTAATTTTTTTTTGGCCGTGGAGCAGCAACAAAGAAGACAAGTATTTCAGCTGAATACAGGAATTAAATGAGAAAAAGGTGCATAAAAAATGCATCATCTCATCATCTACCGCTTATCCGGTGTTGGGTTGCGGGGGCAGCAGCTTTAACAGGGGACCCCAAACTTCCTCGTCCTGGGCCACATCAGCCAACTCTGACTGGGGGATCCTGAGGCGTTCCCAGGCCAGTGTGGAGATAAAGGGCCCTAGTTTCGTAGACCAGACGCAGTCAGCTCTCAGCGCACCTGCGCCACGCAGACAAGGTGTGTCCGCCTGGACTTTGCAAGTTTCGTGCACCGCGCAGGCTTGCGCAGGCACACCTCCCGTCACTCCCATCCGCGCAAGTCGGAAAGAGGGAGGAGAAGAAGGCGTGAGTGGGAGACGAGGAGGAGACGAGGCGTGGACTGGGATTAACACAGCCGATTCAGATCTTCACCAATCAAATGAGCTCCTCTCCTCTCCTTTAATGCATCAGGGGAGGTTCAGTGCAAGTTCCGTCACTTGACAACCCGATGACAGAAGCAGCGCCGCCGCTCCCACAATGCTATCGGCAAATAATAACAATGCCGATATTATAATAAAAAAGGAGAGAGAGAGAGACAGTTTTGGTCCGAGAGGCTGAGTTTCCGTTACGCGTGCCATCCGCCTTTGATCTGACGTCAGATATGACGGGAAAATCTATATAGATATAAATTCACGTGTTGATTCAATTAGTTGCATTAAATAGTGTTTGTTGTGATTATTTATTGCATTTAAATGTGCCTGGAACTGTGGAAACCTGCCTGTGAGGTCTCGGTGACGTGTGCGCACTGCGTGTTGGTCAGCCAAACTTCCACTCCGCCAGCTGTGATTCACCTTGAATGAATGGACTTTATTTACGCCTTACGCCTTGCACTGAGAGTAGACCAGGTTGGAGCTGGCGGGCTTTCAGCGCAGTCTCGGCGAGGCTTTTTGCCACGAAACTTCCGCTACGCCAAGCTGAATCTGTGACTTCTCCCCCTGCTGCGCCGCCACACCCATCTTGGCGCAGGCGATCCACCAAACTGCCAAACTGACCGTGCGCAAGGCTGCGCGGGTCGAAACTTGCATTACGCCTGCTCCGCCACCCTGTGCCGCCCTGTACTGCGCCACGAAACTAGGGCCCATAATCTCTCCACCTAGTCCTGGGTCTTCCCCGTGGCCTCCTCCCGGCTGGTCATGCTTGAAACACCTCCCTAGGCAGGCATCCAGGGGGCATCCTTACCAATTGCCCGAACTACCTCAGCTGTCCTTTCAAGGCAAAGGAGCAGCGGCTCCCTCATGGATGACTGAGCTTCTCACCCTATCTCTAAGGGAGACGCCAGCCACCCTCCTGAGTAGGGTTGGGCGGTATGAGCAAAATCTTATATCACAGTAACGGTATATATCACGGCATGGTTTTCCCCCCTGTAAATTCAATTAATGGCTTAAAAATAACCATACTGTCTCATTTGATCATTTTCCTCCTTTATTCAAATTTTCTCACAGCAGCATAACATTATTTTAAAGAAAGTATAATAATATAATAAATGATAAGCCACAAAGAATGTGCAAATGTCTGGTGAACATTTGAACTCCAGCTTTAACTTAAGCTATAGTGTGTGTGCAAATGTAAACACAGAGCTCCATCTTAATAAGAAATAAAAATAACAAATGAGAAAAAGTATGCGTCGTTATGGCCTCCGTTATCTCCCTCCATCGATGTGATTTATTGTCATACGGGATGCCTTTGGCGAAAGACTCATAATACTGCTTCGCATGTTTTAACTTTAAGTGGTGGAAGAGGTTACTGGTGTCTCCACCTGCAGCAGCAACAGTCGCGCGACACTCTTTGCAGAGTATCGCTTTTTGTTCGTTGTTGGATTTTCTAAATCCTAAAAACTTCCACACAACAGACGTAGCGCCCTTTTTCGGAACAAGTTCCTCCTCTTCGTCGTGGGTGGGTCGCGCTGCCTCTGTTTCTTCGTGAAGTTCACTCTCCGCCTCCGCCATGATTGTTATTACTCAGGTAAAGCTGTTTCTTCTTCGTCGTGCTGATGCAACCACGCAAGCAGTCTGCGGCAATGCCTGCAGTGCCCCTTGTGTCGAGGCGGTGTAATTACAGTGGCTCAGAGCGACGCCGCAGACATCTGTGCTTTCTCCGGTATAAACGGTATTGCAAAATCTATACCGGTAGACACTTTTATACCGTCACACGGTATAATACCGTCATACCGCCCAACCCTACTCCTGAGGAAACTAATTTCGGCCGTTTGTACTCACAATCTAGTTTTTGGGTCATGACCCATCCCTCATGATCAAAGCTGAGGGTAGGAACGAAGATTGACCGGTAGATCGAGAGCTTTGCCCTCCGGCTCAGCTCTCTTTTCGTCACAACAGAGCGGTTCAGCGAATGCAATCTCGCCCCCACTGCTCCGATTCTCCAGCCAATCGCAGGTTCCATTGTCCCTCCCGAACAAGATCCGAGGTACTTGTACTCCTTCACTTGGGGTAAGGACGCATTCCCTACCCAGAGAAGGCCATCCACTGGTTTCCTGCTGTGCACCATGGCCTCAGATTTAGAGATGCTGATCCTCATCCCGACCAATTCACATTTGGCTGCAAATCAAACCAGTAAGTGCCAGAGGTCACAAACCGATGATGCCAGCAGGACCACATCATCTGCAAAAAGGAGCGACACAAGCACACCAAACTGCAAACCCTCCTCCCCCCGACTACGCCTTGATATCCTGTCCATGAATATCACGATCATCTGAGTTTATACACGGAGGGGGATGTTCCCATTCATTGTCTATGTAAGAAGCTGTGCAATGCCGTCGCATCGCGGGGAGTTTCAAGAGACGGGGCGCTGCCTCCCGCAAGCTCTCGGAAAATCTTTTAAACTGACCATTGTCGATTATAAATAAAGACAGATTCAGAAACTGCATATCTTATTTCTCGCATAAAATGTTTTCAGAAACAAATTTCGGTGAACTATTCGTAAAATAAGAGGGAGGTGGGAGGCTCTGGGGGGAGAACGATATAAGCTCAGAGGGGGGGGGGGGGGGGATTAAGGAACACACAGGGGAGGGGTCTGTGTGTGTGGGGGGGGGATTCTTTTTAAAACCTTTCAAATCATAGACCATAGCTTTAATAGAGCAACAAAAAAAACAACCCTAGATTTCTTCTCAGTACTGTAGACAGACTGACAAAGAGTCACAGATCTGATGAGCCATGTATTCCTAGAGATTTTAGTTGTAATGACTTTATGAACTTTTTTTATCATGAGATTTTAGCTATCAGAGACAAAATTACTCACATCTGAACTTGAATTGGAACCATGTTACCCTCAAACTTGTAGTGGTATTCGTTCAAGATGGCTGCTGTGGCTTGATTGTCTATGGCTGGTCTCAGATTGCCTCAACAAATGGCCCAAATCTAACTAATCTGAGTGGATGATTTACTCCTACTTTGAACAACAATAAGGTCGGTAATACAGTGAACTGAGAAGTGTTGAAATTAAGCACTTTTTTCCTTACAATGGCTGTTGCTGAAGTGTCTCTGCAAACAATCTGGGACGCCATTGAACGCAACAAAAGAGAACTGATGATCCACTCTGACACAAAATTTGAGTCAATTCACAGTGGTCTGGACAAAATACAATGCTCTTTGTCCTCACTGGGTGACCATGTGTCTGAGCTGGAACTAAGAGTGAGCTCAAATGAGGATAACCTTGAGGACCTAACCAAACGTGTGCTATCACTTGAGAAGGAAAATGCCTACCTGAAGGACAAAGCTGATGAAGCAGAGAATAGAAGCCGCTCCTCAAACCTTCGTTTCCTCAATGTCCCGGAGCAAAGCGAGGGCAGGGATATGATGGCATTCCTGAATCAACTTATTCCACAGCTCTTGGGTAAAGAGAACTTCTCCGCAGTGCCCATCATTGAACGGGCGCACCGTTCTCCCTCCTTCAGCTCCAGCTCACGATCCTCTCCTCGGCCCATTCTTGCAAAGTTCTTACTCTTCCAGGATAAAGTGAGAATCCTACGTCTTTCACGGGAGAAAGGAGAGCTCACCTTTCAGGGAGCTCGAATCCACATCTATCCCGACTTCAGCGTTGCTCTGATCAACAAACGCCGACAGTTTGATACTGTCAAAAAGAAACTTCGGGATGCGGGCATCAGGTACTCTCTTCGCTACCCTTGCACGCTGAGAGGCATTGTGGATGGAAAACCAAAGTTCTTCAGAAGCGCCGATGAGGCAGAGACCTTCTTCAGTGACTCCACCACGGATAGATCCATGGATTTCACCGGACCGTCCCCTTGACAGCTCCGTGAGTAACTCATCCTGCTAATGTTGGCAGCTAATATCCAATCCGTGACTGCAAACTTTCACTCTTGGATCTCTCCACACAACCGGAACATTGTTGAGTTATTACTCTTCCCTGGTGCCTCTTAGTTTTTCACTTTTTTGTTTTGTTACTTGCTTAACAAACTTTTTTGCCATGGATCCGCTGCATATCACTTGTGTGTGAGCTTCCACGGTTTGTTTGCCGTATACTGCTCCGCCAGTGACGTCATGTTACCTGGTTCCAGCGGATACTGTCGCGATGCTGTCGCAAACGGACTTTTGCCCTTACGACTGCTGTCTTTCTCTTTATTATTGCACCTTGATGCCCATATGGCCTTATAACCTTTGTTAATGGTGTTCCACATTATTTTTCTGTGGCTGTATGATTATAAGCTACATGATATTCAAATATAGGCCATATGATTTATTTATTTATTTTTTTCTGCATACTACTTTGAATTAAATAGGGCCCTTCCTTATTTCTACTTGAATAACATTGCAATCTGAGTCTTTGATTTAAGACCTTTTCATGGTGTCGTTACATTGTGTGTGTGCGTTTGTATGTCTGTCTGTAAGTGTGTGTTCTGTCTATTCTTGTTCTTGCTCTCCACTCTCACTTTATCTCCCCCCACTCAATCTTTTTCACCTGAACTGTCATTTTTTTCCATAAGATACAATTGATTTAGTGAAGGGACTGAAGATTATTCACCTAAACATTCGGAGTCTTGTCTCAAAAATTGATTTATTAAGAGCCTGGGTTACTCTTCATAAACCAAACATCATTACTATTTCTGAGACATGGCTTCATGATAACATCACAGATGATGAGATAGAAATTGAAAATTTTGTGTTATATAGAGCTGATAGGTCCTCTAGAGGTGGAGGCGTGGCAACCTATGTCGCATCAAATTTAGTTTCTTGTCATATCAGTCCTACTGTTGAGCCAGTAAATTTTGATTGTCTTTTCATCAATATAATTTTTCATGAAAACAAACGGTTAACAATTGGTAATATTTACAGGCCTCCCTCTGCTCCTGCTGATTCTACCATGTGCATTTTATCTACCATTAATTCTCTTGGGAGCCATAATGAATTAATTATTCTGGGTGACTTCAACAGCAACTGGCTTCATCGCTCCTCTCATATGGACAGAAACTTATTTGATAGTGTACATCTCACACAACTTATTAATGAACCCACTAGAGTTGACCTTAGATCCTCATCTCTGCTTGACTGGATCCTTGTCTCTAATCCTGACAGAATAGCTAAGTCTGGAGTCATGTCTGATTGTTTAAGTGACCATTCTATTATATTCTGTGTCTGGAAAATAAAAGTTCCACGCTCTCCTCCTAAATTTATTACATTCAGACAATGTAAACATATTAATGAAGATAATTTCATCCATGATTTGATTACTATTAATTGGGATAGATTTAAGTTAATTCCTTATGTTGAGGAAGCATGGAACTTCTTTTACTCTGAAATAAACTCCGTTATTGAGAAACATGCTCCGATGAAGACTGTTAGAGTCAAAGGTATGCACCTTCCTTGGATTAGTTCAGAACTCCTTAATCTTTTTAAGCAGAGGGATAAAGCATGGGCTAAATATCGCGCATCTAAGGACTCTACCGACTGGGACGCTTACAGATCACTTAGGAATGAATGTACAGTCAAAACCAGGAACGCAAAGTCTAATTATTACAAAGAAAGCCTGTCACAAAATTTTCACAATCCAAGACAGTTCTGGAAACGACTGAACCTCGTTCTCAACAGAAATAACAAAAATGTTTTATCCCAGATTCATTTTAATAATGAAACTATCTCTGACCCATCATTTATTCCTCATGCCTTTAATCGTCATTTTTCTTCCATCTGTAATTCCTTTCATTTTGATTCCTATTGGACTGCCAGCCCCTCATTTAGTACCTTCTCTGACCATTCATTTTCCTTTAAAAAGATCTTGCCCAACGATGTTTTTCTTGCTTTACGTCAATTGAGAGATAACACTAGTGCTGGTCCTGATGGCCTTGAAGCTAAATTTATCAAACTTGCTGCACATGTCCTGATGTATCCCCTTGCTGACCTGTTTAATTTGTCTCTGTCCACCTGTTCAATCCCCTCGATCTGGAAATGTGCCAAGGTCACTCCCGTTTTTAAAGGAGGTGATCCATCTGATGTAAATAATTATCGCCCTATCTCTATTATTTGCACAATTGCAAAAACTTTTGAAAAGCTTATTTTTAACCAGCTGTCGCAGTACTTAAACTCAAATAATATTCTATCACCTTTTCAGTCAGGATTCAGACAAAAATTTTCCACTACCACAGCCTTGTTGAAATTTACGAATGATGTGTTCACCTCCTTTGATAAGGGTAATCTTACTGGTGCAATTTTCATTGATTTATCTAAGGCATTTTATCTGGTTGACCACTATTTGCTACTTGACAAACTCTTTGCAATTGGTCTTGATCAAAATGCTCTTCTCTGGTTTAATGCTTATCTCCATGGTCGTCGTCAATGTGTTGTTTTTCAATGTCATCAGTCTGACTTTTTAACTATTGATAAGGGTGTTCCACAAGGCTCCATACTGGGTCCGCTTCTTTTATCTGTATTTATTAATGATCTGCCTAAAATTTGCTCCAACTGTCATACCCACTTATATGCCGATGACACTGTTATATACACCTCTAAATCAAATATAGCGCAGATCCAGAACTCTCTACAGATTTTGATATGGTTCAAGACTGGTTCTGCAAGAACAAACTTGTATTGAACAAAAAGAAGTCATGTAGTATGATTTTTAGTACACGTCATCTCCAATCCCAGTCAGCTGATTTTCATATCTATTTTTCCGATGGATCCCCTGTTGACAAAGTTGACACATTTAAATATGGACTTTGGATTGATCCTGAACTCTCATTTAAACCTCACATTGATTACATTGTTAAAAAAGCATATGGTTGTCTCGCTTCACTTTACCGTTCAATCAACTGTTTCACATTTCATGTCAGAAAAAGGTTAATCACACAACTGATACTACCACTTATTGATTATGTTGATGTTGTTTATCAAAACACCTCTGACACTCACCTTAAATCTCTGACTATATTATTTAACTCCTTATGTAGATTTGTTTTAAGATGTCCTTTTAGAACACATCATTGTCTCATGTTTGATTCTCTGAACTGGCTACAACCCAAATTAAGAAGGCAATCTCATTGGTTCCATTTTCTTTTCAAATGCATTTATTTTAATTGTCCTCCTTATTTAAAAGAACTTATGATTCCATACAACTCCCCATACCCACTTAGACATACCAACTTCCCTTATTTCTTTGTTCCTAGACTCTCTAAAGAGGTTGGTAAAAGGTCATTCCAATATAAAGCCCCATTTGATTGGAATAATCTCCCTCCTTCTTTGCGTTCTATTACCTCTTTACATTGTTTCAGGAGGTCACTATATTTACATCTTAAAACAAACTGCTCTTGTTTTTAGTTAATTACTTCATTGATTGTTCCATTGTTATTCCTTCTTTCTCCATTTTGTTATTTCGTTATTTCTACTATGTTATTTAATATTTCTATTCTGTTAAATTTATGGGGGTAGGGGTGGTATGTGGGAGTGTGTGAGCAAGATGTCTGTATTTGTTGTATTGTATTTGTTGTATTGTATTGTCATGTTATGTATGTCTACAATGTAATGTAGTGTATTGCTGATGTTGTTTGTTCTATGTATATGCTTGTCCAGGGACCCCCTTGAAAATGAGATGCTACATCTCAAGGGGCTATCCTTTAATAAATTCAAAACTCAGGAATCTTGGAAATAGAAATAGCATTAAGACCTGATATATATTTAGGCTGTGTCCAAGTTCACCATTTTGTAGGGGTGTCCAATTGTGTAGTGAGCATTACTATTACCTATGTAGTGCCCTCAAAGTTTCCCACAATGCATCGTGAAAAGTAGCGTACAACCGATGGTCACTAGCCGAGCAAATTTTATCATCGTGCATTACGCTGAAAGACGAATCATGAAGGGACAAGAGGAGAGGGGCAGGAAAAAGCTGTAAAATATTCATAATCGTATATTAATAAATGTTTAATATTTAATATATGTATTATGCACAGAGCAGAACAAGACAACACAAACGGTGTGTTTACGCGATATATACTCATTATTTATATGAGATTTTGGGTGAGTGGCGGCGGCGGTGTTTTTCGTCCGTCAAAAAACGTCACTCGCAAAGCAAAGCGCTGTATGACAGTCTGAAGATAGATGGAGATGAGGGACAGATTGTGGCAGCCATTGAGTTTGGGATCGGGGGACGTACTCAGCGCCGCCGCTCCCACCACGCGCATCACGCGCTGTGCATAGGGCACCAAGTGCTGAGGTATAATTTATGTCTGACAAATTGATGGGTCCAGTCCAAAGTATTGCAGCAATGATCTATTAACATCTGTTAAAATCACAGATGCCCCTGGGTTTGTATGTTACATATACGGCATAATTATTTTATGGCTAATTGGTGTTATATTTAACTCAAAGACAAATTTGAGCTTTTTCTAATTTTTTTTTATGGGAAATATGGTTTAATAGGACGTTAAAAAACCGCTGCCTCCTCATTCCCGCCCCCTGTAGAGGGGGCCAATCAGGAACAAATTCCTGGGCTATAGTATAAGTATAACAAAAACAACCTTTCTGACTCCTCACACCAAAAAAATATTACACATAATTTTCAGTTAACTCATTATCACGGCATTGGAATTTACATATACTCCAGAATAATATGAAGAGTTATCAGATGAATAGCAATTCATTGCAAAGTCCCTCTTTGCAATGAAAATTAACTTAATTCCCCTCCAAAAATTTCTACTGCACTTGAGTCCTGCCACAAAAGGACCAGCTGATGTCATGTCAGTGATTCCCTCATTAATTAATTAAATTTCAAGAGTCAACACAATTTCAAAGTCCCAGAGATCACTCTGTCATGCTGATTGAGTTGGAATAACAGACTGGAAGCTTTAAAGGGAGGGTGGTGCTTGAAATCACTGTTCTTCCTCCGTTTACCATAGTTTCCTGCAAGGAAATGCCTGCAGTGATCATTGCTTTGCACAAAAAGTGCTTCACAGGCAAGGATATTGCTGCTCATAAGATGGCACCTAATTCAACCATTTATCGGATCATCTAGAGCAAGGCGAGAGGTTCAATTGTTGTGAAGAAGACTTCAGGGTGCAGAAGAAATCCAACAAGCGCCAGCACCGTCCTAAAGTTGATTCAGCTGCAGGATTGGGGCATCACAAGTGCTTGCTCAGGAATGGCAGCAGGCAGGTGTGAGTGCATCTGCATGCACAGTGAGGCAAAGACTTTTGGAGGATGGCCTGGTGTCACGAAGGGCAGCAAAGAAGCTACTTCTCTCCACGAGAAACATCAGGGACAGACTGATATTCTGCAAAAGTTACAGGGATAGGACTGCTGTAGACTGGGGTAAAGTCATTTTTTTAGATGATTCCCCTTTCCGATTGTTTGGGGCACCTGAAAAAAAGCTTGTCCGAAGAAGAAAATTTGAGTGCTACCATTAGTCCTGTGTCATGCCAACAGTTTAGCATCCTGAGACCATTCATGTGTGGGGTTGCTTCTCAACTAAGGGAGTGGGCTCACTTACAAATTTGCCGAAGAACACAGACATGACCGAAGAATGGTACCAAAACATCCTCAGAGACCAACTTTTCCCAACCATCCAAGAACAGTATGGTGACCAACAATGACTTTTCCACCATGATGGAGCAACTTGCCTTAAGGCAAAAGTGACAACAAAGTGGCTCAGGGAACAAAAGATCAACATTTTGGGTCCATGGCCAGGAAACTCCCCAGACCTTAATCCCATTGAGAACTTGTGGTCAATCCTCAAGAGGCGACAAACAAAAACCCACAAGGTCTGACAAACTCCAAGCCTTGATTATACAAGAATGGGCTGCCATCAGTCAGGATGTGGCCCAGAAGTTGATTGACAGCATGCCAGGGTGAATTGCAGAGGTCTTAAGAAAGAAGGGTCAACACTGCAAATATTGACTCTTTGCATAAAAAGTGAATGTAATTGTCAATAAAAGCCTTTAAAATGTATGAAATGCTTGTAACGATACTTGAGTACACCATAGCAACATCTAATAAAAATATCTTAAAACACTGAAGCAGCAAACTTTGTGAAAACCAATACTTGTGACATTCTCAAAATTTTTGGCCACTGCTGTATGTGTTTCATGTTGAGATGACTGGTTAGAAATTAGCTTTGTTTTGTGGTGTAATTGGATTCTAAGTGCATTGTCAACCAATGTACATCAGTAACAGTGTAGCAGCTTCTAATTTTCTTGATTAAGGAAATGTTTAAATCGTGATCAGTGTTTCTTACCCAAGGAGCCATAGCTACACACAATTAAGGCCTCTTGTTGCCCAAACAAAACAAAACATTGTGACTACGTAAGAATGCAGGGCTAAAAATCAGACACACATCACCCTGATTGTCAAAAGGCCAGAAAAGGAACCAGGTTACCTGACATTTTCATGTCTGTACATGTACATAGTGTTGAATTGCTGCATCTCTTTTTGACTGGGCTCCTTCTTCATGTCCTGAAGCATCTCGTCAGCTATGTGCTTTGGAAGGATGGAGAGCAGCAGGCGCTCCTGTAGAGGACAACGATGGACACACAGAGGCTGATAAGGAACTCTAATTCAGGATTAATGATATGATGAACTTTTGATTTGTCTATTAGGGCTGTTGAAATTAACTTTGGGAATCAAATATAATTAAAATAGTAAAAAAAATCAGTACTAATCGTGGTGAGATGAAAACAAAGATATTGTCGGACCTCTAGAAGCAATGACGTCATAACAAAGATGCATTCATTCTGCTTACTGCTAGCTAGATCAACCCGTGTCTCCATCTGCTTATTCATCTGGAACGAGACCAACAGCAGGATGTACATGAGAAAGTGAAAGTAGAGCTGACGGTGAGACGAGGAGGGCGAAGCCATGGCAACGGGGACACAGCGTCCCCAGGATGGAACAATGGATGGAACAATGCGGTTCATAATTATTACTTATCTCGAAAGCTGTCACCTGTTGGTAATTCAACATATGTATTCAAACACTCACCAGTTTGGTTCTGACCACTTGAATATTACTCTCATCACCAGTTCCAACTATTCCCATCTGCTTTCTCTCCCTTCTCACTGGTTCACGAGTGTTACGAGGTTTCGACTCTGGATTCCCCACCTCATCGTTATTCGGCATCAGCTTTCACAGGTAACTAATACAAGCTCACCCAGAGAACTTAATAATATCACAAGAGTAGTAGTACCCCTGTACCCATGTAAGAATTTCACAGGAGTGAAATGGGTACTTTCTCATGCACTGTAAAATCATTACTGTTGGTTTTCTCGCACCAATAAAAAAAAATTAATTAATTCATGAATTAACTAATAAAAAGAATTATAAGAATAATAATAATCGATTATAGACTTCCCTTCATCGATGCAGAATCGTTCCACAAAGCATTATGATGCATCACAGAATGGATTATTTCTCCCACCTCTAATCTTTGCATCGACTTTGTATGCAATCGCAATACTTGAAAAATATGCTTTGCATTTGGTGTGAACAAACATAAGGTTACAATGAAATGAAAGAACAACCAAAGAAACAGAAAAGACAGACGTCTGTGTGTAGAGTTAGCAAAATACCTGCAGGTTTTTTCTCCTTCTGAAATGCCACTGTGAAACAGTTAATGTATGTGGAACTTTTAGCAAACAAAATAGCATCATAGATTGTCTCCTCTGAATTAATTCTCTCTTTATATATATATATATATATATATATATATATATATATATATATATATATATATCAGGGCTCCAGAGTGCGACCAAAATTTTTATGAGTGCGACTGAAAAAAATTGTAGGTCGCGCTGGTGCACCTAGCGCTGATCGGGTGAAAAAAAAAAAACATAAGCGCAGCATCTCATTGTGTTCTCCTGATGGTATCGTGGTCTAAACCAATAAGAGATGGAGCTCGGGCGGGTCCTTGCCTCTGATTGGCTGTGGTCCTTTTCACTGCTGTAAATTATGTCAGTTCGAAAAATGCGAGCAAACGGAGCAGGTACTCCTGAACGCTTCGATTCTCTTTGAAAGTGAAGAGAGGCAGGAAGCCTCGCCCCGAGAATAATTAAAAAGCACAAAAATATGCATTCAGACAGGACTGGTTGAAGCAATTTCCCTGGCTGATGTACGATAAAGAAAGGGACTCAATGCACTGCATTTATTGTCGGGAGTGCGGTCCGAATTTGGCCGGTAATAGTGCGTTTGTGGAAGAGTCAACACCATTTCGCATCGAGACGTTAAAAAGCACAATATGTCCAAAAAGCATACTACATGCCGTGATAAGTGTGTTAATAAAGTGGCCCCTCATCCAGCTGCATTTCAGCGTCAGGCTGTATCAATCAGCTCCGCTGAGGAATCTGAAATGATTATAAAATTCAACGTCACATACAATATTGCAAAGGAGGAGTTGCCGTTCACCAAATTTAAGTCTGAAATTATTCTGATGAAAAAAACGTCGACATACTGAAGGACAAGACAGCAGCGGAGGTTGGAAACGCCACGTACACGTCATTCATGATTGGACGGCGACACAGACGTCTCTACGAAGGAGTACGTTATTGTCTACTGCTGCATTTTGCGGAAAGGGAGGCCGGTCAACATGTTAATTGAACATGTCGAGGTGGAGCATGGACACGCACAGTGTTTGAAGGCCCACATTACAGCATGAGACATCATGAATAGGAAATTATATAGTAGCCTATTCCTAATATTATTATTAAAAATTAATAGCCTAAGTAAAAATATAAGTAGGCTAGGCTAAGATCACATAAACAATTTTCCATTTGCAATCTATAGGCTAGTGACCTGTATGATCTTTTGATTGTGCCACAAAGCAAGCATTTGCTGCGCTTGGGCATCAGTGTGAAGATTGGCTGGAGAAAACGGTTCCTCTGGGTGCTGATGGTGCTGCAGATAACCTAGGCCATAAGGGGGCGTCATCATGTAAAAGGAGAGTGATAAAAAGGTGACTTTTTGGCATTAAAGGCGATGCGATGAAAAATGTGGGTGCACCTAAATGTTGTGCTGGTGCACCTAAAAAAAAAAGTTAGGCGCACCAGTGCAACCAATGCAAAAAGTTAGTCTGGAACCCTGTATATACACACACTCACCGGCCACTTTATTAGGTACACCTGTCCAATTGCTCGTTAACGCAAATTTCTAATCAGCCAATCACATGGCAGCAACTCAATGCATTTAGGCATGTAGACATGGTCAAGACGATCTGCTGCAGTTCAAACCGAGCATCAGAATGGGGAAGGAAGGTGATTTAAGTGACTTTGAACGTGGCATGGTTGTTGGTGCCAGACGGGCTGGTCTGAGTATTTCAGAAACTGCTGATCTACTGGGATTTTCACGCACAACCATCTCTAGGGTTTACAGAGAATGGTCCGCAAAAGAGAAAATATCAAGTGAGTGGCAGTTCTGTGGGCGCAAATGCCTTGTTGATGCCAGAGGTCAGAGGAGAATGGCCAGACTGGTTCGAGCTGATAGAAAGGCAACAGTAACTCCAGGGCTCCAGAGTGCGACCATTTTGGTCGCATATACGACCAAAATTTTTATGAGTGCCACTGAAAAAAATTGTAGGTCGCACTGGTGCACCTAACGCTGCTCAGGTGAAAAAAAAAATCAAAAGTGCAGCATCTCTTTGTGTTCTCCTGATGGCATCGTGGTCTAAACCAATAAGAGACAGAGCTCGGGCGGGTCCTTGCCTCTGATTGGCTGTGGTCCTTTTCACTGCTGTAAATTGTGTCAGTTCGAAAATGCGAGCGAGCTGAGTAGTTACTCCTGAGCGCTTCGATTATCTTTGAAAATGAAGAGAGGCAGAAAGCCTTGCCCTGAGACTAATTAAAAAGCCCAAAAGTATGCCTTCAGACTGTACGGTAAAGAAAGGGACTCAATGCACTGCATTTATTGTCGGGAGTGCGATCAGAATATGGCCGGTAATAGTGCGTTTGTGGAAGAGTCAACAACATTTCGCATCGAGACGTTGAAAAAGCGCAATATGTCCAAAAAGCATACTACATGCCGCGATAAGTGTGTTAATAAAGTGGCCCCTCATCCAGCTGCATTTCAGCGTCAGGCTGTATCGATCAGGTCCGCTGAGGAATCTGAAATTATTATAAAATTCTACGTCGCATATAATATTGCAAAGGAGGAGTTGCCGTTCACGAAATTTAAGTCAGAAATTATTCTGATGAAAAAAATGCAGACACGTAATGGGAATTTTGGATGTCTGTAATTTATTATCAGAATATTTGTCAGGTCAGACGTCGATCCGCATCTCCTTTCTGACTGTTATGCTATGACGAAAATGAATGCCTGTTTGTCTATGATATGAACATGAGTGCCACATTGACATAAGATAATTTCAGGCCTATGACGCCTGTGTTCTGTAAATCTTGACCTTGCCTGTAAAACTTGTCTTTGTAAGATAGGACATGATCCGTCCTTTGGTTCCTCCTCCTTAAAAGGGAGATTGCTGTTGGACTCAGGGTCGTTCCTGCTGATTCTGAACCTTTGCATCAGAAGGCAGGGGTGAACAGTACTTTCTTCTGCAGATGAGAATACTTAGTGGAATAAACCTCGGAGAAAAAGCTGATCCTGGTTGTTGATCTTTATTGGGCAGATTCATTTTTCCACAACACACACTAAAGAACAAGACAGCTGCGGAGGTTGGAAACGCCACGTACACGTCATTCATGATTGACGGCGACACAAACGTCTCTACGAAGGAGTGCGTTATTGTCTACTGCCGCATTTTGCATAAAGGGAGGCTGGTCAACATGTTAATTGGACATGTCGAGGTGGAGCATGGACACGCACAGTGTTTGAAGGCCCACCTTACAGCATGGGAGATCATGAATAGGAAATTGTATAGTAGCCTATTCCTAATATTATTAAAAATTAATAGCCTAAATAAAAATATAAGTAGGCTAGGCTAAGATCACAGACAGTTTTCCATTTGCAATCTATAGGCTAGTGACCTGTATTATGTTTTTTATGCTTGAGGAATTTATGCTGCCACAAAGCAAGCATTTGCTGTGCTTGGGCATTAGTGTGCAGATTGGCTGGAGAAAAGGGTTCCTCTGGGTGCTGATGGTGCTGCAGTTAACCTAGGCCATAAGGGGGTGTCATTATTTAAAAGGAGAGCGATAAAAAGGTGACTGTTTAGCGTTAAAGGCGACGCAATGAAAAATGTGGGTGCACCTAAATTTTGTGCTGGTGCACCTAAAAAAAAAAGTTAGGCGCACCAGTGCAACCAATGCAAAAAGTTAGTCTGGAGCCCTGAACTCAAATAACCACTCGTTACAACCGAGGTATGCAGAAGAGCATCTCTGAACGCACAACACGTCGAACCTTGAGGCGGATGGGCTACAGCAGCAGGAGACCACACCGGGTGCCACTCCTGTCAGCTAAGAACAGGAAAATGAGGCTACAATTGCAACTTGGATTAAGCACTTATTAATTGGAATGCACGATTCAATGGTTTCCGGGCAACTTATTGTCTCTATCCTCAATCCTCTATCATTCAATCCCTACTGCCATGTGTAAGAGAATTTGGGTTTAGGCTAACACTGGACACTTTGATATGATATGATCTGTTCTGACATTGGGCAAACGTATATTACCCCAGAAGGGCCAATGTTCCATTAAAGTGACACAGAAACACCAGAATGCTGTAGTGATTGTGTTCTGACCTGTTGCTGGCTTTGCTCCTCCAGGTTGAGTTTCACCTCCAGTGACTGCCTCGCCTCCAAAAAGGCCTTACGATGCTTCCGGTCAGCCATGTAGTACGACATGATGCCCACAGTGATGGCACAAACATAGATCAAGATGTTGGCCATCAGCTTGAAAAAAAAGAAGAATTCAATGTTTAATGAACACCTGTGTATGTAACATGTATATTCTTGATCCTTTAAGTGACTAGCTTCTCTTCCAAGTCTCTGAGATTTTTTATATCATTAATATGTATTTTAACCGTGGAACTGACAACAGGTTAAACAGTTTATTGTTAATATCCCTACTGCAAACTCTGCTCTGTTTGTATCAAGAAAACACAAAATTTAATGTTTTCAAAGTTATTGTTAGAACTGCAATGGTATTATTAAGTACACATAAATGATTCATTAAAGCGATGGTTCGCAGTAATATGCACCCTAGGTAATTTCCACCATGACATCCAGCCAAATACCCCCTCAGAAGCATTTTTAGCAATGATCAACATTGGTCAAGATAGGGCTATCAGCCAAATGGCTCAGTACTAGCGCTAGTGTTGTCACGATACCAACATTTTGGTACCGGTACCAACATGTATTTATTTGTATTGTATATTGTATTTACTTTTTCAAATAAAAAGAAAATGCAAAAAATGTCATTACTGAGTTTATTTTAATAGAACATCTTAGAACATTAACATATTTATCAGTAAATAAAATAAAATACCACAAAGACAAGCTTTTCTAATGCACACAATTTTAAAATAATGCATGTATGCATTTTACAGCTCTGGAAAAAAAATAAAAGAACCATTTCAGATTTATTGTAAATCAGCATGGCTACATGTATGGCAAAAAGTTTAAAAATCACTGTGAAAATATAAATACAATAATATAATATAAAATATAATGACATAAATAAACCAGCTTAATTTTTTATTCCAGAGCTTTTGTTAAGAGTGAAGGGGGGTTGCGCTAGGCTTGCTTTTAGCACTGAATGTGGCTTTTTTTCATGATGACCTGTCGTTCCCTGAGCTCAGTGTGCAGGTCTGGGGGCTTGTCCGACATTAGCCATGCATGTTTTTAAACACTGTATATATATATATATAAAAACCTAACTTGCCAACACTTGTTGACCTGATAATACAAGCATATATATATATATATATATATATATATATAAAATATATATATATGTTTATTATACTGGAGCACCAACTAGTGTTCATGACTTCAACAACAAACCACCGTGGATTGGAAATTTTGTTATAAAAAAACGAATGGATTAAAGCGTCGATAAAGGCATGGTTGTGTGCAAGCAATGCAACAAGGAATTTGCATGTCACCGCAGCACATCGAGCCTCAAGTATCACCTCAATGCAAAACATATAGCAGCTACCGTGGATGCTAGCGTGGTAGCTAGCGTCAGAGGGTTAACCCTTGCCTTGTATGCGAACCAAAATTGTTATGAGTGCGACTGAAAAAAATTGTAGGTCGCACTGGTGCACCTAACGCTGCTCGGGTGAAAAAGAAAATCATAAGCGCAGCATCTCTTTGTGTTCTCCTGATGGCATCGTGGTCTAAACCAATAAGAGACAGAGCTCGGGCAGGTGCTTGCCTCTGATTGGCTGTGGTCCTTTTCACTGCTGTAAATTGTGTTGGTTCAAAAAATGCGAGCGAGCTGAGCAGGCACTCCTGAGCGCTTCGATTTTCTTTGAAAATGAAGAAAGGCAGAAAGCCTAGCCCCGAGACTAATTAAAAAGCCCAAAATATGCCTTCAGACAGGACTGGTTGAAGCAATTTCCCTGGCTGATGTACGATAAAGAAAGGGACTCAATGCACTGCATTTATTGTCGGGAATGCGGTCCGAATTTGGCCGGTAATAGTGCGTTTGTGGAAGAGTCAACAACATTTCGCATCGAGATGTTGAAAAAGTGCAATATGACCAAAAATCATACAACATGCCGTGATAAGTGTGTTAATAAAGTGGCCCCTCATCCAGCTGCATTTCAGCGTCATGCTGTATCAACCAGGTCCGCTGAGGAATCTGAAATGATTATAAAAGTCAACGTCGCATACAATATTGCAAAGTAGGAGTTGCCGTTCACTAAATTTAAGTCAGAAATTATTCTGATGAAAAAAAATGCCGACACGCTAAAGAACAAGACAGCGGAGATTGGAAACGCCACGTACACGTCATTCATGATTGACAGCGACACAACGGAGAAGTGCGTTATTGTCCACTGCCACACTTTGCGTAAAGGGAGGCCAGTCAACATGTTGATTGGACATGTCGATGTGGAGCATGGACACGCACAGTGTTTGAAGGCCCACATTACAGCGTGAGAGATCATAAAGGAAATTGTATAGTAGCCTATTCCTAATATTATTATTAAAAATGAATAGCCTAAGTAAAAATGTAAGTAGGCTAGGCTAAGATCACATAAACTGTTTCCCATTTGCAATCTATAGGCTAGTGACCTGTATGATCTTTTTATTCTTGAGGAATTTATGCTGCCACAAAGCAAGCATTTACTGCGCTTGGGTATTAGTGTGCAGATTGGCTGGAGAAAATTGTTCCTCTGGGTGCTGATGGTGCTGCGGTTAACCTAGGCCATAAGGGGGTGTCATTATGTAAAAGGAGAGCGACGATAAAAAGGTGACTTTTTGGCATTAAAGGCGACGCAATGAAAAATGTGGGTGCACCTAAATTTTGTGCTGGTGCACCAAAAAAAAAAGTAAGGCGCACCAGTGTAACCAATGCAAAAAGTTAGTCTGGAGCCCTGCAGGGTTTCCAATGTTCTGAATGTACAAAGTGTTATAGTTTACAGAAGGTCTACCTACCTATAGGCTACCTGAATTTCTGAAATGTACTTTATTTCTAAATATGCTATTGCTACACTTAATGTCAAAAATTGCACTGGTCTGTTGGACTTGGTTGAAAAATAAACAATATTTTGTTGCTTAAGCTTATGTATTCAGTCATTATTCAATGGTATACTAAAAATCCATGTGAAAAATAAAAATAAAAATGACTTCTCACTGTTCTCAGGTCAAACATGTGCGATTAAAATGCGATTAATTTCGATTAATTAATTACAAAGCCTCTAATTAGATTCATTTATTTAATCAAGTAATCATCAATCGCTTAATTGTCGATAAGAAATTACTAGATTAAAATAAATTAATTGAAATTAATTGCGTTTTGAACGGTAATTCCCCGCCAGTCCATGTGAGGGCGCGCTTGACGCCAGACGTACTTGACGCACATGCGGGAACACAAGCGAAGCAGGTCTCCGACGACAAAAACAAGGCATACGGGAAGCGGGACACTGGCAGCAGTGTTTCACACACATTGACCCTAGTCCACACCGCCATTGTCTCGATGTTCGCCAAAAATTATTTTATCAAGGCAAATGGACTTAACTAGCGGCTCTAATGATAGGCCTAAACAGGAGGGCAGCAGCGCGTATTATAAGGGGAAATCATCCCGGCTGGTTTGACTCATCAACGTTCTGGGCCCGGTTTCCCAATAACGTCCACTCTTAGCGCGCTACGAAGACTCCTACGTTATGACTTACCAAAGTTGTTTACCTCTGTAGTCGTGGTTCCCGAACGGTCTCTTAGGAGTCTTCTTAAGAAACACACATTAAGTCGTACTTCTAGGCCTAAACATTTATTTAACCATGGTCGAACATACTACCATGTAGCCTACTGATTTAAAAAAAAGATATAATAAATATAGAAACGGCGGAGGAGATTGAGCCAATTACAGCCTTAATTACATGCATATTTGTTGCCGTTGTAGTCGAAATTTATGCAATATAGCCACGTCGGTCAATATATCCCTGGGATTGAAGTTGATCCTTCAACTCGCTTCACTCGCATCGCAGAAAGTTAAACTGATTTGATCTCCGTACCCGCCCACATCGCATCGCCTGTCCTGGCCACATTCCGCTAGAACACATTCACATTCATTGACAGTTGTCGGTTAGAGATGGGTGAGTAGCGACGTATGTGAACGAGACTTCAGTCAAAACCAAAACACCAAGGAAGGCTGAGGAATAGTCACCCACTTATATTAATAATAATAATAATAATAGTCATAATAAACTAATTGTATAGGATCAGAACTGTGTTTTAGTCATTTTTGTTTTCATCTTTTCTTGAATGCTTAAACTCCTCAACCCCATTTAGTATGTCAACATTTGTATCAGTACCAGCAGTTTGTAAGAAATTGGTCAGGAAACAATGTCATATTTTGATTCTCATAATTCACCAAATTGATGCATTAAAATGAAATTATTCAAAATATGATTTGCATTTTTTTCTTTATATCATAAGGAAGATAGCATTTTATGTTACGTATACAGTAGATAGAACCTATTCAGAGGGAAATTCAGTTTCTCAGAAGAATTGCCGCTTATCAATTAATCAATTATCGATCGATAAGTTGAAACAACTATCGATTAATGAATTACTCGATAATTTGCATCCCTAATATATATATATATATATATATATATATATATATATATATATATATATATATATATATATATATATTTACAGTGTTTCCCACACATTGACAAGACTATGGCGCACTGCCATAGTAATCCGGCCGGCAAGAGCAAAGTGTCCGGCCCGTGCAGACCCAGTGACACTATGCAATAACCTGCCATAAGTTGAAATAAAGAGTTTGGTAAAGTTGGAAATATATTCACAGATTCCAAATTCCCACCCGCCCGCCGCCCAGTGTGGGTGTGGGCTCCAGGCTGCTTTCAGACATTATCGGGGCCGTCAGTGCTGACTGTTCGGCGGTGTTTGTTTGCCTATTTACGTCAGTATTCCGGGCGGCGCGTCTTAGAGTTTACGGTTCTCGGGACGGAGCGCGATTGCGGGCTCCTTGGGGGCTGTTGTCGATGTTGACGTCACTTTTGGAGCCCAGATGACCAATGATAGACTGCTAATGAGCTTGCGATTCACACAACTTCACCAGGGGTGAAAAAGCCTCGGAATCTGAATTGAAAACAACGTTCAAGCAAAGACATTTACAAAAAATAATGCCCATTACAGGTTTGAATATTAAGGGCTGCCTAATATTCGTTCAAATATATATATTTTTTTTGATATTCGAATTATATTCGAATAACAAAGTTCGGAGTCAAAGCCCTACTGTGTGTAGGATCCTTACTAAAAGTGTACCTGAATCCCGCCCTGTACACGCCCTCATTTGACTATATTAATGAGCTGGCATGCAATCGTTTCCGTGTGGTGAATCACGGCGACAGGCCAGGAAAAAGCAAAGAAACGTAATTTTTCAGAAACAGAGAAGAGTCACTTCAGTTGGGGAGGTGGAGGCCCGGACAATAATTTAATTTAGTGGCCACAGCAGCGGGATCACGAATAAAAAGAAGCAGTGCGAGTGGCAACACACTGCTGCTGCTGTCAACTGCGTCAGTGGGACAGAGCGGACGGTGGTGAAACTTACGAAAAAGTCGTCCGATCTGAAGGTAAATGACATCTTTCCGCTCATTTACCAACATGTATTTAATGTATTGCTTGAGTATTTGAGGATGTTTGATTTTGATGCGACTTTGACGGGGATTGTGTCTGAAAAGGAGGGAGATCAGACGCGACTGAGACCAGAGGGATAAGGGTAAACAGATTTTAAACTTATTATATATAAAACAAAACGTTAAATCGTTTCTGTCCTTCCAGAGTCTGCAGCGTTGGGCTCAGAGGAGGGTGACAGTGACGGGCATATGCACAGTAAATAAGGAGAATATTTAGTTATTCCTGCAGTGTTCTGCAGTGATCTAATGGATGGTATTTGTTGTATCCTGTATTACATGCAGTCGGGCTGTCTCCTCCTCCTCGTCCTGCGGTGACAGCGCTGATTCAATATTTCAAAATTATTTTTGATTTAAGAAACAGGTTGGATTTTAAAAGAAGGTGTTTATGAAGTTGAGTTCCTCATGATAACGCGGATCTAACATAGGATATGGAGTGAAATTAAATGTGTGCGAGTCATCAAAACTATAATAGTTCTTCTCACGTTTACTTCCTACAATCTGACATCTGTATAGCTCCAGTCTCCAGAATGTGCGTACCGGTACGCATGCCTCAGAGTTTGCTTCCCGTCAAGTTTGTTTTTTATAGATCACAACCTTTGCGTGGAAAGTGGCATTGCACGTTTCCAGCCCCATTTTGGGCGTACGCAAGCTTTATAAATGACGCCCCTGGACATGCGCTGTGATGGCTGAATGTAGTGCAAGCAAGGTTCAATTCATTGAAATGAACACTATTTCAAGCATCCCAAAAGACTGTCCAACCCAAGTTCACTATTGAAAGGTACCACTTTCAGATTGAAATTGTGTAAAGTTTAAATAAAAGAGCTTATCTTTGTACAAGCCCTTTGCTACCAATTGCAATTAAAAGAAAAGCAGAATGTCTTCCTATACAAATGAATAGTGTATCCCAGTGAATGCAGTATGAGCTCAAACTACGACACTGTAGCTTTTAAAATTCATATACGTCAAGGAGCTTCTGAAGGGGGTACTTCTGAAAGGAGAAGCAACATGTCTGCTAGGTCATTTCAAGTTAATATTCCACTTCCTTCACTGAAGGGCTCCAGACTAACTTTTTGCATTGGTTGCACTGGTGCGCCTAACCTTTTTTTTTTTTTTTTTTAGGTGCACCAGCACAAAATTTAGGTGCACCGATATTTTTCATCGCGTCGCCTTTAACGCCAAAAAGTCACCTTTTTTTAATCGCTCTCCTTTTATATAATGACACCCCCTTATGGCCTAGGTTAACCGCAGCACCATCAGCACCCAGAGCAACCGTTTTCTCCAGCCAATCTGCACACTGATGCCCAAACGCAAGCATGCTTGTTTTGTGGCACAATAAAAAGATCATACAGGTCACTAGCCTATAGATTGCAAATGGAAAACTGTTTGTGATCTTAGCCTAGCCTAATTATATTTTTACTTAGGCTATTCATTTTTAATTATATTAGGAATAGGCTACTATACATTTTCCTATTCATGATCTCTCATGCTGTTATGTGGGCCTTCAAACACTGTGCGTGTCCATGCCCCACCTCGACATGTCCAATTAACATGTTGACCGGCCTCCCTTTCCGCAAAATGCGGCAGTAGACAATAGGGATGTCCCGAACCGATATTTGGATCGGATCCGCTGCCGATATTAGCAAAAAATGCATATCGATATCGGATCCGCCTGCACGGGAAAATCCCGATCCGGATCTCAAAGATTTCAAAACTCCGGTCCGTGTTTTCCAGCGCACCGATGTAGGTAATCCCTTCCAGTCCCCCCTCCCCCCGTTTCCCCCAAAGTACGGTCCGCGTTTTCCAGCACACCTAGTGCACACCTTGCGACCTGTCCAGCATCCACTAAACAACAACAAGACGGACTTGTGTGCATGTCCAGTGTTTCCCCTACCATTGTACAGGCCATAAAATCAATGCGCCAAAAATAAGCCACCTATCAATTCATTCATAAATCAATAAACATTTACATTACAGGGCTCCAGACTAACTTTTTGCATTGGTTGCACTGGTGCGCCTAACTTTTTTTTTTTAGGTGCACCAGCACAAAATTTAGGTGCACCCACATTTTTCATCGTGTCGCCTTTAACGCCAAAAAGTCACCTTTTTATCGCTCTCCTTTTACATAATGACACCCCCCTTATGGCCTAGCTTAACTGCAGCACCATCAGCACCCAGAGGAACCGTTTTCTGCAGCCAATCTGCACACTGATGCCCAAGCACAGTAAATGCTTGCTTTGTGGCAGCATAAAAAGATCATACAGGTCACTAGTCTATAGATTGCAAATGGAAAACTGTTTATGTGATCTTAGCCTAGCCTACTTATATTTTTACTTAGGCTATTCATTTTTAATAATAATATTAGGAATAGGCTACTATACAATTTTCCTATTCATGATCTCTCATGCTGTAATGTGGGCCTTCAAACACTGTGCGTGTCCATGCTCCACCTCGACATGTCCAATTAACATGTTGACCGGCCTCCCTTTACGCAAAATGCAGCAGTAGACAATAACGCACTCCTTCGTAGAGACGTCTGTGTCGCCGTCAGTCATGAATGACGTGTACGTGGCGTTTCCAACCTCCGCAGCTGTCTTGTTCTTTAGTGTCGGCATTTTGTTTCATCAGAATCATTTCGGACTTAAATTTAGTGAACGGCAACTCCTCCTTTGCAATATTGTATGCAACGTTGAATTTTATAATAATTTCAGATTCCTCAGCGGACCTGATTGATACAGCCTGACGCTGAAATGCAGCTGGATGAGGGGCCACTTTATTAACACACTTATCACGGCATGTAGTATGCTTTTTGGACATATTGCACTTTTTCAACGTCTCGATGCAAAATGTTGTTGAATCTTCCACAAACGCACTATTACCGGACAAATTCTGACCGCACTCCCGAACAATAAATGCAGTGCATTGAGTCCCTTTCTTTATCGTACATCAGACAGGGAAATTGCTTCAACCAGTCCGGTCTGAAGGCATATTTTTGGGCTTTTTAATTAGTCTCGGGGCGAGGCTTTCTGCCTCTCTTCACTTTCAAAGAGAATCGAAGCGCTCAGAGTACCTGCTCAGCTCGCTCGCATTGTTCGAACCGACACAATTTACAGCGGTGAAAAGGACCACAGCCAATCAGAGGCAAGGACCCGCCCGAGCTCCGTCTCTTATTGGTTTAGACCACGATGCCGTCAGGAGAACATAAAGAGATACTGCGCTTATGATTTTTTTTTTTTCACTCGAGCAGCGTTAGGTGCACCAGTGCGACCTACTATTTTTTTCAGTCGCACTCATAAAAATTTTGGTCGCATATGCGACCAAAATGGGCACTCTGGAGCCCTGCATTAGGAACGCCTCCGCGCAGCACAGTAGACTTGCTCCGCAAGACGCGCGGCCACAACAATCCTCGCCGCGCGCTCCCGCTACGTTCTTCTTCATGTACTTTACGCGCTTGATGTTGTTCTGATGCCGTTCCGCCTCATTAAACCACCACGATGTCGCGTTCTACTTTGAAAACACGGAGTTGACAGAGTATTTTGATAAGCTGTTGCACTTTTCAGACTCGTAGTGTGAGCGGAACCGGACCGGTACCGGAACCGGACCGGCTTCCGCGCTGCCTGCTCGGCCAAATCCGCTCGTGCGCACATACGCTGATGCAGGTCGAGTGTTGTCGATAAATATACTCCTTCAAAACAACATCAAGATATATTGTGTGTGTAGTATTAGGACGTGATGACGTGTGTACGGGCTAAAGCCCGTTTGGGCTGAAGCAGTGTGAATGCAAAGCAAGGGACCTCCTGTGGGGGAGGATTGTTTTTGATAAGCTGTGGAACTCTGAGTTAATCTATTTCTACCTGAATTTCTATTGACTAATTGACTATTAGGCTGATGAGTAAACCTATAACTTATATTTTACTTGATAAAATAAGACAATATATGCACTCATGTGGTTGTAGTGTTTTACAGTATCTGTAGCTATTAATGTGATGCTCATCATTTTCCAGCCATATTTTTCCAGACCCTAATTTTGGATCATTTCCATCAACCGGCACCTTAATAAGTCACTCTCTCCTTGTGATCTTGAATAGACTCTGGTTGAACAAAAATGTTGAATGCAAATATAATAATTGCAGAATTGCAGACTGCTTGCTGTGCCACCTGACTTAATCCAACTGCACCAATACACCATCCCACCACCACCACCGGGCCTGAAAAAAATTCTAGGGGAAACACTGATGCCCCACTAAGAATTTAAAGTTATCGATAAAAATGTCAGCTGTGTGGGATTATTTTACCCTAAAAGACGAAAAAGACGAAGAGGCGGAGTGCAATACTTGCCACAATAAAGTCAAGCGTGGTGGTAAAGCGGTAAGATTGACTATTTATTATTTTGTCTATTTTGTGTTTATTTAACCCTCTTAAGAACAAACAGGTCAGCTTCTCATTACCAACCATTGTGGGTTATTCAAACTAACCTAATTAAGTTGGCTAGTTGTTCTTAAGAGTAAAACCCTTTTCAACATGAGTCTGACAACAAAATAAGTAAATATCTTTAATCTTTAATACATGCTTGGATCGGCCAGGTATCGGTATCGGCCGATACTAAAAGCTACAATATCGGTATCGGATCGGAAGTGCAAAAAGCTGGATCGGGACATCCCTAGTAGACAATAACGCACTCCTTCGTAGAGACGTCTATGTCGCCGTCAATCATGAATGACGTGTACGTGGCGTTTCCAACCTCCGCAGCTGTCTTGTTCTTCAGTGTGTCGGCATTTTTTTTCATCAGAATAATTTCGGACTTAAATTTAGTGAACGGCAACTGATACTTTGCAATATTGTATGCAACATTGACTTTGATAATCATTTCAGATTCCGCAGCGGACCTGATTGATACAGCCCGATGCTGAAATGCTGCTGGATGAGGGGCCACTTTATTAACACACGGGTCATTCCGTGTCATTTCATCAAATGCCTCCCACCTGACCATCTCAGAATGTCCTGAAAAAATTTAAGTACAAAGACACACTTGTTAATAGGACAAATCCAAAATAGTAGGTCTCTACTGTCAATAGTTTTCTCATGAAACATCATTGAATGAAGGGTAGTTTAGACGGTTTTTGACATCATGCTCTGAAAAGCCATTTTTAAACAGCAATATCTGGAAAACTATCTCAACTGTGGCCTTCAAATTTTTTACAGAGTATATCTGTTACTAATAGCCTCCAGACATGGAATATTGGGGGTGTAGCTCTATGATAACCTAGTATGGTTGGTACTTAGAATGAGGCTTTTTGAAATAAAGTAGTACATTTGAAGAGTGGCTGAGCTCCCATTTTTGCAGATAAAAGACTTCTATCACTTCTGCCTCTATCTCTGGTGTTAGCTCAAACATTCTACAAAATATGGTTTCTCTCAGATGATTACTTTCACAGATATTAAGGCTCAAAAATGGAAGTAAACACATCTTTGCCCAACTTCAGAGTCATATTCCAAAAAACTGACAACACATATCAGGTCCAAACTTACTTTTTTTGAAAGATCATATTCTTGTTAAAATCATATTAAAAAATTGGGAGGGTGTTTTGCCTCATTTTGTCGCAGTGATTTTTTTAAATCCTGATATTGGTGGGGTATTTGTGGCCGGTTTTGGTACTGCATGTCCTAACAGCCTACTAGTAAACATTACAGCAGGGCAATTCAATTGTGTTTTTTACCATTTACCAAAGACTTACATGTGACTAAATGCTACTGATAAATTTAGCCTTACGAAAACATTAAAATGTAGCACAGTTGTAGAGGCAATTAGTCCTTGAATGTGAGTTAAACATGGTGAAAGCAGCTTTTAATGTCTTAAACCATGAACAAACTTGGCATAATATTGAAGACTTTACATGTTGTCATACTTTAAGTATATAAATGACACAACCAAATCAAATAATAATCTTAATTTGAGCATAAGATTTTACATTACAGTACAAAAGTCTCCAAAGTTTGATATTGAATAACAGTTTGTCTCTATGCTCACTGTGAGGGATCACACATTTTTCATCTTTTAGATCCAATTCCTTCGTCACATTCATTAATTTGGCAGTCACTTTACAAATTGTCTAATGTACATCTCTGCTCTGTTGTGCTCATCGTTTTTGATGGCATACATGCGCCCAGTTTCTGTAGAGGGAACCTCAAATCTTGCAATTCTATGCTGCAGTGGGACATTGCACATCTTCTCTTCTTGGCCAGTAGAAACTCTTGGCAGGGCCATGTGGGTGCATGAACTGAACCAGTACATCTTCATCTTGCTCTGAAACATCTCTGATACTTCCTATCCACCATTTCTGATCATAACTCACATATTGTCTCATAGTGAGCATAGAGACAATTTGTTATTCAATATCAAACTTTGGAGACTTTTCTACTGTAATGTAAAATCTTTATGCTCAAATTAAGATTTTTTTTTTATTTGGTTGTGTCATTTATATACTTAAAGTATGACAAAATGTACAGTCTTCAATATTATGCTATCATATGTTTGTTCATGGTTTAAGACATTAAAAGCTGCTTTCACCATGTTCAACTCACATCTAAGGACTTATTGCCTCTGTAACTACAACTGTGCTACATTTTTATGTTTTCGTAAGGCTAAATTTATCAGTAGCATTTAGTCACATGTAAGTCTTTGGTAAATGGTAAAAAACACAATTGAATTGCCCTGCTGTGATGTTTACTAGTAGGCTGTTAGGACATGCAGTACCAAAACCGGCCACAAATACCCCACCAATATCAGGATTTTAAAAAATCACTGCGACAAAATGAGGCAAAACACCCTCCCAATTTTTTTATATGATTTTAACAAGAATATGATCTTTCAAAAAAAGTAAGTTTGGACCTGATACGTGTTGTCAGTTTTTTGGAATATGACTCTGAAGTTGGGCAAAGATGTGTTTACTTCCATTTTTTAGCCTTAATATCTGTGAAACTAATAATCTAAGAGAAACCATATTTTGTAGAATGTTTAAGCCAACACCAGAGATAGAGGCAGAAGTGATAGAAGTCTTTTATCTGTAAAAATGGGAGCTCAGCCACTCTTCAAATGTACTACTTTATTTCAACAAGCCACATTTTAAGTACCTACCATACTAGGTTATCATTGAGCTAGACCCCTGTTATTTCATGTCTGGAGGCTATTAGTAACAGATATACTCTGTAAAAATTTTGATGGCCACAGGTGAGATAGTTTTCCAGATATTGCTGTTTAAATATGGCTTTTCAGAGCATGATGTCAAAAACCGTCTAAACTACCCTTCATTCAATTACGTTTCATGAGAAAACTATTGACAGTAGAGACCTAATATTTTGGATTTGTCCTACTAACAAGTGTGTCTTTGTACTCAAATTTTTTCAGGACATTCTGAGATGGTCAGGTGGGAAGATTTTCAGAAATTTGATGAAATGACACGGAATGACCCACACTTATCACGGCATGTAGTATGCTTTTTGGACATATTGCGCTTTTTCAACTTCTCGATGTAAAATTCTGACCGCACTCCCGACAATAAATGCAGTGCATTGAGTCCCTTTCTTTATCGTACATCAGCCAGGGAAATTGCTTCAACCAGTCCTGTCTGAAGGCATATTTTTGGGCTTTTTAATTAGTCTCGGGGCGAGGCTTTCTGCCTCTCTTCATTTTCAAAGAAAATCGAAGCGCTCAGCAGTACCTGCTCAGCTCGCTTGCATTTTTCGAACTGACACAATTTACAGCAGTGAAAAGGACCACAGCCAATCAGAGGCAAGGACTGGCCTGAGCTCTGTCTCTTATTGGTTTAGACCACGATACCATCAGGAGAACACAAAGAGATGCTGCGCTTATGATTTTCTTTCACCCGAGCAGCGTTAGGTGCACCAGTGCGACCTACGATTTTTTTCAGTCGCACTCATGAAAAATTTGGTCGCACTCTGGAGCCCTGCACTGGTTTAAAAAAAAAAACAAGATGGTTCCAACAATTCCAAGATGGCAATGGCTACAATGATGAACTCAACTGTAGCCCACAATGGGGTTGTAAGCGATAAACCGATGCGACCGGATATTTGGTTCAACAAGTGAGAGATAAGGCTGCATCGGTAGCAGCCTCCTTAATCGATACGAATTATCAATGAATTCCTAGATGAATCGGTTATAGAGTCATGGATCGGTTATCGCAAGACTTTGAAGCGGTTGGTGGCATAACACCAGCGTCTCTAAAACAACGCGAGAGCTGAAGCTGCCGGCGAAACACCGTAGCTGGCTAGCTTGTATGAGTGATAAACAAGGGACAACACGGAACATGGAGGAGGTGGAGGTGGAGAGGCGGGCGCAGCACAGGTAGGCGGCTGCGACGCTGCCGTGTGACCGCAGGCTCTCCACGACCGTACGTGAGAGACTGATGGCTTTGAATGTCAATCGCTTGTGTCTCAACATACGCCACAAGAGGCGGCCGTAGCACGGGTAGCGTCCACGACACTGTCCTGTGACCGCCATCCAACGATTCAGCCAGCCTTTTTTTTTTTGTCCATGTCTAAAAATAAATACACTGACATGTGATTTTGTTGTTGCCATACAGCCACAATGCTTGGGGATATGTGGTATTTTACATATTTGAAAATAAACTATTGTACTGTCACTTTCATAGAATTGGCTTCTTTATTTTTTATAAAATATCTACAACAAATATTAACCGTAGAATCAAATCGTATCGTTCTTACACTGTATGGAATCAATTCGAATCGGTCTGTAATAAAAGGATATCGTTTTTGAATCAAATCGTAACCTGTATATCTAGATGCATATCGAACCGTTTATCACAGAGAGATGTGCAACCCTAGCCGAAAAAGCAATGGGTGACTTCACCATGACGACGTCTATGGTCACTACACTGGTACTGTTTTCACCTTTTGTCTGTGTGTGTCATCTAGTGATGGAGTGACGATATACGGGTCATTCCATGTCATTTCATCAAATGCCTCCCACCTGACCATCTTCAAATGTCCTGAAAAAATTCAAGTACAAAGACACACTTGTTAATAGGACAAATCCAAAATATTAGGTCTCTACTGTCAACAATTTTCTCATGAAACATCATTGAATGAAGGGTAGTTTAGACAGTTTTTGGCATCATGCTCTGAAAAGCCATTTTTAAACAGCAATATTTGGAAAACTATCTCACCTCTTGGCAGGGCCATGTGGGTGCATGAACTGAACCAGTACATCTTCATCTGAAACATCTCTGATACTTCCTATCCACCATTTCTGATCACACAACTCGCATATTGTCTCATAGTGAGACAAACTTTACTTGTTACTTGTGTAATGTATGTACTTAAAGTATGACAAAATATATATAAAATAATATTCTGGATTTGTCCTATTAACAAATGTGTCTTTGTACTTGAATTTTTTCAGGACATTCTCGGGGCTCAGTTGGTAGAGCGGGTTGGCCAATGTTCGGAGGGTGGCGGTTCGATCCCCGCCCATGTCACTGTGTCATGGTCGTTGTGTCCTTGGGCAAGACACTTCACCCAGCTTGCCTCGTGTGAATGTGTATGACTGTTGTATGTTTGAGGTGGTGGTCGGATGGGCCGTAGGCGCAGAATGGCAGCCACACTTCCGTCAGTCTGCCCCAGGGCAGCTGTGGCTACTATCGTAGTTTACCACCACCGGTATGACTGTATGTGAATGAATGGAACGAGAACAACCAGCCCCTGAGATGACAACCAGCCCCTGAAACAAGGATAAAGACAACCAGCCCCTGAGACGTGGACAACAAGGGCAGCCAGCCCCTGAGAAGAGAACAACCACCTCCTGAAACAAGGAAAACAAGGACAACCAGCCCGAGACGAGGACAATGAAGACAAATGTAGATTATTTAGTCATTGTATATTTAAGGATAATTTTGCGTATTTGGTTTTCACTCAAAAGGGTGTTCGCAATAAAAGGAAGTGTGACACAAAAATATTTGTTTCTTCTAGGCTTGGGCCTGTTCAAAAATGTTCAAACCAGTTTGAGTATAAGCTAAACATCAGACCAGACTGGTATACCGACCTTTACCACTAGGTGTCGCACTTTCCACAGCAGCTCCTCCCGAGTGCAATATTAGGCCTTTTTACACAGAAGTTTGCGCCGTAATAACGAAAAAGGAGATTCAAAAATATACGGCCATCGTACCATTTCTAAAGAACTTTGCTTTGTGGCGAAACACTGCAACGGTGTCTCTTTTTACAAAACATCATGGCTTTGTGGAACCAGAGAGACGGATAAGGCACCACAGGCCGTGTGACGTATTCAATGAGCGTCGGAAATCCAATTAGTTTGAGGCTTCAAATCAACTATGAAAGGTAAACTTTTGCTCGTGAAGCGAAGTTGCTGTGCATCATTTACATGTTGCTGATACAACGGCAGCCTCGTACGAGCAAATAGCGGCTGTTTATCTTCTTCGGAACGACGTTCTCAGCCCCTTAAATGCTTCGGTGTTGCGTCGCCTAGCAACACGTCTTCACAATATCGATGTGAACAAACAAGGTACTGCGGGTGAATCTTTCCCCCCCTCACACCTCGACTGAAATGTGATCTGTCATGCCGGCCTTAGCTCGCTCAGCAGCACGGCAGCCACTTTAGGCATTATAAATAATCACAATATGTTAACATAATATTGTGATAATCACTTGTCATTATTGCTGCTTATTACTAATACAATACAAGTTGGATTTAGTGCCGTGACGCTGTCGGCAGAGGTCGCTGATGTTTTTTTTTCCAGAACTTGTCATCAGGACAAATGTCGGTTCAACCCTTTTGCATAAATAGAACCCGGTTTAGCCCGTACACAAAACCGAACCAGTGAAACCGGAAATCGTCCCAAAATGTAAAGTGATTCCAATATGCTTTAGTGCCATTTTGAGTTTCATGCATATTTTATAGTCATTTGGTTTATATTGTGAATCACAATTATTTTGGCCAGGATAATTGTGGCAAGAAATCTTCACGTTGTCCCATGCCTACTTGTGAGGGTATTTACGATAACCCTGATAATGGAAACCCGCCACAATCAACTTATTGTGATCTTCACATGTACAAGTAAATGCATTTCAGGGCAACCACACACCTGGACCTCCACACCACCTCCTCCCTTCCTTCCCACTCTTACCTGTCTGCCAAGCACTGCACCCTGAATGTCCTCCTGCTGCTGCTGGGCAATAGTGACCCCCAGAACCAGGGTGTGGACCCCACAGGATACTGTAGTGATGAGCACGATGGGTGTCAGCCTTAAAGGCAGAGTCAGGAAAAAGGAGAAGCTGAAAAAAGCCTGCCAGCCCACAGTGTCACTCGCCTGGTGGTAGCGGGCATAGTTCAGACCCAGGTAGCAAAAGATCTGAGCTGCTATGAGCACCCATAGGGCGTAGGGCACCACCCTCCTAGAGATGCGGTCTGGCAGCAGTCCGAAGCGGCACAGCAGGTAGAGGAGAATGTCTGCTGCCAGTCCCGCCGACGCCACTAAAACAGAAGCCAGCTTGTCTGTGGTGTAGACCACTGCGCACATAACAATGATGTAGCTGTCAAAGAGGGCAGCGAACACAACCAGCACCAGCAGGGTTTCGTGTCTCTGCCGTCTGAAGTACGTCTGGTAGAGGTTTTCCAAGGACTCCGGCGCAAAGGTAAGGCGCATGATCCGCGGCAGACAGAGGCAGCATCCTGAGCTCCGAACAGTTACCTCGTGTGTTCTCCCAACCGCCTGCCCGGGGTCAGAGGGCAGCGTCACCGAGCAATCAGCTGAATACTCTGCCGAGTACTCGGGCTCGGAAAAGGCTCGGTTGCGAGGCATGGTGAACGCTCGTGCCTTTAATTAAAAAAATAGATATATGTTTGTTGTCCGGCAAATGCTGAGATAACTCTCAGGTATACCTCATCTGCTTGTTTTCCTTCTGCTGAGGAACCACCTGTTTTCCCTTAGAGCCCACATATGTGACTGAATCCCAGGAGCATGTTGATTGTCAGGACCTGTACACTAGAGAGTGTTCTTACATAGCTGTGTCCGCGGTCACTTCATCCAATGGTGTCAGTCCTGTGTCATATGCACAGATAGCGCACGCCTACTCAGTTTTCACCAGTGTGATCCAAAGATTCAGCGTTCCGAATGTTTCACCTGCTCCTCTCCGCAGTTGTGAACCACGTAAAGGTTGTTGAATTCATCATCACCGGATCAAAGAAGTTCATGTTGGTACGACTCTCTCCGTCACCATCACTCCTCTGGATTGGACAGGTTCTCCCATTTTGGCCTTCCATAGTCCACGCTCACATAGCCTGAATAAAGAGGGACACAGGAGGAAGATATGGGCTTAGTATCTCGACATAGAGTCATCAACAAAGCCTGATGATAGGTACTCGTGCACATGGCATGGCTGCTTTCTCCTGTGGAGACAAAGTCACGCCAACATCCATGTCATCATGTAGCAGGCTGAGTCCAGCTGACGGACAGCTGGACGTTAAACTGGCAGGTTTTCAGGTTTGTCCGTGAAGGCAGCAGTAGGCCTTCAACTCGCTACATGTTGCATTCAGGTGATGAAAACACATCGAAAAGACGACGCTGAGACATGAAGCTGACACACTGTTGTCCCCACAAACCTGTTCGCTGATCTTCTTTACTGTCCAGTTACTGTCGGAGATTTTCTCCCCATTCTTCCAGATGCAAAGTAACGCTTACCGTGTGTGGAAAGCCGAATTCCGACTCCTTCGGGCGCTAACGTCACTGTCTTCCGGCCGATGTGTTGCTGTCCTCGGGCCGCCTGAAACACATTGAGCCCGGCATCAGATATGAAACCTCAGTCTAGATGAAATTACAAAAAAGCCTCTGGAAAGTCGAGTCGACGGCTATAAGGATCCTCGCTTCTGACTTGGGTGTTTTCCGCAAGAGAATCAGCTTCACCATAAAGTTACACGTTTCCGGTTTTATTTTCAAAATAAAACTTTTCTTTGCAAATGTGAATTTTGGACACTTAAAAAACTAACTTCATTCAGTGATGACCACTTTGAGATGCGGTTGAAAAGCTCTGGTAATCACTAGTTTATTTACCTGGATATAAGATTTGTGTTTCGTCATGTAAGCATTGATCAACTTCAAAAGTCTGTAGGCCCTATACAAATATAAATATCTCTATTCTCCTTATGTCTCAATGACGAGCTGTGTCAATGTAAAGCCACGGGAAAACACCAAGAGGCCCTTTATTTGTTGCTGTAAAAAGTGCCTATGAAGCTTCCGCAGACCGGAATTTAATATATGAATATATTCACCAGCGCAAACATCTAATATCATGATATTATTCTGAAGGTGTAGGTTCTTGCTTCTTTATTTGGGCGTTTTCTCGTTAACTTGACGGGTCCACCATCTCGGCATATCCACATTTTCTCCTCCAGTATCCCCGCCCCCTTTCATCCATCGCTGCCTCCCCCTAACAAAAACACAACCACAAAAAGAAAAACACAACATGAACAAAAACACAACCACAAGATGAAAAACACAACCCCAATAAGAAAAACAAAACCACAAAAAGAAAAACGACATTAACAAAAACACAACCACAAAAAGAAAAACACAACATTAACAAACACACAACCACAAAAAGAAAAACACAACATGAACAAAAACATAACCACAAGAAGAAAAACACAACCACATGAACAAAAACACAACCACAAAAGAAAAACACAACGACAGTAGCAAACACACAACAACAAAAAGAAAAACACAATGGCATTATAAAAAACACAACAACATTAACAAAACACAACCATAAAAAGAAAAACACAATGGCATTAAGAAAAACACAACAAGAGGAAAATATTTATTTCTATTTTATTTCTCTAATACACCCAAATCAGTTGTAACGACTTGCCTGTCTTTAAAGTTGTTTGAGAGGATGAGGTCCTGTATGTTTGTGTGACGCACTGCTGCTGGGTCATAAGCACGCTGAGTCCAGGTAAGTTTCAATCATTTAATAACTTGAAATAATCACGGCTACTTCAGCGGCTAGATTACACATGCCTAAAGATGGAAAACTTGCACTGGTGGCGAATATGTAATAAAGCAACAAACTGAACAAAATGCGGTCAACAAAAATTGTGGCTACCTACACTCCTCTCTCTCTTCCCCCAGTGCAGGTGATCCAGTTCCCAATATCACCTACGGCAATCATCCCCTGTGCCCACGTGACCAGAGCCCTGTGTATCACCGTCGCAACCAGACCAAACAAATCAAAAGACAAATAATCCACCAGTGACACAATACAGCTCCGACAACCCAGCCCCTAATTATGGAGTTAATCTAAATAATTACTCACATACAGTACCAAGTAGGAGACGTGCACATACAAAAAAAAAAACCCACTTTCAACAGAAATAAAGCTCAACAATTAATGTCCATCAATAATCCACAGCGAAATATTCTTTCTTCTTAAATCAATATATGACTCAAAAGTCCAAAGCCTCACCAGTCAAAGTCAAACAGTCAAAAATCCAAGGTGAGTCTCATAACAGTCCAAAACTCAAAGTCACAACTAAAGCCTCAAGTGGCTTCAGCCTCCTGCAGCAGGCAAACCTTTGTGATGGGCCGCTCCAGACAGCTGCCCCAGGTTTTAATCCGCACCTGACGAACCAATCCTTTTCGATCCAGGAAGGTTTGTATGACTCGTCCCACAGGCCAAGAGTTTCGAGGTGCCGTGCTGTCCTATTAAAGTCCTTCATCTGCTCTTCCACAGAGGACGCCTGTTTTTCTTTGGCGATGTCAGACTGTGCAAAGTTCAGGTGTAACTCTCTTCTCTTCTTCACACAGGACATGAGCAAGGTTTAAATCTTCAAGAGCCATGCCACAGCTTTCCTTAGACTTGTCGAAGAGGAAAAGTACTCCATAAGGTGAGTTACAGGTTCTTCTCTGGCCTGGACAACATTCGCTGCAGCAATGCATTTGACCTTGTATTTCAAAACTTGTAATCCAGAACAGAATAATCTGGATAATGAAATCCTCCTTTTCTCAGTCATGGATCAAGGTGATCCTGCTGACTTTATCTGAGTATATCAAAACACTGGCCGGGTGGATCACCGTGATCCCGTACTGGCTGGATACGGATTACCAAATCTCAAATCTCCGCCTCCGGATCTGAAACATGGCGGACTACTTCACTGAAGGAGCAGCTGGGAGCACAACTTTCACGTCAAAAATGTAAGTTTACCGTCTTCTAATGTTGAGCGGTTTAAGGACCATATGAACGCCAACCAACATATGGTGCTAGCTAACTATATGAATTGTCACGTACTGAAAACCAGGCTGTAGCTATCTCTAATTGAGCCGCGGCCGTGCTAACGGTAGCTAACTCGGCTCCATTGACTTGCGTGTTAAGCAGCTAGCGGGCTAGCGGTCATTGGCTTTGTTTATGAATTTTGCGGTCCATGGTTTGATGTGACGTACATTATACCATAACTGTTTAAACTAACATCAACCTGTTCGGAGTTTATTAGCGTTACGTCATTGGCAAGACTGAAAATAGGCTACATGTGTATAGACCAGGGCCCGGTTTCCCGAAGCCTTCTTAAAGCCTTCTTAATGCTACGTCATTCGTAACCCCTACTTAGAGTTCCTACATAACATTTTGCGTGTTTCCCGAAACGTTCTTTGCTACGAATCTCTTTTTCGTACATCATACGTTGGTAGGAGGGGTCTGGAGCACTCTTAGAGCCTTCTTAGCTCTACCGTAGCGATGTTTCAGCTCCTGACGCTAGTCGCCGCCACTGTACGGTAATCCAGAAATCCCCGCTGCGCATGGAACTGCACATTGCCAGTGTTGTGTTTCACCAGTGGTTTTAAGTCATTCATGAAGAAAATAAAAATAAAATGCGCATGCATTTCATCACAAGGCTAAGCTTTACCTCAACCTCAGAAGTAGCTGGACCAAAGACGTCGCCGTCCACGGAGCCGTTTAGTTGGAATACATAATTTCAAAAGGATGAACTTCAATTCCATGAATATATTGACCGACACGGCTATATTGCATAAGTTTCGACTACAACGGCAACAAATACGCATGTAATTAAGGATTAATTGGCTCAATCTCCTCCGCTGTTTCTTTATTTATTATAATAATAGTAATAATAATAATACATTTTATTTATGGCGCCTTTCAGGGCACTCAAGGTCGCCTTACACAGCATATAAACAGTTATTTTAAAAAAAAGCAAAGGACACATAAGTGCAATAAAAACAAAAATAAAATCAGAAAACTGCAGGGTGGAAGACAACTTAAAGTGAGTATGAAAGTTTGAAGAGGTAGGTTTTTAGACGGGATTTGAAGATGGATAGTGAGTTAATGTTCCTGATGTCGGGGGGGAGGGAGTTCCAGAGACGGGGGGCAGAGCGGTTGAAGGCTCTGGACCCCATGGTGGACAGACGGGCAGAGGGCACAGTGAGGCTGATGGAGGAGGCTGATCTGAGTGCCCGGGAGGGAATGTTGATGTGGAGGAGGTCAGAGAGGTATGGGGGTGCGAGGTTGTGGATGGCCTTGAAAGTGTGAAGCAGGATTTTAAAGTCTATGCGAAATTTGATAGGAAGCCAGTGGAGTTGTTGAAGAACGGGCGTGATATGATTGATGGAAGGAGTTCTGGAGACAATGCGAGCAGCTGAATTCTGGACCAGTTGGAGCTTACGGATGGACTTGTGGGGGAGACCAAAGAGGAGGGAGTTACAGTAGTCTCGGCGGGATGTGACTAGGGTGTGGACCAGGATGGCAGCGCTGTTGGAAGTGAGGGAAGGACGGAGGCGGTTGATATTGCGAAGATGGAAGTAGGCTGACCGGGTAACATTATTAATGTGAGTCTGGAATGACAAAGAGCTGTCTAGGACGACACCCAGGCTCTTAACCTGAATGGAGGGGGAAACAGAAGAGTTGTCAATGGGGATGGTGAAACTGGGAGTGCTATTGAGAGAGGATTTTGAGCCAACAAGGAGGACCTCAGTTTTATCACTGTTGAGTTTGAGAAAGTTGGAGGATAACCAGGATTTGATTTCCTGTAAGCAGACACAGAGGGAGGGGGGCGGGAAGGTGGAGGTGGGTTTAGAGGCGAGGTAGAGCTGGGTGTCGTCCGCGTAACAATGGAAGTGGATGTTGTATTTTCGGAAAATATGATCAAGAGGAAGGAGATAGATGATAAATAGGATGGGGCCGAGGACAGAGCCTTGAGGAACACCAGAGGAGAGGGGAGACGTTTGGGATGTGAATGATTTAAGCTGAATGAACTGAGTGCGACCAGAGAGGTAGGAAATTAACCAGTCCAGGGGTGTGTCAGACACTCCAATGGATGCTAGCCTGTCGAGGAGAATGGGGTGGGAGATGGTGTCGAAGGCCGCACTCAGATCAAGGAGGATGAGAATGGATGATAGTCCGGAGTCAGCTGCCATCAGGAGGTCGTCGGTGATCTTGAGGAGAGCAGTCTCTGTGCTATGGCATGGGCGGAAACCAGACTGGAACTGTTCATATAGGTTATTGTTATGGAGGTGAGTATGAACCTGAGATGCCACTGCTTTTTCCAGGATTTTTGAGATAAATGGTAGGTTAGAAATCGGATGAAGCTTATTAAAGTTGTTGGGATCAGAACCAGGTTTCTTTAGAGTAGGTGTTACAGCCGCAGATTTGAGAGATGATGGGACAGAGCCAGAGGTTAGGGAGGAGTGAATGATGGCAGTTATCAGGGGCAACAGAGAGGGGTAAAGAGGTTGGCAGTGGGTCGAGCTGGCAGGTGGATCATTTTGATTTCAGGATGAGGTCAGAAATTACAGTGGGAGAGGGGAGTTGGAAGCTTGAGAATGGTTGAAGGGGAGGGGCATGAGAATCCTGAGGAGGCAGATTGTAGGATGAGTGAGGGGTCAGTTGCTGGTGAATCTTGCTTATTTTCTTGTTAAAAAATGTCATTAAGGAGGTACAGTGTTCTGACGAGTAGAAATGAGGGGGGAAAGAGTCGGGGGGGCGTAGTGTATTGTTTAGCACTGAAAATAAGGCCCTGGAATTCCCTTCACCAGCACTGATCAGATCTGCATAGTATTTGGATTTGACTGAGGAGAGGGTGTTTTTGTAGAAGACAGTGTGGGAGTGGTACATTTCCTTGTGGACAGTGAGTCCAGTTTTCCTGTAGAGCCGTTCGAGTTGACGTCCTTCGGTTTTGAGTTGTCGTAGAAAGGGTGAAAACCAGGGAGCAGAGTGGGTAAATGAAACGGTCCGAGTTTTTATAGGGGCAAGTGAGTTCAACAGAGTGCGGAGATGATCATTGTAGAGGGTAACCAGTTGATCAGGAGGGGAGGAGTAGATGAAACTGGGGAGGATATCAATTCCTGAGGAGAGAGCTACAAAATCAATGTTTTTGATATTACGGAAAGTGATAAGACGTGACTGTTTAGTTTTGGACAGTTTTAAGCTGGAGTAGAATGTAATTAGCATGTGATCAGAGATGGGAAGATCATCAGCAGAACAGTTAAAAGGAGTGACACCAGAGCAGCAGACCAGATCCAAGATATGTCCTTTAGTGTGGGTAGGGAATTCGATGTACTGTTTGAGTCCAAAACTGTCCAGACAAGATGTAAAATCCTTGGTAATAGCCAGATTGAGGTTGTCCATATGAATATTATAATCACCAAGCAAAATTACATTGGGAAAAAGAGAGCAGATGTGAGTCAGGAGAGCAGATAAGTCATTAATAAAATCCTTGTTAGGTTTGGGTGGGCGATAGATTGTAAGTAAAATAGTTGGAGTCGGCCCATTAAGTTGAAGAGCCAGAGTTTAAAAGGATGAATATACTGGAACTGTAACGGGTAAAACCTTCCAGGTATCGCGGTAGATTATCGCGAGACCTCCTCCTCTGCCGGTGAGACGGGGCTGGCAGGAGTAAATAAACCCAGGTGGTACAGTGTCAATCAGCTGAGAGAAGTCATTGGGCTGTTGCCACGTTTCAGTTAGACATAAGAAGTCATACTTGCGGTCACGGAGGAGGTCCTGGAGCAGTGGTCCTTTCCCCGTAAGGGAGCGGATATTAAATAATCCAATTTTGACATCGCAGCGCTCGTTGGCGAAGTTGACGTTAGCCGACCTGGCTAGGCTGGCTAATACACTGCGGTCCACTTTCCTACCGGTGTTTGTCGGAGGATGTCGAGTTGTGGACCAGATGGAGTTGATTGCAGTGGAATCATCGATGTGGTAACTTCGTCGAGAGCCACGGTGGATGTATTTCCGAGGAGGTGGGCGAGCGATGTCAGGGCAGAGATGCGGAAGCAGTGAAGAATCGTACCAGTGGAGCCGAAACTGGAGGAGCTCAGCAGCCGTGTATTGGAGTAGGGCTGATGATGGATTAAATATGACGGACAGGACAATCCAGGCAAGCACAAACCTTACGGCAAGGTTGTGGATCTTCATGTTAAGCCAGAGAGGAGTGGCGTACCCGGAAAGCAGTAGGAGTAGGACGGCGTGGGAGCCCCACAGGTGAGCAGACCAGATCAGACAAAATTGACGAGCAGATCGTTTTGATGGGGGAGCCAATGTATAAATCCAACAGTGTCGTGCTTGCCGAAGGTAAAATATGTACTGCAGAGTCCATATATCAATATAGATTGCAAAAAATCCCAGAAGAGGGCCAGTGAGCAGCGGCAGCCAAATGCGTCAGCGTGCACTCAACCGGCATTATTGTAACCTAAGTTACCTAGCTAGCTAGCAGGAAGAACTAACCTATATCTTTTTTTAAATTAGTATAGGCTATGGTAGTATGTTCGACAATGGTTAAATAAATGTTTAGGCCTAGAAGGATTTCTAGCAATGTTTTATTCGCAAACGCTGCAATAGCCTACATTTGCTGTCATGCACCTGCACATGAAATGGAAAATCGAACTCTGAGCAATCAATTTCAGCACTTTCTTTCTGGACAGTGCCGTGTACGTACAACGTAAGGAGTGTTTCTTAAGAAGACTCCTAAGAGACCGTTCGGGAACCACGACTATAGAGGTAAACAACTTTGGTAAGTCATAATGTAGGAGTCTTCGTAGCGTGCTAAGAGTGGACGTTATCGGGAAACCGGGCCCAGACTGCTACAGTGCTTTGGAAACCTAACATTACACTGTGTATATGTGTGTTGTGTATGAATTATGCAGTTCATTCAGAAGTGTTAGAATGCTACAGTAATGCTGGGAAAATCATGCTGTTATCATCATGCACACAATTTCTGTGACTATTGTGGATTCCCAATGAAGACAAAGATATTACTCATACTCCTTCCCTTTCTTCTACTTTCAGAGCCCACTCAACTATTAAGGACAGGGTCTGTATGAGTGATGGAAATCCTTGGAAATGCTTCAATTGCAGTGATAAGTTGTTGGATTTTGAATAAAGTGCTGGAAAGTGTTTGAAATTGTAGTTGCATTATTTTCATGTATTATAGCTTGATTAGTGACACAATTAGATAAAAAAAATGTCCATCCTAATTTGTGTCCCTTTATGTAGAAGTCTCTCACTAAACATAATTGTGGTAATTTAAAGCAAAATAGCATCTGATTTGGTTAAGTAAAATCAGTTTGTACACAAACATAGCCAAACACTTTTTCTACACCTTACCTGTTCTTAAATTACTCCAATTTGGTTCAAGTAATGCACTGAATTTTTAGATTAAGTTTAATGAACATCTTGAGTAACAATATCTAGGAGAAGTGGAGCTGAGACATTGTCAATCCAAGTCAAATCCACCTCTGAGGTGGGATCCAAATTATCCTGAAATTTTGGTATCAAGCTGATCCAGATCTCTGCCCTACATTTTGAAATACCCAAATCCAGCCCTTTATCTGGATTCAAGGGAGGATTGGGTTACCAAAGCTGAATCCTGATCTTCAGGATTGGGATTCTCTGGATCTGTGTTGAAATACCCAGTTTTCAGATCAGATCACGATTTAATCCAATCCGACCAGGATAATCCAGTCAGATCACTTTTGAAATACTGGGCCCAGGTGAACGATGATTGAGGTCTTCCTGCTCATCAGGCCATTCACTACACTCTTATAAATAAGGGTTCCAATAGGGTTCTTCTACAAGGGCTGAGGTTCTACCTGGAACCATTTGCTTCTGAAAAACCCTTTCTTCAGGAAAGGGTTTTTGGTGACACTAATGGTTCCAGTAAGAACATTATTAATATTATTATTATTAATATTCGTCCGAGGCATCCATGTCCGAATCCAACTCCCTAACCTCAGAAGGAAGTTTAGCCTCTTCATCTAACGAGGGTTCCCCCTCCGTCTCGTCTTCGCTGGGCGTCTCAGACGGAAGAGGGTGGCGGACTTGGACGGCTGGTCGGGATGACGCACGTGAAACTCCCTGATGAGGGGGGCGTCCAGGACGTGCCGAGCAGGGACCCAGGACCTATACTCCGGACCATAACCCTCCCAATCGACCAGGTATTGAAGACCCCTCCCACGACGGCGGGAGCGCAGGAGGTGGTGCGACGTAAAGGCAGGGCCTCCGTCGAGAGGTGGAGGAGGGGGGACTGCGGGGACCAGGGAACTTTCCCGGAACGGCTTGATCTTGGACACGTGGAATGTAGGATGGACCCCCATGGAACGAGGCAACTTGAGCCTTACAGCCGCTGGGTTGATGACCTTCTGGATTTCAAAGGGACCAATGAACTTAGCTGCCAACTTCTTCGACTCCACCCGCAACTGGAGGTCCCGGGTCGAGAGCCACACCTGGCCCGCGAGGTAGGTGGGGGCCTGGGTGCGGTGACGGTTGGCAGTGGTGGCGTAGCGGTCCACCGAGCGTAGAAGAGTCGCCCTAGCTTCAGTCCACGTCCTGCGACAGCAACGAATGAGGGCCTGGACAGACGGGCAGGAAACCTCTCTTTCTCCAGCGCCGGGAACAGAGGAGGCTGGAATACGTAGGCACACTGGAAAGGGGAGAGCCCCGTGGCCGAGCTTGTCAGGGTGTTGTGGGCATACTCCACCCACAACAGCTGCTGGGACCAGGAGGAGGGGTGTTTGGACACCATACACCGCAACGCTGTCTCCATCTCCTGATTCTTCCTTTCTGTTTGGCCATTGGACTGGGGATGGAATCTGGACGACAGACTCGTGCAGGCCCCCACAAGCATACAGAACTCCCTCCAGAACACAGAGGCAAACTGGGGTCCCCTGTCAGAGACCACATCGGCGGGGAGCCCATGGAGTCTGAAGACGTGGAGAAGCACAAGCTCAGCAGTTTCCTTGGCTGACGGAAGCTTGGGCAGGGGAACGAAGTGGGCAATCTTGCTATATCTATCAACCACTGTCAGGATGGCGGTGTGACCACTGGATGGGGGCAGGCCCGTAAGGAAGTCCAGGGAGATGTGGGACCATGGTCGATGGGGCACAGGCGAAAACTATGACGAAATATGTTCGTCAAAAGCATTTTTTCTATGACTAAGAAGAGAAGATGAAGAGCTAAAAATAGATCCTTGATGATAAAAACTATGACGAGGTGTCTGCTATGTTTTCGTTAATGAGACGAGACGGGACTAAAATGTTAATGGTGTGTTCTACGTAAGGATCGACCGATATGGATTTTTTAGGGCCGATGCCGATACCGATTTTTTGATCATCAGTCTTGGCCGATGACCGATACGGCCTGCCGATTTTCTTGAGCCGATATTTGGAGCCGATACTAGTTTTGCTCCCTCAATTAACATGTTAAAAATTACACTGATAACAAATGTTACGAGTCTCAATTTAAAAAGGAATATTTATTGAACTTAAAAAAGGTGAGGTAGAACAAGAACAAGTAGTAGATTAACAATATTTATATTAACAACAGGTGAGGTAGAACAAGTAAAGTGCTGAAAAAGTGTCAGCCAGTGCTGCAGGAGTCGTCTCGCTGAAATGCTGCCACACTGGATTGGTTTTCTGAGTCTCTGCCATTTCTTTAAAAAGAATAAACAAAAGCACATATCAGTGTCAATCTCTGGTTAACTTTGCAAGGGGGAAAGGCTTCCACATCTACAACACAGTCTTGATGCATTGCTTGCTGACATATTATGAAAAAGATATAATCAGATCACTAAATTACTTTTGTTTTGTCAACACATGTTAATAATTAACGAAAACAATAAACCTGAAAATAGCCATCGAAATAAAATGCTTGATTTGTAAGTTAAGACTGCCATCAACAAAGTATAAAAACATGCTCTCAGAGTTAAGGCTCTCCTTCAGTCAGCTCATATATGGCTGTGAGACGTGTGTGTGCTTGTGCGTGCGCGCGCGCGTCATCGAGTGGGACACGGACACACACACACCCCTCCCTTCTGTGCTCCTCCGAGCTCGTATCGTTCTCCCCTCGCAGCCTCCCACCTCCCTCTTATTTTACGAAAATAGTTCCCCGAAACGTGTTTATAATAAATAAATAAGCTATGCAGTTGCTGAATCTGTCTTTATTATTTATTTTATTTAGATCGACAACGCTCAGTTTAAAAGATTATCGAGAGCTTGCGGGAGGAGGCGGCGGCGTCTCTCGACACTCGCCGCGACGGCATGCACGGCTTCTTACATAGACAATGAATGGGAACGTCCCGCTCCGGTAAAAGTAAACAGGGCGGCGTTTAGTTTCCCGGTGTGTCCGGGACTTCCACAACATGTACAAAGCAGTAATAGTGTTTATTACGGCCATGAATGATGACACGTGTAAATGCTGGGGGTGCCGGTCGGATTTCTCTCTCACCCCGACTGCAGTACGTCCAGGATCCCAAACTGCTCGCCGATTACTCGCCAAACCCCCCCTCCCCTCCTCCCCGCTGACGCCGCAGCCTCAGCCAAAATCCCACTCTGAACTCAGTAAAACACTACAGTGGAGGTTCTAGACCAATTTTACTGAGGGGGCCTGGCTGGGGCCAGAGGTTTTGTCAGAGGGGCACATTCAACCCGGGGCGTATTATTTGTTCCACCTTTTGCGTCGGCGTAAAAGGCGGAACTGATAAATACTGTATTATTCTTCGTTCGGAGGGGGGGCCACAGGGGGGTCCAGACTCAGTGTTACAGGGGCCCTGGCCCCTGCTGGCCCCCCCCTAGAACCGCCACTGCTTGAGAGCCTTGGTTTTATCATAGTTTCAAGCAAAACGGAGCATGTTTTTGACATTGAGTGTTTCCACTTTCAAAGCACAAGGCAACATTTCAGCTCAGCTAAACAGTTAAAGAAAGTTTAAAACTCACCTTTGTTTTGAAGACCATGCTCTCACTACTGCGGGGGAGGGAATGTCCGGGCTTGTGTCAGCGCTACCAAGCAACACGCAGCTGCCTGCGGCGCCTGACTGTAAATGTCGGGAAAAACGATCGGCCAAAACAGCAGTCCGCATCGGCCGATACCGATACGTTCAAAAAACGTCAAAATCGGCCGATAAATCGGTCGATCCCTAGTTCTACGGACATTAAAAAAAAACTTAAACTAGAGAAACGGGGCTAAACAACCTGCTTTCTCACGTGAGACAACAAAACGAATGCGGAAATTTGTAAAGATGTGACTAGATGTCTCCTCGTCTCCGTGGCGCATTTCTCCGTTTTGTTGATGTATATCGATCATTATTTTCATCCGCCATCTTGTTAGTGACGTATAGAGTTACGTTTAAGCATCGGACGCTCGTATTGGCTCCCGTAGCGGCTTTTAGAGCCAATCGGAAACCTTGATTTACGCTTGGCCGTGAGTTGTTGTGTTTGCCCAAACGGGAGACACGGAGGAGCAGAGTAAATGACGGTCAAAGAGTTATTGTTGTGATAGAGAAAGTTAAATACATAAATGCCACAGAAGAAGTACACTATATACACACATATTTAGGGCAGGGAGTGGAAAGGACCATTCCTGGCAACAAAACCGCCCATGGACACTACTCAAAAGAATATCCATATTTCATAGACAGAAGCAGCTAGAAGCTAAATGGAAAGGAATTGTCCTGTTGTAATAGCTCGCCACATGCAGCCCATAGGAAAAGAATGAGACAACAGATTCAACATAGGCCAAGTTATGGACCGGCAGCTTAAAGCAGACGCATGGGGGCGACAGTGCTAAAATGTGACTAAAAGTTGACTAAAATGTTTTTACTTTTCGTCGACTAAAACTAGACTAAAACTATGAAGGTAAACAATGACTAAAATGTGACTAAAACTAATAAGTATTTTCGTCTAAAGACTAAGACTAAATCTAAAATAGCCGCTAAAATAAACACTGGCACAGGTGGAGGAAGCAGATAACCCACAGGAGCTTGGTGTGAGACCTTGTGCTGGTTGCAAACGGGACAGGCGTTGACAAACTCCCGAGTGTCTTCCTCCAGCGATGCCCACCAGAACCTCCGTAGCACCATCTCCTTGGTCCGCTGGATGCCGGGATGACAGGTGAGTCGAGAGCTGTGGGCCCACTGAAGGACGTCAGACCGCAGGGCAGAAACAACAAACAGGTGATCAGGTGGACATGCGCTGGGTCCCGGCTGGTTCTCCAAGGCCGCCTTGACCTTCTCCTCTACTTCCAAGGTGAGGGAGGCAATCATGTGTGAGGGCGAGAGGATGGTCTTTGGTCCAGAGGCAGGCTCTTCCTTCTCCGAGAACAGTCGAGAGAGGGCATCAGGCTTCACATTGCGGGACCCCGGTCGGTAGGCGAGGGAGGAATTGAAGCGGGTGAGGAAGAGAGACAAGCGGGCCTGACAAGAGTTGAGCCTCTTGGCTGACTGGAGGTATTCAAGGTTTTTGTGGTCAATCCAAACCAAGAAAGGCTGCGTGGTTCCCTCCAGCCAGTGACGCCATTCCTCCAGCGCCAACTTCACCGCCAACAGTTCTCGGTTGCCAATTTCGTAATTAATCTCAGCAGGGGTCAGGCGTCGGGAGAAGAAGGCGCATGGATGGAGCTTCTGGTCTCCAGCAGACTGCTGGGACAGAACAGCTCCCACCCCCACATCGGAGGCGTCCGCCTCCACCACAAACCGTCTCTCTAAGTCTGGGACTTGAAGGATGGGGGCCGATGTAAACCGTGTCTTGAGTGTCTGAAAAGCTTTGTCGGACATTGCAGACCACTGGAACGGAGCCTTTGGGGCTGCTTGCAGGAGTTAGGGACAGGCCAGGTGGGGACACCAGAGACCTCGGAGGGGTCCATCTTGATGTTCCCTTGGCCAATGATGTATCCTAGGAAGGAGACTGACGGGGAGTGAAACTCGCACTTCTCTCAGCTTTGACGAAGAGCGAGTTCTCCAGGAGCAGATGCAGAACTGCCTGGACGTGGTGTACGTGTTCCTCCATGGTCCGTGAAAAGATGAGGATGTCATCTAGGTAGATGAAGACGTGCTTGTTCAACATTTCTCCGAGTACGTCATTGACCAGAGCCTGGAAGACAGCCGGAGCATTGGTGAGGCCGAAGGGCATCACCAGGTATTCATAGTGTCCTGTGGGGGTGTTGAAGGCGGTCTTCCACTCATCTCCCTCTCTGAAGCGGACGAAGTGGTAGGCGTTGTGTAGATCCAACTTCGAAAAGATGGCCCCCTCCAGGTGCTCGAACGCAGAGGATATGAGTGGGAGAGGGTAGCGATTCTTCACCGTGATGTTGTTGTAATCTATGCAGGGATGCAGAGATTTGTCCTTCTTCTCCACGAAGAAGAACCCTGCCCCAGCAGGAGATGAGGAGGGACGGATGAGACCAGCAGCCAAGGAATCATTTATGTATTGATCCATGGCGCCTCTCTCAGGGGCGGACAGGGAGTAAAGACGACCCCTAGGACTTTATTTTTTAAAGTTTAGTTACACTACTCCAGGGGTGCCCAACCCCAGTCCTGGAGAGCCCCTGTCCTGCATGTTGTAGGTTTCTCCCTAGGGTTAGGGTTCTATCCGGAGCCAAAAAGGGTTCTCTTATGAGGACAAGCCGAAGAACCTTATATGGTTCTACTTAGCACTTTAAGAGTGTAGGGCTGGGTATCGGTACTCAATACCTTTCAGGTATCGACCAAAACAACCCGATACCAAGTAGTATCGAAACTGCGCCTGTCAAACAATACCTGCATTTGGTTCTTTTTGTACCGAGATCAAGAAAAATGACTTTCTATGGTTTTGCTCGCAGACAATCACACTCTTAGAAATAAAAGTGCTAACAAGAACCATATAAGGTTCTTCGGCTTGTCCTCATAGGCGAACCCTTTTTGGCTCCAGGTAGAACCTTTTATAAAGGTTCCACCTGGAACACTTTTAGAGGGTTCTACTGAGAACCCCACATAAAGGGTTATACCTAGAACTGTGTGTAAGGTTCCATCCAGAACCCTCCATGAGAGGTTCTACAAATAACTCATACTGGGGGTTCCACCAAGAACCCTTTCATTTTCCAAGGGTTTCATCTAGAACCCAAACAGAGAGTTCCACCCAGAACCCCTCATTAGAGGTTCTACAAAGAACTCACACAGGGAGTTCCACTAAGAACCCTTTCATATTTCAAGGGTTTCATCTAGAACCCACACAGGGAGTTCCACTAATAACCCTTTTGTATTTCAAGGGTTTCGTCTAGAACCCACACCAGGAGTTCCACTAAGAACCCTTTCATATTTCAAGGGTTTCATTGAGAACCCACACAAGGAGTTCCACTAAGAACCCTTTCATATTTCAAGGGTTTCATCTAGAGCCCACACAGGGAGTTCCACTAAGAACCCTTTCGTTGTTCAAGGGTTTCATCTAGAACCCACCAAAAGGAGTTCCACTAAAAACCCTTCCATGTTTCAAGGGTTTCATCTAGACCTCACACAGGGGGTTCTAAAAACATCCCTTTTCAAAGGTTTTCACAAATAATCATCTTGTCTTCTGAGGGTTCTATAAAGAACCATATTGTATTCTACAGATCAGTTTTACTTTCATATTATATTGTGGTCATTTATCATGTTGACATTGAACAAACATTTAAAAAAAATTAATTAGAAAAACATTTATTCAAAGATAGTCCAACAGAACAGAACAGGCTGTGTAGGTCCCAGGGGAGAACAGGTCAAAAATTAGCATTGGTCCAGTGGAATCAGCAACATGACAGGCCAGACACATTATGCTGTCCTCAGTCGTGGATTTGTGTAATCTCCAGCAACGGTGACATGGCAGAATTGGGAGACAAAAAAGAGTTTTAGTTCCATCAATCCAAGGTGCACTTATTGCATTTACTGCACCTTATTGTAAGCTATCTACAAACAATAAAATAATGCATGGTCCAATGAAAGGAATCAGAGTACATACTGTGCATACTAATTGTGACAGTGGAACATAATCATGAGAAAGTGAGGGAACCCCACAAAGTTTTTACATTGATTTAAATCATGTTAAAATACTTTTCAGTGTTATGTTAGAAGTACTCAAAATGTTACGTATTGTAACAATAATGGAAATCTCGGCAAAACCCTCTTTTTCAAGCCAATGGGACACTTCTGCTTTCGTCCAAGCTGTGTATGTCATTTCTACAAGAAAACAAACAAACAAGCAAACGAACAAAACATAACATGAAACAAATGCTTAGTCCACCTTTCACCATAAAAGTCCTCAGCTAGGGTCAAGCATGCTGAAATAAGATATTATATTTAGTGTTTTCTGTTTTCTGTTTGTGTTTTCTGTTCTCTCTCTCTTCTGTTCTTCTTTGTTCTGTTCTGTTCACAGTAATCACTATTGGTATGTCACACCTGGTTTGTAGAGGGGGAAGACTAGACCATATGGTGCAATCCATGAGGCAACCAGCTCTTAACTCACACATGACAGCCACCATGGGGCCAGCTCCTAGGGCCAACACACCAAACCTCACCCTTTCCCCTGGGAGATTAAGGTTCAATTCCCGGCATCAACAAACCCTGATGTGGTAGCCCCAAAGTCAGTGTTACAATATGATTTTTGCATCAGTTAAGGCTTGGCCTCTGACATCAAAGACCTTCCTCTATCACTGAACTTATGTGCAGCTTCACAACTTGACTAAGCCAGTAAGCAGGGTACAGCAGCCATGGGATGAGGCCGATCATGGAAAAGTATGAGGAGATAAATACATGAGTAAAATTGTCTGTAAAATAAGTGTTTCATATTTTTCAAATTGTCTGTCACTAATCCACACATCACCTCAGTCGGCATTAACATGGTCACTCTGCATCAACCAGGCCTTGAACTCACAACTTCAAACTGTATCTCTAGATCACGTGACTTGTAACAAACTTTCAAAAGCCTTTGTCCAGTGAGTAGTATAGCTCACTTAGATGCCCCAGAAAGAGGGGTTATATCCTTGCTGCAGGGACCCAAGGTTCAATTCCCCTGGCCACTTATTTGCTGTGTGTCATTTCCTCCTGAAGAAGGGAGTAATGCAGGGTTGCCCAACTCCGGTCCTGGAGAGCCCCCGTCCTGCATGTTTTAGGTTTCTGCCTGCGCTTACACACCTGATTGGTGTGTTAGAGTAGGGAGAAACCTAAAACATGCAGGACAGGGGCTCTCCAGGACCGGGGTTGGGCACCCCTGGAGTAGTGTAACTAAACTTTGAAAAATAAACACAACTATAGCTGCTGCGCAGCGATGGGTCGGGTCCGGGCTATTTTTAGCATATTTTGGCATTTCTGAGCAACAAACAAGATAATAGGAAGGCAAGACAGTTATCATTATAATGCTCATTTTGCACCAGTTGAGGCTGAAATCCACAATTTCCGGAACCAAAGACCATTGTCTATCGCACTGAGCTAATTGGCAAGTGGCAACTCAACTGTGGCTTCACAAATTGAGTAAGCCATTCACTGTCGCGCAGGCAGATTTGAAACCACTGTCAAAAAAATCAGTTTTTGAGGTAAAATTGTGATCTACCATGGCTCTAAAAATGTTTATACATTTCACAAAGACTACCAGGTATTTTGATGTATTACCATTATCACCCTTTTTGGGGCTTGAACCCACATCATCTGGCACCAAGAACCAGCTCCTAGCCAACAGAGCTAATTGTCTGGAAGTGCAATCAGGAAGGTATGATATCTGTCAACATGGGAATTGAACATGTGACCTTAAAGCAGAAGTCACATATTGTACAGACAGAGCTCCCTCTGCAGGGCTCCAGACTAACTTTTTGCATTGGTTGCACTGGTGCGCCTAACTTTTTTTTTTTAGGTGCACCAGCACAAAATTTAGGTGCACCCACATTTTTCATCGTGTCGCCTTTAACGCCAAAAAGTCACCTTTTTATCGCTCTCCTTTTACATAATGACACCCCCCTTATGGCCTAGCTTAACTGCAGCACCATCAGCACCCAGAGGAACCGTTTTCTGCAGCCAATCTGCACACTGATGCCCAAGCACAGTAAATGCTTGCTTTGTGGCACAATAAAAAGATCATACAGGTCACTAGCCTATAGATTGCAAATGGAAAACTGTTTATGTGATCTTAGCCTAGCCTACTTATATTTTACTTAGGCTATTCATTTTTAATAATAATATTAGGAATAGGCTACTATACAATTTTCCTATTCATGATCTCTCATGCTGTAATGTGGGCCTTCAAACACTGTGCGTGTCCATGCTCCACCTCGACATGTCCAATTAACATGTTGACCGGCCTCCCTTTACGCAAAACGCAGCAGTAGACAATAACGCACTCCTTCATAGAGATGTCTGTGTCGCCGTCAATCATGAATGACGTGTACGTGGCGTTTCCAACCTCCGCAGCTGTCTTGTTCTTTAGTGTCGGCATTTTGTTTCATCAGAATCATTTCGGACTTAAATTTAGTGAACGGCAACTCCTCCTTTGCAATATTGTATGCGACGTTTAATTTTATAATAATTTCAGATTCCTCAGCGGACGTGATCGATACAGCCTGACGCTGAAATGCAGCTGGATGAGGGGCCACTTTATTAACACACTTATCACGGCATGTAGTATGCTTTTTGGACATATTGCGCTTTTTCAACGTCTCGATGCAAAATGTTGTTGACTCCTCCACAAACGCACTATTACCGGACAAATTCTGACCGCACTCCCGACAATAAATGCAGTGCTTTGAGTCCCTTTCTTCATCGTACATCAGCCAGGGAAATTGCTTCAACCAGTCCGGTCTGAAGGCATATTTTTGGGCTTTTTAATTAGTCTCGGGGCGAGGCTTTCTGCCTCTCTTCACTTTCAAAGAGAATCGAAGCGCTCAGAGTACCTGCTCAGCTCGCTCGCATTGTTCGAACCGACACAATTTACAGCAGTGAAAAGGACCACAGCCAATCAGAGGCAAGGACCCGCCCGAGCTCCGTCTCTTATTGGTTTAGACCACGATACCGTCAGGAGAACACAAAGAGATACTGCGCTTATGATTTTTTTTTTTTTCACTCGAGCAGCGTTAGGTGCACCAGTGCGACCTACTATTTTTTTCAGTCGCACTCATAAAAATTTTGGTCGCATATGCGACCAAAATGGTCGCACTCTGGAGCCCTGCTCTGTCTGACCACTGACATGAAGGAGCTGTCAACCTGGCTGTGCGAGTGAGTGTGGCGAGTCAGAGGATTCCCTGCTCTACACGTTTTGCTGGATTGCTCAGTGGGTAATGGTACAGACTTTAGATTTGGAGGGTGGGGGTTAAAATCCCAGTCACAGCTAACCTTTGCCTGGGTCAAAAAGATTTGCTGATGCAGGTCTTGCTTTCTTATGGTTGTGAAAATAATGATTGTGAAATTAAATTGGTAACAGAACATTTCAGTTATAGGACTGCCATTATTTGTATGTCTGATCAGAATGTGTAAGGTGATAGACTAGTATGGTGGACCTGATGACTGAACACAGCTACTTGGTTAGCTCAGTCACTAGTGCCAGTGACTTCAGACTGGGTGGCAGGTGTTCAAATCCCAAGATAGGCAATTATGTTACAGTTTGATCAACAGGATCTGGAGAAGAAGAAAATAACAAATGAACAAAAAAAATAGAAATGAAAACTGTTTATATCAGTTTTCACAAGGAATTGTATTTTGGACCATTATTGTTACGTGTTATCAGGAAGTATGTCCCTGGTGACACAGGATCTTATACCCATGCTTTCAACAATCCCTGAAGACCTCGTTCTTCCAAAAACGGTTCTCTGGATCAAAATAGTTCTTACTGGAACCCTTAGTCTTACCAAGAACCCCTTTAAAAACCTTTATTCAGGAAAGGGGTTTTAAAGGGTTCTCTGGATCAAAATGGTTCTTACTGGAACCATTAGTGTTACCAAGAACCCTTGATGGTTCCAGGTAGAACCTCAGCCCTTATAGAAGAACCCTATTGGAACCCTTATTTCTAAGAGTGCACCGCAAGCGTTCTTCGATTCAATGCGCCGTGTGATTGGTCAATGGTCCACCACCGCAACAACAATAATTGTATGGCGGGAACCCCTCCCCTCCGAGCTCTATCGTTCCTTCGCAGCCTCCCATCTCCCTCTTATTTTACGAAAATAGTTCAGCGAAATGTGTTTCTGAAAACATTTTAGGCAAGAAATAAGCTATGTATTGCTGAATCTGTCTTTATTTTAGATCGAAAATGCTCAGTTTGAAAGATTTTTGAGAGTTTGCGGGCGGCCCGGTCTCTGGGAACTCACCGCTCTGCAACGGCATAACATGGCTTCTTACATAGACAATGAATGGGAACATACACTCCGCTATGAACGGCAGGACGGCGTTTAGTTTCCTGGTGTGTCCGGGACTTCCACAACATGTATAAAGCAGTAATAGTGTTTATTACGGCCACGAATAGTGTTTATTACTCACCCCGACTGCAAAACGTCCCCGATCCCAAACTGCTCTGCGATCACTCGCCACAACTGACTATTTTGAGGGTCAATCAAAAAGAAATAACGTTGTGGACGGTATTCCAGAGACACAAAATTAGAGCTGGAAGGAGACAGAGGACAAAGTCAGGAGTGTGATCACTGAGAAACTTCATCTGCAATCGGATGGATGGATGGAGATTGAACGTGCCCATAGGACTGGTAATCGATCCGGCTACTCTGGTAATAGACCTAGACCTGTTATGATCAAATTCCTCAGGCATAAAGATAAAATGGCTGTGCTCGGAAAAGCTAAGGAACTTGGAACCAGTATCTATATGAATGAAGACTATTCTGAAAGTGTCAAGCAAAAGTGTTCTGCCTGTTTTAGTTTTTTTTTCTTGTTTGTTTTCGTTGTTTTGTTTTGTTTGTTTGTTTGTTTTTAACTTCAGTTCTTCCTCCGCTTACTATGGTCTGTACCAAACTATCTACTAGTGATCATCCCACTATGAACTTACCTAAGGGTTTAATTCTAGCACGCTTCCGTTGCCGTCCTATTTTTGAAGAAAAGGCTGAAAACGACATACCCAAAGTAAAATTTGTAGATTTGGGTTTAGGCATTGTGTGAGTAAAGCTAGTTGTAACATTTAGTTTAGTATTGATAGCTTGTTGTTGAAATTCTTGTGAAGCTGTCTTTGCTAAGTGAGCAATCAGCTTGTTTGAGCCAGCTCAGCTGGAGTGAATAGACTTGATTAGAGGGAGGGGTCACAGTCAGTACTTGCGGTAAACTGAGCACTTAAAAGGCTGTCACTACAGCGTCAGCTGCAGCGTCAGGCCATCAGAACAAAGACATCTGAACAAAGACACAGGGAGTCTATCTGTGGGAGTCCAGAGAGGAAGCCCATTGAGGTAGGTATAACATCTCAACCCCCCCTCCCCCCCTCGCAGCCATGTGTCTTATCCCAGTCAGGACATCACACTGTAGAAGATTCTACTGAAGACCCTTCACTCGAGGCTGTAACCCATCCAATCTCTGCTACCCACCATTCTCCACCGGTAAGGAACTTGAGGTACTAGGGGGGCTGTGGAACTGCCAGTCTGCAGTCAAGAAGGCGGACACCATCTCAGCCTATGCCTCCCTGCAGACTCTCCACTTCCTGGCCCTCACAGAGACCTGGATCACCCCAGAAAACACTGCCACTCCAGCTGCCCTTTCAACTGCCTACTCGTTTTCACACTCCCCAAGACGAACAGGGCGAGGAGGAGGGTCCTTCCTCTGGACCACCTACCCCGATCTACACTTGAATTCCACGCCGTCTCTGTCACCCTTCCTTTCAAACTCAACATCATAGTGATCTATCGCCCACCCGGTCCTCTTGGTGACTTTTTGGATGAGTCTACTGACATCCAAAGCTACAGACCTGTATCTCTTCTTTCATTCCTCTCTAAAACCTTGGAACGTGCCGCCTACAACCAACTGTCATCCTATCTCTCGCGGAACAACCTCCTAGACCCTAATCAATCAGGATTCAGGACTGCTCACTCCACTGAGACGGCCCTCCTCACAGTGACCGAGTCCCTGCGAGACGCCAGAGCCTCATCCAACTCCTCCGTTCTCATTCTCCTCGACCTATCTGCTGCATTCGACACAGTCAACCAACAAATCCTCCTCTCCACTCTGGCTGAACTTGGCATAACCGACTCTGCTCTCACCTGGTTTACAACATACCTGACAAATCGCACCTTTCAGGTCACATGGAACGGCTCTATGTCCAAACCCTGTTCTCTGGACACGGGTGTCCCTCAAGGCTCAGTATTAGGACCGCTTCTGTTCTCACTATACACCAGATCACTAGGTTCTGTTATCACATCGCATGGATTCTCCTACCATTGCTACGCAGATGACACCCAGCTGTTCCTCTCTTTTCCCCCATCCTCTGACACTCACATTGCAACTCGCATCTCGGACTGTCTGGTTGACATCTCTGTCTGGACAACTGCACATCACCTCAAGCTTAAACCTGAATAAAACCGAACTCCTCTTCATCCCAGGGAAAGACTGCCCTCGCATGGACCTCGTCTGTCACTGTCGAGGGCATCACAGTATTACCTTCCTCAACTGCGAGGAACCTGGCCGTAATCCTCGATGACCAACTATCCTGCACCCCCTACATCACTGCTGTGGCCCGATCCTGCAGATTTTGCCCTCTACAATATCCGCAGGATTCGGACCTTCCTCACAAAGGATGCAACGCAACTCTTGGTCCAAGCACTGGTCATCTCCCGCCTTGACTACTGCAACTCTCTCCTGGCCAGATTCCCGGCCTCTGCGATTAAACCATTGCAGCATATCCAGAACACTGCAGCACGCCTTAGCTTCAATCTACCCAAATTCTCCCACGTGACCCCCCTCCTCCGTGACCTCCACTGGCTCCCTGTTGCAGCACGCATCCAATTCAAGACGATGACACTGGCCTTCAGGGCCATCAATGGAACGGCACCTGTCTACCTTCAAACACTGGTCAAACCTCATGCCCCGAAGCGAGCACTTCGCTCCTCTACTTCAGCTGGCCGGCTGGTACCACCATCGCTGAAATCAAACAAATGTCGCTCAGCAAAGTCCAGACTCTTCTCTGTTCTGGCGCCTCAGTGGTGGAACGAACTCCCAACCAATGTCAGGACAGCAGAGTCATTTGCCATCTTCCGAAAAAGGCTCAAGACTCACCTGTTCAGACTTCACCTCGACTCTACATAGCATGACCCACTAACACCCTCCCCTCGACCCCCCCCCCAAAAAAAAAAACCTTACCTATAGCACTCTGATCTTAGCACTGTTGCTCTTGAAGCACTACTTTACTCAGATGAGGACCTAACACTTGTTCTATTTTTTAGCTCTTACTTTATCGGCAATGATACGTTGTGGTTTCTTTGTTTCCTTCTTTTGACAAATGTACTTATTGTAAGTCGCTTTGGACAAAAGCGTCTGCTAAATGACCTCAATGTAATGTAAATGTAAAATGGTTACTGTCTTTAAACCCCTATGACTACAGGCACAAAGCTGAGCATTCCTGAAAGATAACCCTTTGAAGTTTCTTCTCCAAGTGTCAGATTTACTCTAAGTGTTACAATGAGTAACTGCAGCCCAAATATAGTGGAAATTTCAATTTTTTGCCTCGCCTAAATTTTTTTTATTTTTGAATGAAACGAGTTAGCTGTGGCTATTATATTTAGGCCTAAAAGTTGAATGAAGCCACAGCCACAAGCCTGACCAACAACTGGTAGAAAGAAGATAAAGAAACACCCAAAAATGTGTTTGTCAGTGGTTTTTGTAGGGCAATGTCCAGGCGTAGTTGCATTCGGCACAAAATGTGCCAAAATGTGCCAAATGAGATTATGGGTATTTTTAGGTATATCATTCTACTTGTTTATGTGTATTTCACCAATACTACAACTACTACTAATAGAAACAACATTTTTTTCTATATTTTATTCTTTTTTTTGGGGGGGGGGGGGGGTATTTCTCAGGTTACCCAAAACCTCTCCAAAAGTGGCCAAATTAGCTTATCATTATCCAAATGAATGTGATGTGACTGAAAAACATAACAAACATAACCATTTAGGTAGAAGAACAGTCAAACCAAATCACTTCTTTGCAAATAGTCTTTACTTTTTGAATTGCTGTATTTGGTAAAGAAGAGCACAATTGAACAAATAACTAATCTGGCCTGAAGACTGGCTGTGGTGGATCAACATCTACCTCACTGACATAATGCCACTTGTCCTCAGAGCTGCTGGTGTAAGCAGTGTAGGGGCCACAGCCCACGATTCTTGGATGTGACTTCTCAACAAACGAAAGATGAACTATTCACCTTTAAAAAGATATAAAGACAAAGGTCCCTCGCAGGAGATGAGTAAACATTCTCCATCAGGTCACTGGATCAACCTCACTGGAGGAAATGGAGGCCACTTTATGGCTCGGTTAGAGTATTTACTAACCCTTACATCAGAGCATCTACAAGTTCTCATCGCACACCCGGACGAGGAGGACCAGACCTTCAGAGTCACCAGACTTTGAGGCACCTAAACACATCTGGAAACTGATTAACACATTTGTTTGACAGAAAGCCTCGATTGAAGTATAAGGATAAACACCTTGGGCCCTAGTTTCGTAGACCAGCGCAGGGCGGCGCAGGGTGGCGCAGCCGGCGCAGTGCAAGTTTCGACCCGCGCAGCCTTGCACACCGTCAGTTTGGCAGTTTGGTGGATCGCATGCGCCAAGATGGGTGTGGCGGCGCAGCAGGGGGAGGCGTCACAGATTCAGCCTGGCGTAGCGGAAGTTTTGTGGCAAAAAGCCTCGCCGAGACTTCGCCGAAAGCTCGCCAGCTCCAACCTGGTCTACTTTCAGCGCAAGGCGTAAATAAAGTCCATTGATTCAATGCGAATCACAGCTGGCGGATCAGAAGTTTGGCGGACCGGCGCGCAGTGCGCACACGTCACCGAGACCTCACAGGCAGGTTTCCACAGTTCCAGGCACATTTAAATGCAATAAATAATCACAACAAACACTATTTAATGCAACTAATGAATCAACACGTGAATTTATATCTATATAGATTGTCCCGTCACATCTGACGTCAGATCAAAGGCGGATGGCACGCGTAACGGAAACTCAGCCTCTCGGACCAAAACATCTCCCTCTCTCTCTCCTGTTTTTTATAATATCGGCATTGTTATTATTATGATACGCGCGCACAGCGCGTGATGCGCGTGGCGGGAGCGGCGCCGCTGCTTCTGTCATCGGGTTGTCAAGTGACGGAACCTGCACTGAACCTCCCCTAACGCATTAAAGGATAGGAGAGGAGCTCATTTGATTGGTGAAGATCTGAATCGGCTGTATTAATCCCAGTCCACGCCTCATCTCCTCCTCGTCTTCCACTCACGCCTTCTTCTCCTCCCTCTTTCCCACTTGCGCCGGTGGGCAAGACCGGAGGTGTGCCTGCGCGAGCCTGCGCGGTGCACGAAACTTGCAAAGTCCAGGCGGACACACCCTGTCGGCGCGGCGCAGGTGCGCTGAAAGCTGACTGCGCCTGGTCTACGAAACTAGGGCCCCTTATCTCTTCCTCACCATTTGCTCCCAAGGCATGGTGAAGACGCCTTCCTCCCCTCTTGGGAGTCATAAACTAATGACCTGGGGCCTCATGTATCAATGTTGCGTACGCACAAAAACGTGGCGTACGTTATTTTCCAGGCCAACGTTCAGATGTATCAAAAGTGAAATGAGCGTGGAAATGTGCGGTGTCCCACGGCCGCTTCATGGCTGGCGTACGCACGTTTCTACAGCTATTGTTCCTTTGGTGACACTCTGAGGTGATGCTGGGAAACTGTTAATTATGTGAAAACAATTAGAATAATGTGAACATCAGAGACACAAAAAATATAATATACTGTTGGGGTTGTAGCAGGAGCAGATTTGGTTATCAACAGTTAATTATTAATGTCGATATGATTATCGATGTTAATAATTACATTTAATATACTATCATGATATAATCATGAATAAACGGGGCACCACCCTGGGATCAGGGAAAAGATAACCTAAAACTGTATTCAGTCTCAATATAAAGGTTCTATACTCAAATGCCAAGGATCGTGATCATTGGCATAGAAGCATAAAAACAATCTAACAATTAAAAAGGCGTGAAATTCAAGCACTAGCCTTCACAACCTGCTGTTATCCAGTAACATATACACAACAAGCACAAGAGACCGCTAGTTATAATATGATAAGTTTTATTAAAATCAGTAATAATGATCACAATCAATAACACTGCAATTAACAAAGCCTTATTACCTAACTACCTAACACACAAAACTAAGCTACAGAAGACACACGTGGTGTGTGTGTGTGTGTGTGTGTGTGTGCGTGTAGAGAGAGAGAGAGAGAGAGAGGGAGAGATATGGTCGGGCGCGACCACCAGATGGAGCTATTCCTCACGGCGTTCAGGGGCGGAGCCACTGAAGATGGAGGGAGTAGCGAGAGAGAGAGGTGGAGCTATGTCCGTAATGTCCGCAGCTGGAAACAGCTGGCGGAGGAAGTGTGTGGGTTAGCGGGACACAAACAAAGAGAGGGGAGGAATGCGCGCGCGATATTTCTGAGGGACAGAAAGCGTGCCTATCACACGGGCTCGCGTGAATGAACTGCCGTTTATTCCGCGAGACCGGTCTTTTAACTGATAGTAGAAGCTTTCTGAGCTCGCGAATATGGCGGAGGTTAGTCGAAAACACTGTTACAGAAATCAACCCAGCTGCGTGGGTCCACGATCAGTATTCAAATACAGCAGCACATGAACGAACGGACTCGGCGGTCCGCGATCAGAACGTAAAACACATTAACAAGAATTACAAGCATGTCCTACACTATCACTTATGTCTCTGCCCAGACTGATAGCCTCTTACTGGTGTCGTTGCGTAGGTTGCGAGTCCGTCCTGGCGTTTGCGACGGTAGTTCGTGAGTCCCGGCGTCAGCGGGAGACGTGACGAGTCGGCTTAGTCCAGGCGAGAGCGGAGCGGGTTTCCTCTCATTGGTCAAACTCAGATAAAGAAAACAGTCCGTGTTTCTTTCTTCCACGGACGGCGATATAATCGCGGCTTGGCGATTAACTCAGCTTAGTTCAGACAGCGTCTGGTAGCTGGACGGCAGGAACCGGCTTGGTTCCTCTTGTTGCAGCGGTGGCTGCGGGACCGTGTCCACCTCCTGTTGGTGGACGGGTCGGCTCCCGTGGCAACGTGGTGTTGCGATGGAAGTGCTGGAACCAGCGCCCGGGTAGGAGCGGGAGCTGGAGAGTAAGAGAGAGTAAAGGGGAGTTCTCTAGGCGGCTTCGGTTTATAAGCTCAGGCCGCTTCAGGGGACCCCCCCTGGTGCCTACTGACTGTCAGCCAATAGGCACCAGTTGGGTGGCGTCGCATCTCTCACCTGGGTGAGAAGTGAAACTAAAATGGCGGTGTAGTTTTTAATCTCCTTTGTTCCTTTGTCCTGGCCGCATGTGAAGGCTTTTGTAGGCCGCATTGTGTAGTCCTAACGGTTAGGTCCCCAACAGTCCCCCTTTTGGTCTGAAGGTTGAGGTGTGGGACGCAACCTTCGGAGCAACATAAGGGCCGAACCGTCCGTGTATTCCTTGAAACACGTGGGAGTCCAAACAGTCTGTATATTCCATGGAAAAGAGGTTAAACAGTCATTCAGGTTAAAGTCCATAACTTGATGGAGGCATTGTCTGGGCAGAGATTGAGGCAAGGTCTGGGCAGAGATTTCTACGGTCTGGGCAGAGATTTCTACGGTCTAACCAATATCAAGCATCTGCTAACACACAATTTTCACAAACATCAACATTGTCATTTCACTCAGGTAGTTTCAAACAGGACACACCCCAACTATGAAAATGGAACAAAGGAGGAAAAGGAAAGCGAGGAAGAGGAGAAGGGGTTAGTGGTCGTTTGGTTTACTCCTGGAGAAGATTTAAGTTAGCCATTTACTATGTTGTGGCTCAGGGCTGTAACGCTCCATGTAGCCAGAAACAGAGGAAATATCAGAGGCGCTGTCATTATCTGAGTTGTCATGTTTGTACACTGCTGGTTCACGTGACTGGGACAGAATTTCGGAGTAGGGCTTCCTACTACTTCTGTGTGAATGCCCGTCTCGACGCAGTTGGTGGGCATGTCGGTGATGCTCAGTATCCCCACGCCGTCCCTTACCAGGCTTCTGGGGGGAGTTTAGTGATGGTTGGGTCGCGTCACGCCATAGCGCTATCGTTTTTATCAGCTTCTCGATTGGGTCGCACGGATCCCTATCTTCGTCAGTTTGGGAGTTTGTCTGATTCCAGGGGCGTGCTGGCCGCTCACCCCCTTTCGCGCTGTTATGAGGGCTATGCTTTAAGGCGGCGGATGTTTGGGGGTTACTCTCGTTCCTTGGTTTTGTCTGATTCCTGGGGCGTGCTGGCCGCTCACCCCCTTTCGCGCTGTTATGAGGGCTATGCTTTAAGGCGGCAGACGTTTTGGACGCAGATGTGTCGAAGTTAGCGGGCTGGCTTTTAAGTTAGCGCGCTAAGTGGGTTTCCCAAGCCATCTGTGCGTAATTACGAATCTCTTGCATGGAGAGTCGGTGTGTCCTGCAGTGCATGGTGACATTGTAGTGCACACTTTCGTGTAGGTTATGCAGGAAGAGGGCCTTGAAGGCAGGCTCTTCCTCGACTCCTGGGGAATTACGGCCCTGAGTATAGGCGGCCCTGAAGCGCCAATAGTACTCTGTGGGTGATTTCTGCTCCTCGTGTACAACGGCGAGGGCACTGATCGTAGCGGCGGCGGGATCCCAGTCCCGGCTATACTCCTTCCGGAGTGCTGTACAAAGCCTGGGGTATCGGTCCTGGGTTCTGGGTGTAAGTGTTCCTATGAAACTGCGGACATGTCTGGTTGTGGTCTTCCAGACTAGTCTGAGCTTCTCCCGTGAGGAGGCATGGGGGAGATCAATCAGCAGTCTGTCTAACTCTCTCAAATATTCGTCAATATTATGGTTCGAGTTGTCGGGATCAAAATGTTGAATATCTTTAGCCATGCTCTCAAGCTCTTCAAAGCGGAAGCGCTGTGGCGTCCTTCCTGGTGAAGGCGGGACTAAGCTAGGTTGAGGAGGCGCGTCGCCAATTACAGGTTTGTTCAAAAGATAGGAAGATTTTGAAGGAGAACTTGTGTAAGTTCCGCTGCTGGTTTCTTCGCTATCTGTGTCGGAGCAATGGGAGGCTGCGTAGCCGTTACCGCTGTCTCTCAGTGGAGTTTGTCTTAAGGACTTTGTGTCCGCTGGTAACTGTTCCCATATTCTGCATGCTGGGGGAGTCGTATTTTCACTACAAAAAGAGTGGGAGTCGGAGAAGCCTGAATCACACTGACTGGGCGAGTCTGCTGAGGGAGGACATTCTGGTTTAGACTTCGACCACCTGTTCTTGTAGGACAAAAACTGGGACTCTGTGGTGTGCAGGACATCTAAATAACGCATGGCTCTCATGTCTGCTGCTTGAGCGTCGTGGAGGTGACAAGCACTTTGCTCCTCTAGTGCTACCACTTTTTTCTCTAGGGCAGATTTACTCTGAACCAAGAGACAGGTTTGTTTGTAAAAAGTCAGGAGCAAACATTTTAACAACGGACCCTTAGATGATGTTACTTCATCAGATCTGCTGTTCAGTAACGAGTCGATCTCCTCTTGGCACTCACTGAGATTTAGTTTCTGCAAAAACTCAGAGTAGCCTGTCTGAAGGCTCTGTGCCACAGATGAGATGAACTGTTTGCAGGGGGTCTCCATTGTGTCTGGAGAGAAAGGAGGGGGGTTATGCAAATCACGTGATAAGGTGACCTGTGGTTCTCTTTAGAGAGGTCAGCTTCACCCTCTAATGATTCTATACAGCAACTCAGACTTACTGTAGGCTGCTTGCTTAATTCTTTGCCAAAGGCACGCTAACTGAAATGCAGATTTGGTTATCAACAGTTAATTATTAATGTCGATATGATTATCGATATTAATAATTATATTTAATATACTATCATGATATAATCATGAATAAACGGGGCACCACCCTGGGATCAGGGAAAAGATAACCTAAAACTGTATTCAGTCTCAATATAAAGGTTCTATACTCAAATGCCAAGGATCGTGATCATTGGCATAGAAGCATAAAAACAATCTAACAATTAAAAAGGCGTGAAATTCAAGCACTAGCCTTCACAACCTGCTGTTATCCAGTAATATATACACAACAAGCACAAGAGACCGCTAGTTATAATATGATAAGTTTTATTAAAATCAGTAATAATGATCACAATCAATAACACTGCAATTAACAAAGCCTTATTACCTAACACACAAAACTAAGCTACAGAAGACACACGTGGTGTGTGTGTGTGTGTGTGTGTGTGTGTGTGTGTGTGTGTGTGTGTGCGTGTAGAGAGAGAGAGAGAGAGAGAGGGAGAGATATGGTCGGGCGCGACCACCAGATGGAGCTATTCCTCACGGCGTTCAGGGGCGGAGCCACTGAAGATGGAGGGAGTAGCGAGAGAGAGAGGTGGAGCTATGTCCGTAATGTCCGCAGCTGGAAACAGCTGGCGGAGGAAGTGTGTGGGTTAGCGGGACACAAACAAAGAGAGGGGAGGAATGCGCACGCGATATTTCTGAGGGACAGAAAGCGTGCCTATCACACGGGCTCGCGTGAATGAACTGCCGTTTATTCCGCGAGACCGGTCTTTTAACTGATAGTAGAAGCTTTCTGAGCTCGCGAATATGGCGGAGGTTAGTCGAAAACACTGTTACAGAAATCAACCCAGCTGCGTGGGTCCACGATCAGTATTCAAATACAGCAGCACATGAACGAACGGACTCGGCGGTCCGCGATCAGAACGTAAAACACATTAACAAGAATTACAAGCATGTCCTACACTATCACTTATGTCTCTGCCCAGACTGATAGCCTCTTACTGGTGTCGTTGCGTAGGTTGCGAGTCCGTCCTGGCGTTTGCGACGGTAGTTCGTGAGTCCCGGCGTCAGCGGGAGACGTGACGAGTCGGCTTAGTCCAGGCGAGAGCGGAGCGGGTTTCCTCTCGTTGGTCAAACTCGGATAAAGAAAACAGTCCGTGTTTCTTTTCTTCCACGGACGGCGATATAATCGCGGCTTGGCGATTAAGTCAGCTTAGTTCAGACAGCGTCTGGTAGCTGGACGGCAGGAACCGGCTTGGTTCCTCTTGTTGCAGCGGTGGCTGCGGGACCGTGTCCACCTCCTGTTGGTGGACGGGTCGGCTCCCGTGGCAACGTGGTGTTGCGATGGAAGCGCTGGAACCAGCGCCCGGGTAGGAGCGGGAGCCGGAGAGTAAGAGAGAGTAAAGGGGAGTTCTCTAGGCGGCTTCGGTTTATAAGCTCAGGCCGCTTCAGGGGACCCCCCCTGGTGCCTACTGACTGTCAGCCAATAGGCACCAGTTGGGTGGCGTCGCATCTCTCACCTGGGTGAGAAGTGAAACTAAAATGGCGGTGTAGTTTTTAATCTCCTTTGTTCCTTTGTCCTGGCCGCATGTGAAGGCTTTTGTAGGCCGCATTGTGTAGTCCTAACGGTTAGGTCCCCAACAATACTATAAAAGCATGCGCAAAGTGATGAAAAAATGGCATGAACAATGGCAGCCTTGGCCTTATTAGAAGAGATCGCAAACGGTAACATCAGACGTGAGAGGGTTTTTAGAGAACGGGAGGATATGTTAGCAAATGACGACAACTGGCTCATGAGTTGTTTTAGGTTGCCGAGGCCAGTGTTACTGGAGCTGTGTGCAGAGTTGCGGCCGGCCCTAAACACAGCCAGGAGCCAGAGGTTGTCCGTGCCCACACAGGTGCTGACCACTCTGGGGTTTCTGGCAACAGCCTTCCAGAGGGAACTGGCCGACCGGTCAGGAGTGTGCCAGTCCACTCTGAGCCGATTCATGCCAGCTGTGTGGAACAGGGTCATAAGAATGTCATCCAGGTACATCAAATTCCCATACAATGCTGTTGAACAGGCCAACATTAAAGCGCAACTTGCAGCAAGAGCCGGTTTCCCTAATGTAATCGGAGCTATTGACTGCACACATGTTGCTGTAAGCGCCATCACAGGATGAATTTGTTTCTGTCAACAGGAAACATTTTCATTCAATAAATGTTCAAATAATATGTGATGCGCAAATGCGGCTCACCAACATCGTGGCAAGGTGGCCTGGTTCAATTCACGTTCATTCTTACTAATAGCATGGTTGGTAACAGGCTGGAGGCTGGCACGGTGCGCCATGGGTGGCTTCTCGGCGCCCCGAATGTAAACCAGCACAATGCCCATTTGGGCACGTGCATTCAAATATGTGCATTTGTTTTTCCCTCGTGAAAATAGAGTGGCAGAGCTATCTAACACGCCCTTTATTGTCTCCTTGTGTTCAGTATTTGTGTCGATAAAGGCGTGCGTAAAGTTGGAAATGGCACACTGCAGTAGCCACGGCGCACTTCTGCAGTCATTAATATATATAATAATATAATATATAATATATTAATATCCTCCTGCCCCCCCGCCCGTTGCAGTCACGCTTCGGCGGTGGGCCGAAATCCTCCTCTTCACCTCCACCTTCACGTCGGACCATTTCTTTTTTATTTCAGGGATTGTGCGCTACTCCAACCCACAGCGTTCACTGCCTCACACACGCTCCCACTCACATTTCTTTTTTTTTGTGTGTTTATGCCTGATGAGAGGCTACCAAATAATACTGGTCTTCGAGTCTCGACTTCGTTTAAGAGCGTTTCGAGCTCAGACTCGGTGAAGTTGCGCTTCATCCCTTTACTCATTTTCTAGATCTGATGGTGCAGAGAGGGGAATCCCCGGTGCAGGTCCTATTTAAAATCATTTGCATATTTAAATGGGGGCGTGGACAGTGAGGAGTTTAGCACTTCTACATATGCGCTCAATTCCACGTTGATTGGGATGTACATAGGAAAAGTGCTTGGATCCATGCGTACGCACACTTTGATACATCTGATTTTTTTTGTGCGTACGAAAGTTTCTGGACTCTAGCGTACGCATTGTGTGTTTGATCAAAGTTCCTTTTAACTCTACCAAAAATGATTTGTACAGAGAAATGTTTACAGTTCATGTTTCATTTGTTCATTCTTTGTGCCAACTTTGACCATAACGGCGAGATGGTGTTCAAACGTTCTAGTCATAGGATTACATTTCGTTTTGTTTAACAGTTTAAATCACAAAGATTGAACGAAACTACCGCAGATCGGCGCTAACGGTTCCCTCGGTCCACGGCAAGGAAGATCCCTCTGGGTCTACGTCACCGACGGAATAGCGACCGCTTGGAGTTTCAGTAAGCCGAGAAGAAGCGTCCCAAAGTAAGACCGAATCCGCATTCAACAGTAATGACCGAGTTGCAGGGTGAAACTAAGTATAGCGTCTGTTAATATCGAATATCTGTGAGGTCATTTTTCCCATTATTCACCTTTTCCTCTGACTAAGGAGTCCAAATTCTTAGGAAGAACACAGTCGCCTTTATCGCCAAACGTGCTAGATGAGCTGTTAATCACATTTCCAGTTATATTTCTCGCGTTGTATTGGTGTTTTGTTTATTACATCTGTTATTGTTTTATTCACTTTTGTTTAATCCCTAGTTAATCAATAAATTCCCCTAACGCATAAAGTCGTTGTCCGTGGATATTTCTTCTGTGCAGAATACAAAGATCCCTATTTCAAGAACTTATGATCCAAGGAAATGAGACTGATTTATTGAATGATATTGATTAATTGTTAATTAATGAATAAGTGGTCATTAGAATCATTAACATGAATTCTATAAAGTTCTGTCTGACCAACAGATGGTGCCCCTTTTACGAGAGCAGGTATTGAAATTGTAGATTAATATACATTGATATACATATTTTAATATCGTAATTTCCTTACATACACAGTTTACGTAGGTACCATTAGGTATTAACCTTATCCTCCTACAGCAGTGTGTTGAGATCTGCCCCCCTTCCTCTGTATGATCTCCCCTTCACACCTCTGGCAGCAGTTGGGGAGGCCTTGGAGACAGCATTAGCAGCGGGGGTTGTTGTTGTTGTGGAGGTGGGGGGCTCTTCAGCGGGGGAGATGGTGGTCTCTGGCTCCCAGTCCTCAGGTACCCCTTTTCCACCGAGGCATTTTGAGGGCCGGTTCGAAGCCAATGCCCAATTGCGAACCAGTTCTTCCTGTTTCCACAGACAAAGAGCCGGCTCTCGACCAAGAAAACTGGTTCCCGAGCGGCCCCAACTCTTTGCTGGGCTGGAACCGGCCCCGGCTTACGTTAGGGCCGGGGGCGGGGTTAACGCTCGAGGCAATGGGGGAAAATACGCCACTGCGGAGTTTTACTGAAGTTACTGTTCCCGGTAAGTTTCACTTTTAAAATGTTTCACCTCGTTGCAAACCAACAACACATTTCTGTTTAGTTTACCAAGCTAGTGATTACGTTCGTAACAGCAGCAACTAGTGGCTTTGCTTCCTCGGGTAATGTAAGCTGACCGGCTAGCTAGCCCGCTAGCGTGATATTGCTAACAACAATGTTAGCATGCCACTTTCTGACTGCCGTTGGCTCACTAAACGTTACCAACTACCAACGTGACTTAACATCTGTGTTCGCAGCATCGTGGACACGTTTGTGATTAAACCGCTGTTCTCTGGTTTGTGTTTGTAGAGCTGTCGGACATCGGCGATATTGAACGGAGGTCCAACCTGCAGATGACTAAACATTAATCACTCCGATCTATTGATCACACACTGTCCTACACTTTAAAAAATGTTGTGATTTTAGTATTTTGTGTATTTTATTGTTATTGTATTATTTGCCAAAATAAACACTTTTTCTGAAGAGACATGTCTGCTATGCTTGAAATGAGACCTCAGACGTATACAGTGACATAATGACGTGGCTCTCTGGGCTCTCTAGCCGCTGGAAAAGCAAACAGGTTCTCGGACGGTTTCGCAAGTTGAACCAACTGCGAACCAGCACGCGCACCGGCCCGGCTCTTGAACTAGGTTCGCGTTGGTGGAAAAGGGGTATCAGATGACTCATCTGATGAAGGGCTGATCCACGGCACATGTAAACGATCATAGTAAACAATCATTAGCTATATTATTATTATTATTATTATTATATAAATGACCCTCTGATTGAGGTGCACTGACTGCTATTTGAATCAAATCCCCATTGTCAGACTCTGCTGCAAATAAGCACACACTATCTGCTCCCCACCCCCACTTTCAGGTAACCATAGTGATGTAAATTAGCACTAGGGTGCTAATTTAGTCAGGTCTCTATCGATGGTTTATAAAAATTACGTATAATTTTACAGTTTATAGTTTATAGTAAATTACTGGCTACTGGTTGCATTACTTTTACAGTAATTTATTATACATATTTCACAGTAATGTACTGCACTGTTTCACAATAATGTACTGTAAATATTTCACAGTAAAATACAATGCAACTACAGTTATATACTGTAAATTCACAGTTGCCATGCCCATTGAATTACTGTGATATAGCAGTATGTAGCTGTGGAATTACAGTATCTTGCTGTATGTACAGTAATTGTCTGTATTTTTTAATTTTTACTGTAAAAGTAATGCAAAGCCAGTAATATACTGTAAATTTACAATTCAGATAATACAGTAAAATATTGCAAATTTGACTTCTTAACTGTGATTTTACCACACAAACATGCTTTGGATTTGCTAAATTAAAAGTCAAAACAAGAACAAAGGAAACAAAGACAATACTCTTTAACTTTTTAATAAAAATAATTTAATTCAACATCAAACATGAATTTTCATTTTGCCGATATTCGTTCCCTGTCTATAAACATATATGACATGAATAAATCAATATTTAATCACTATCCAACAATAACAAACGTCAATTTACAAAAACTTTAAGTGATGGTTGGGAGTAAAATACACCCGAGGTAATTTCCACCATGACATCCAGCCAAATACCCAGTAATAGATATACCAGTGGAAATTACCTCGGTGCATTTTACTCCGAACCATCACTTTAACATATACAGTATAAAAATACGGTTTAAACAATCAACAACTGAACATATACAATATGAACATACTGACAAACAACACAACAATTCAACATTCAAACTGACCACTCAATGTCCAAAAGCTTCCTCTGCAGAGTGCTCACATTTGAATTGATGGCTCCATGCTTTTTCTTTGACTTGGACCCCATCTCTGGGTTAATGCCCAAGAAGCACCTGTAAACAATAAGACAACTTTCAGTTTTACAGATTTAATATTGCAATGTTTATCCAAGGCACCTGCAGTGGTGCCCCTTCCCCTTTAACTAAATCCTACAACAAAGAAATTAGTATTGAAAGCTAAGCAAGATTGATACAAGCAAGCAAATCAGGTGTGTAGAAATTGAGATACACATGCAAACATTGAAAAACAAACACTTGTTTAAAAAAAGTAAGAATTAAGCAAGAATGCACGCTATCAAGTCAGCCACTCGACACCCGAGTTGGAATGGTGAATCGGGTGACAGTAGTGCTAAATATTAGAAGGGAACATAGTATAATGGAAAATAGTAATGGAAAATTCCTGAGACAATAATGCACTAAAGTTGATGAAGTTTGCACATGTCCACAGCTCACAGGTTGTGTGCTCTCTTTGCCATGCTATCAAAAGGAAAAAGTTGAGGAGTGTTGGGCTGCTGAATTTGATTCAGATTGACCAAATACAGAGGGCAAATTAGAGAATGCTCAACCATAGCGCTCACTCTCACTGTGTTTACCTTTCTGTTCTAAGAGAATCACATGAAGGATTATTTCAGTTTGGAAATGTCAGACATTGACTGAAAGCACTGAGAATGTAGCACTGATAAAATCAATCAATAAAGCATTGGAGGCAGGCAAAAATGCCAAATGAACAACCATAAATGCTATGCAAGCAAGATGGTTTACCAAGCAAGGAATCCAGTCCAGTGTTAATTTAAGTGTTACAATACCTTTGGATAAACTCCAGAGTGCACGAGCCATGCTCAGGATACTGCAGATTGAAGTTGTAGAAGCTGGCAAAAACCGCTGCTATCCCATTGATGAAGTGGTCATGCGGTCCCATCACCACCTGTCCTTCAATGGAGAGCATCCAAGCACTAGGCTTCATCATGTCGCCTGAAATAACAAGAGATACCCATCTTGCACTATTTTACATTTCATTCATTTAAACATTGAATGCTATTTGAAAACTGTGACCCACTCACTGACCATCGTTATTGGTCTAATTGACTGTCTCTTGCACACCTGATGTCAGAGAACATTGAGCCATACCTTGCTCGTGCAAGATTTGGTTTAAACCTGATCATGTTTTTTTTTTTACCATCTATCACTGATCTCCATCGTTAATGAGCCATATCGGTTGATCCAATCTGTTTACTGACAGTTTTTGTATAGCTTCAGCCTTTAAAAAACTGGAATCGCTGCCCGGTGCAAATTTACATGAGTATTTAACAAGTTGCTCAGCTGATGTTAGCAAACAGTCCAGATTGTGAACTTAAATTTACACCCTGCTGAAAATATGACACTGTACATGTCTGGATAAACACATTTAACACATACAATCTATCTATATATAGCAGTAGATCTGTGAAAAAAGCAGCTTTCCATTGATGTGAGCCTTAATATGCAAGTTAGTGTATGTACAGTTAGGCCCGGAAATAATTGGACAGTGACACAATTTTCATGAGTTGGGCTCTACATGCCACCACATTGGATTTGAAATGAAATATCCACAACAGAATTGAAGTGCAGACTGTAACGTTTAATTCAAGGGGTTGAACGAAAATATCTTATTGAAAATTAAGGAATTGTACACATTTTTATACAGACACTTCACATTTTAGGGGCTCAAAAGTAATTGGACACATAAGCATAACCTACACAAAATGTTTGTTTTTTCAATATTTTGTTGCGAATCCTTTGGAGGCAATCACTGCCTGAAGTCTGGAACCCATGGACATCACCAAACGCTGGGTTTCCTCCTTCTTGATGCTTTGCCAGGCCTTTACAGCAGCAGCCTTCAGTTCTTGTTTTTTTGTGGGTCTTTCTGCCTTAAGTCTTGTCTTGAGCAAGTGAAATGCATGCTCAATTGGGTTGAGATCCGGTGACTGACTTGGCCATTGCAGAACATTGCACTTCTTTGCTTTAATAAACGCCTGGGTTGCTTTTGCTGTGTGTTTTGGATCATTGTCCATCTGTATTGTGAAGCGCCGTCCAATCAACTTTGCTGAATTTGGTTGAATCTGGGCAGAAAGTATATCCCTGTACACTTCAGAATTCATCCGACTACTTTTGTCTGTTGTCACATCATCAATAAACACAAGTGACCCAGTGCCACTGGAAGCCATGCATGCCCATGCCATAACACTGCCTCCACCATGTTTTACAGAAGATGTGGTGTGCTTTGGATCATGTGCTGTTCCCTTTCTTCTCCAAACCTTCCTCTTCCCATCATTCTGGTACAGGTTTATCTTTGTCTCATCTGTCCATAGAACACTGTTCCAGAACTGGGCTGGCTTCTTGAGGAATGCTTTGGCAAAGTCAATTCTGGCCTTTCTATTTTTTGTACTTTTGTACCTATCTTACGTACTAAATGGTTTGCACCTTGTGGTGAATCCTCTGTATTTACACTCATGAAGTCTTCTCTTTATAGTGGAGCTAGAGACAGCTACACCTACTTCTAGGAGAGTGTTCTTCACTTCAGTGGATGTTGTGAATGGGTTTTTCTTCACCATGGACAGTATTCTTCGATCATCCACCACTGTTGTCTTCCCTGGACGTCCAAGCCTTTTTGAGTTCCCAAGCTCACCAGTGCACTCTTTTTTTCTTAGAATGTACCAAACTGTCGATTTGGCTACTCCAAGCAGTTCTGCTATTTCTCTGATTGACTTTTTCTTTTTTTTTCAACCTCAGGATCTTCTGCTTCATCTCCATTGAGAGCTCCTTTGACCGCATGTTGTATGGTCACAGCAACAGCTTCCAAATGCAAAACCACACACCTGGAATCAACCCCCAGACCTTTTCAAGTCAAGTCAATTAGTTTCACTACTTAATTGATGACCGGTTAACAAGGGAGAAGCCCATGCAGCCTTCTGAGTCAATTGTCCAATTACTTTTGGTCCCTTGAAAAGGAGGTGGCTATGTTTTAAAGAGCCATAATTCCTAAACCCTGTGTCCGATTTGGATGTGGACACTCTCAAATCGCAGCTGAGAGTGTGCACTTTAAGCCCATATTAATTATATAATTGTATTCTGAATATGTTTTTTGTAAAAAGGCTAAAACAACAAAACTTGTGTCACTGTCCAAATATTTCTGGCCCTAACTGTATGTTATGTTGATAGTCCGTCTGCAATAGTCATCTGGGCGGAAACAGCAGTTCACAGCATGCTCTGCTAAGAAATGGCTCACGTGTCAATTGTTTTTGTAATCGGCAACTATAAAACAATTTGAAAATCACCAATTTACAGTATACTGAAGATCGGCCGATTCTGATTCATGGCTGATCTATCGGGCGTCCTAAGTGATACAGTTCCAAACCAAATTTTAGTCAAGGCACTACCCTGGAATGCTGGAAAAAGCAATCTGAAATTTCTAAAATAATTTACTGTACACCAACTACTGGTATACTACTGCTTAAGATCAGATTCAGAAAAGATGGAGCCAAGCAACAATATTTGGGAAAAAACATGTCAAGAGACCAATCAATAAGTTATGTGACATGATCATGTAGTGACTTTTTTGTTCATTTTTAAAAATGACCACATACAGCTCGAAATATCAATATAAAATCCAGATATCAACAGTACCTTGGACAATCAAGCAGGGGGTGCTTGGTAATGTCACTGTCCTCTGCACATCAGCGGCTGTGGCACACGGCTGTAAAATAAGAAATAACATACATCTATGGTAGCATATATTCAACATGGCGCATAAGAGACGTTTCAATGCTTTAGAGGTTAACCAGAGCAAATGTCATGTGTCAACATGTGAATGAATGCGATTAAATGTATGCGTATTAAATGTGTGAAAGTGAATTAACTATCTAATGACATCACAACTTGCTTTTTTATCTTTTAAACAACGTACATCACTCTCAAGCATTCTTGGGCTCTCTGAAGTATGCCATCAGGAGCATAAGGACACATGCAGCCTTGTCTGAAGTCTCTGGCTCGTAGTTTTTCAGGACATCCTCGATCCCAGGACAACGGCTGTGTTCCTGGCAGAAACGAATGACTGTACTGCCTTTGCTGTTCAAGGCCTCTTGCAACTTATTGAGGATGGAAACATCTGTCAGCTGACCAAAGTGGGAGTAAAGGCCTCTTTGCGAGAAGAGAAAAGGCCATTCCTCCTTCATTTCTGGCTGGTGCAGGCACACTGTTAAGGTGCTGAATGATGTATGTCTTCTCCATCAGCAGGTCAGCGCTCTCTGCCCCGCCCATCCCTTCCTCTGAGTAGATATTGCAGTTTCCTTTTCATTTAATCCAAGGTTGCCTCAGTCTCTCCAGCAGGAAGTTCTGCAGGACACCACCTCACACATCCGTACTGATCCACAGGGCCTCTTGCCATTACTCTGGCCCCCTCTGCCACCCCAGTGTGTGGCCTTCTCGCTCTGCGTCGCCGTGCAAGAGTGTTTTTTCTATTTTTATGTTCCACTCTCATTTTAATTTGCTGAAGAAGAGAGTGACAGCCGTCTCCAATAATGTCTCCTTTTTTCCCGACATCGGCAAAACTTTTCGGATACTCACTAGTTGTAATTCAATAGTTGATTAGACATCGATTAATCATTGCAGCCCCAACTAAGACAAACTATTCCCATCTCAAATAACTAAGTTGTGCATTCTTTTTACCACTAGTCACTGTCTTGTTTCTTTTGTCACCTGGCTGTTTAAACTGCCCACAGTAGATGCCCATGTCTCTCAGCTTTACAAAAGTATGTTTCTCTGTCACAAAGTGCACAGAATCATGGAGAACAATGACCAGGTTAATTTCCCCAACATAAAGTTCTTCATCATTGTTCCCAAGCAAAACAAACATCCCTTTTCTGTACACAGTTCCCTTCACTGTGACATTGTTACAAGCCACTGCAGATTGTGACTCAAACTCATAACTGGCTACAGATACTCTGATCCTGTCATTGTAATCATTCACATAAAACTCTGTACCCTTTTCTACTTGTATAGGTGGAGGGAACAGGTTTCCTGCACTCAAGTAGGCTTGCAGTAGTTGGTGTCTCTCTGCCAGAGTTTTGCAAAGACTTTTGAAGTTGTGTAATTTTCTGGCACACTGTTTGAAAAACGTGTGTTTACTTTCAAATCTTAGCATCCACAGGCGGATTAGTGGGCCAAAGTCTATGATCAGCTCTGGATAATGGCACATATAGTGATGCTTTGGCTTCAGGGGATGGTCAGGGAAGAGCTTTTTCCTGTAGTATATGTACTCTTCAATGATGACTTTTAGATATGCTACTTGGCCTGCCGTAATGGCTGGTGCACAGACAAGTTCCACTATTTCTCTTAGCTGCAAAATGAGTTGCCATACCTCATTGTCACAAGGATTCTTTATCCTGTCACCTACCAAGAGAGGTAGCAATCTAAGAAAGCACCAGTTTTGAACTGCATTCCCACTTAATCTCTCACTGCGCGGAGCGAGATCTGCCGGTTTATCGTTGCCATCATTTCCTTGGTATTTGAATTGGTTCTTACACCGATTTAATTGCAGGTAAGTAAAATGCTTCTCCTTGACTAAATGACCAATAAACAAAGCAAGGTCATAAGAGATGATACCCTCAAACAAGTCATGGCCAAGGCATGGTGGAAGGCCAGGCTGGCAAACATGGAAATGAGCAAGCTGGTTGAAAGGAGAGAAAGACTTAATGCCGCATACATATTAAGTGTCATTAGTTTTTAGATCATCCAAATGGCTTTGGTATAGTTGTGCTGTTCTACTGGTACCAGACAACTGTGGTTCATTCACAAATGTATCTCTATCTATCTCACAGAAGCGACAGAAATGATCAGCACGACTGAAATTTTCCAAAAAGCCCCCAATAGAATGGGATCCCAAGTTGTCTCCTGAAATGGCAACCAAAGTGCCTTTAACAACACTGCCATCACTTATCACGATCCCTCTCTCTTCCAGGATTTTGAGGTCTCGATCAGTGGTTCAAAAACTTTGTTCATCCCCAAGTATTTAAAGTCCTGCTCCTTACAGAGGAGGACAAGTTGCATTTGATTTATACTGGATCTGTTGTGTGGCAAAATCAGTCAGGGTTGAGTAAACAGCTAACACTTTGTGCTTTTTTCCCCCTGAACCAAGTGGGTTCACAACCTCAAACGCATCTTGGTATAGTATCAAACCAATCGATGAAGGCTCAGTTTTCAACAACAGATTACTTTGAACTCCCTCTCCATCCCTAACATCCTGATAGACATTATCAGTAGAGGGTTTCAAACTGATTGCGGCATACTGGTCTCTTACAGACTCACTTTTGAACAGTGCAGCCAATGTCTCCTGTACAGGTACATACTGGGCAAAGCACTCTTTGCCATTCTCATCAATTCCCAAGAACTGAGGTACAGGCTCAACATAGTTGAAACTCTTTTTAAATGCACCCTTCCTCTTTATGTCTGTGCTCAAAACTCCCCTATTATAGCGCTTGAGTAGATCCCCTGCATTCAGATCATCAATAATGTTGCTTATGGTGGCTTCAGGAATTCCAAGTACCTTCAACTTCTCACTCAGAATGCTAAGTGAATGTGACAGGCCAAGTTCATGGGCATTTTGAAAGTCCTCAATGATTGTTTGTATGGTACTTGCTGGTAACAATAGCTTAGCTTGTAATTTTAAGTAGAGAAGTGTAATGTTTTGGGAAAAGAGGGTTTCATCCACAGCAAATGGCATTTCTTGTTCATGTTGTTCATCAGAAATATCTGAACATGACTGACTCGACTCAGGCTGATTCCAAGGCTCTGTGGGAACAGACTTGTCTAGAACCAAATCATCCAGATCCTCTACACTTCTACTTGTATGCTTCCGGGAAACATGTGAGGCAAAACTGGATGCAACTGTAAACCTGCGGTCGCAACCTCTGAATAGGCATTTGGTTTCCAATCCGTCTTTTATGTGTGACTTCAAATGCTTCATGAGTGAGGTTAAAGCGTCACACTTAAATGCACAAGACACACACTTTAAGGATGTAACAAATGGCTTGCAATGCAGCAGGGTAGATCCTGGTCCTCTGTGGTCTCTGTACATGTGTTGTCAGAACACTGGCTTTCCGAGTACAGTCAGGTACACCACATTGATAGTCATAATTGGGAGTGTTACTGTGCAGCTTTGTGTGCTGAATAAACTGAAACACAGTCTCAGACACATGCTCACACATTTACAGAGGAACATTGTTCACCTGACTGACAAGATGCATACAATGAATTGGTTAGCAGGGCATGAAATACACCACAGCTATCAGCAAAGAAAATCCATCACAAATTTCATACCAGCCACCGTCAATCACCAATCAGCAATATATTCACTGAGGAAAGGGTGGGTGGTGGAATGGGAAGATATCTGGATGTTGGCTGGAATGAAAGAAAAAATAATGAAAATTAATTAAAACATATTTGCATCCAATTATTATCAGCTAAATTATTCACAAATAACTCAAACTATTCATTTTTGATGCATTGCATGCTGTCAATAAATCCTGAGAATTAAACAACACGTGCTCAACTCCTGTAACTTTCGGACTTCCCATGTATTGTTTTTTTTTTTTTTTACCGTAAAAGTTATAGCAACTTTTATTGATTCATGACTATAAGCTTAATTTGACCCAAATGTAATTTACTAGTTTGATGAGAGATTCAGTGGTGGATCAAAGTATAATACCAAAAAGAGAACCACTTAATTTTCTCAGATTAATTACATTTTTTTGCCTCTTTGGGTATGTGTTCTTTTTACCTCAACAGCCTGCTCCGCGGGTCACTTGTTTAAACTGCCTCTGAAAAAGAATGGCGAGCAATTAGTGACAGATCATATACTTTAAGCTGGAAGAGATTAGTAGTCAAGCAAATACTCATGCATATTCCTCCTATCGATATGCAAAGACCATCGAATGCAATTTGAGCTTCCTTCTCTGTGAGGCAAAGCTTTGCGGAGAAAAACGGCTTTGAAATGACTTAGTTGCTGCAGCTGGAAGCTAACGTTAGCTTACTTTGACTTTGACTTTCATGCTAATTCGCGGCAGAAACACCGCATATTCTCGGTCGAGTAAGTCACAAACTATGCCTCCTAACGACATGCGGAGACCATTAAACGAATACACATGATTTGAAATTCCAAAGATATAAGTTACTTCTCTGTGAGGCAAAGAAAAACAGCTTTGAAATGACTTAACAGCCAAAAAAGTGGAGCATAAAGTGAGTTACCTTGATCCAAAAGATCGTTAATTTACTAACTCACACAACTAATAGACAGTTGTGACAAGCTGTCTAATATTTTAGGCTAATGATGTTAACCTTACCTTTGAGTTCTTCTATCCGGGTCCAAACAGTATCCACCATGGAATGGCACTGATCCATCAGTTTGCCTCTTCTTGATCCCACAATGCAGCACAGTTAAAGCGCAATTAAAGTTTTACAGTAATATGTTGTGTTATGACAGAGGATGCTTTGAATTAGTATTTTACTGTGAAATAATACAGTAAAATGTTGTGTAATCCTGGTATCATCTTTTTCACAGTAATTTACTGTGTCTGCACCGATTTCACAGTAAATTCTAAATTAGAGCATCATATTGTGATTATTACAGTTAAAGCCTGTAAAGTGCTAATACAATAATTTATTGTGAAATATTACAGTTAAATAATTTTAAATCCTGGTAACATTTACAGCAGGTGTCTCAAACTGATCCAGTAAAGGGCCGCTGTGGCTGCAGGTTTTCATTCCAACCAAGCAAGAACACACCTGACTCGACTTATTCACCTACCTGATTTGCCTTCACACCTTGATTGGTTGGATCAGGTGTGTTCTTGCTTGGTTGGAGTGAAAACCTGCAGCCACAGCGGCCCTTTACTGGATCGGTTTGAGACACCTGTTTTACAGTGTAATAGATAATGCTCAACATGGCTTTAGAGATGGACATTCCACATATACAGCACTAGTTAAGATGACTGATGATTGGGTAACGGGAATTGATAAAAGCTTACTATCAGGTGCAATTTTATTAGATTTTACTTCAGCTTTTGATCTTATAGACCATAAATTGCTGATTGATAAATTGAAATGTTACGTTTTTGGTTCCATGGCTGTCTCATGGTTTGAGAGTTATTTATCTGACAGAACTCAATGTGTATATTTAAATGTTACACTATCGAACAGCAAAGGTATAAGCTGTGGTGTGTCGCAAGTCAGTTGTTTGGGACCACTTCTATTTTCTATTTTTACAAATGATCTCTCTCTTGTGACTCAAAAGTCCAGTTTGGTATCGTATGCTGATGACACCACATTATATTACTCTGCATCTACAATAGGAGAACTTCACTCTGTCCTCTCAAAGGACATAGATGCTGTTTCTCAGTGGGTAGACTGGTTTTAAATATCTTAAAAACTAAAAGTATTGTCTTTGGTTCAAGACATAGTCTAACAAAAAATCCTACACTTAACTTACAGATTTCAGGACAATCAATCAAACAAGATGATAAAGTAAGACTTTTGGGCATTACCCTTAGTAATACACTTTCGTGGTCTGAACATATCACTCAAATTGTCGCCAAGATGGGTAGTAGTATTGCTGCTGTTAGGAAATGTGCTACCTATTTAACACCTGCAATTCACAGACAGGTAGTACAAACATTGGTGTTGTGTTATTTATTTGAAACATTATTCATAACAATTATCCTACAGCTCTTTCTAATCAGATTGGTTATAATGCTGATGTTCACCACTACAGTACCAGAGCTTCTACTCAAGGTCTACTTGCATTACCACGACCAAGAACTAATTCAATGAAAAGCACTGTTGTATATAGAGCCATTTCGTTATGGAACACTCTTCCTTTAAATATTAGGACTATTCCAAGTAAAAAATAATTTAAGAAACATGTAAAGTCACTTTCCAGACTCAAGAGTTAGGCGTTTGTTACCATTTTGTGAACTTCTTTTTCTTTCCTTTTTTCCTTTCTTTTTATTGTAATTGGATCTGTGTATGTTTTGTAACTGGATCCGTGTATTTTTGTTTCATTTTGTACTTTTGAAAAGGACCCCAGGAAGACTAGCCTGGGGTTTGTGCTAATGGGGATCCTCAAAAAACAATAAACAATATCCCTCTCCTGCACAGGTCTCTCAGGATCTTCTTTGCTGTTAAAACCACAGGGCTCAGCATTCCAAGGGGATCGTAAATGGAACTGACGGTTGAGAGGATTCCTCTTCTGGTAAGTGGTCGATCCTTAAGTACAATCTTGAACTTAAAGGAGTCTGATTTAATGCTCCATTCCACACCCAGCACTCTCTCCACAGGTAAGAAGTCCAGCTCCATGTCCAACCCTTCAACGCCTTTTGCTCTGTGATTCTCTGGGACGGCTTCCAGTACTCCAGGCCTGTTACTCAACCACGTTGTGAGAGAAAATCCACCCTTCGAACACAAAGAGACCAGATTCCTGTAAAGCAACACTGCTTCCTTCTCCGTGGCCACTGACACGAAGCAATCATCTACATAAAAGCAGTGCAATAGTTTGTCCACCGTTTCCTCACTGTAGTGATGCCAATAGTCCTCTGCACACTTTCTGAGAGCGAGGTTGGCACAACTGGAAGATGATGTCACCCCAAACAAATGCACCTTTATACTATGCTCAGCAGGTAGTTGCTCCATATCCCCGTTTGGCCACCAGAGGAACCGGAGGAGGTCTCTGTCGTCAGGAGGCACCTGTACCTGATGGAACATGGATTCAATGTTGGCCATGATCACAACTGGTTCTCTCCTAAATCGGGTCACCACTCCAATCAGAGAACTGGTAAGATCAGGGCCCTGTAGAAGTTGAGCATTCAATGATGTACCTTGATATCTTTCTCCACAGTCGAACACAATTCTGATCTTTCCTTTGGTGGGATGGTAAACGCCATGGTGTGGTATGTGTTAAAACAATTACCCGATGGTTTAGAACTGGAGGAAGGAGATCAGAGTCAGCTCAAGGTCCAAACAGGGATTTAATCTTGATCAAGAGGAGAATTCACAGAGCAACATGCTGGTCTGTTACACAGTGAAGACTCAACATGCTGTGAGAGAAACTGAGTATTTATCCATCTTTTGTGGGTGTGTTCTCACTCTCAGTTCAAAGGGATGGAAATCGTAAACTCAGATGTTTATCTAAACCTTGCATGGGTCGATAACCCCCTCTGGGTCATAAACCACACCTAGGTCACAAAGCACACATGGGTCGCAAAACACACACAAATGGCCACAGGCCACAGGTCACAGGTCACATTTTACCCTCAGTTCAGATGCCTCTCATCAAGGGTTACAAAATTTCCATCACATACCCCTCCTGTTTATGCTGATTCTAAGCATAATCATAACATACATTTTGTGAAGTGTGAGAGCGAAAACCCTATCAGGCAGTTCATAACATTCTTTATTATCCATTATCCTTCTAGAAAGGGAAACTCTCTCACGGTCCCGCTGCCCCGGCAACCACCCGCAGATACTCCATTTGACAAGGCACAGAAATAATATATAAATAAGCATAAATTCCAAAGAATTTTGATTACATTGTTGCCCCCAAAAACAAAACATAAATGTCCTCGCTAAGCTAGTCAAGCTATCGGGCTTGGCTACGGACCTTTCCCTACCTAGTTCAACTATCCCTTGCACGTAAAAAGAAAAAAAACAATGGGGTCACCTTCAATATATACAAATGCTGTGAATATTTTTCTCCTAAGTGGCTCTAGTCGGCCAATTCAGAAAACTACAACTTCAGTTAGATTTTCTGTATAGTCTCATCATAATCAGTAGAATAAACTTATAACAGCAATTATCTCTTAGTCTGTAGTGTCCTTATCTTCATCAAAGAGGTTACCATATAAATCATCATCTGTCAGATCAGAAGTAACATTTTCTTGTGCTGCATTCTCATAGTCCCCTCGGGGATAAAACAACATCCACAAACGATTAGAATGGCAATCATTACGGTTACAGATAACATCATAGTTTTTATAGAACCTGCCCATTTTCCAAAAATGTCCTGGAGCCATCCTGTCAGAGGATCATCAAAACCAGAGTTTTCAGCTAACTCTGCAGATAGAGAGGTTAATCCATTCAACGCCTTAGTGATGCTGCCATCAGGTGCTATATTGTTAGGAATAAACGTACAACACATATCTCCAAACATTTTACATACTCCTCCTTTTTCAGCCAACAACATGTCTAACGCCATCCTATTCTGCCATGCCATTAAACTAGTCTTATCTAACTGTTGATGTATGCCCCCAATTGCTTCCTTAGTGTAATTTAAAAATCTTTGTTGGTTATAATAGACGTAATTTATCCAATCCACATTTTTATTAACGGTTACCCACCAAGCCAGGAGTGTTTCAAACCCTGCAGCAACCTGATTTCTGGCTTTAAACTCATCAGGAACACCTCGAGGAACACCAATTGCATCTATATAAACTCTGTTGTCAAAAGATCCTGCTGGTGCATTTCTTTTTGTTCATGAATTATGTATCGTCCCTTTTTCTAATGCCATTGTGTCATATGGTAAAATATATGTCGGCATTAATAATTGTACCATAGCACAAGTTCCCTTCCAATCAGTTGGTAATTTTGCTCTGAGTTAGGGCTGTACGTTATGGACTAAAATTGATATCACGGTATGATTTGAGGCATTGACGGTAACGGTATTATATCGCGGTATTTTAATTTTATCTTTTAGTTTCTATGTAAATGCTTCTGAATTGGTAAAATACTGGTTAGGCAGCTATTACAGTACTTTTGTATTACTAGGACACATTTCACATAGTACAGAAGTGTTTTAAGAACATTTATTGAGCAAAACTGCAATAGAAAAAAATGCTAAATATTTTCTCATCTGTGAAAAACATATATTTTTTGAATACAATATAATCAAGCTGCACAAAGTTAAAATACAAACTGAATTCAAGTGCAGCTGAAATGGAGGTATCATTCCCTCAACAAACTTGAACAAAATAAAACTACCACAATGGTATATTTGTTGAAACAAAGTAAGTGACTCTTCTTCAGCAACAGTATTGCAAGAATTGTCATAATTGCACATTGTGTCTATGTTCCATTGGCCTCATTGCTTTTACCCTTAAAACAATAAAATATAGCAGCATAATATTAAATTCAAGTAAATTCAATAACAGCAGGAGAGAAACTTTTTCATCAACATCAATCAACATGATGCAACAACTCTCACAACACAACATTAGAAATAAGTAGCTGCTCTTCAGTAACAAAGCATGAATAGGCCTACATAGTGCAACGAACAAAAAAAGTACAACAGTGTTCTTAGTGCAAAAACAAACAAAATTTGCTTAACAAATATTGTAATTTAACATCCCTTCTTATGACTCATTCATTTCTGAAAGTGGCTGTTGTATTACAGGTTATTAGCAAGGAAGACAAGTCTGTCAACTGTCTCTGGCTTCAGAGCAGATCTGTGGCAGGTCACAATGTTGCCACCAGTGCTGAATGCCCTCTCTGAAGGGGCACTGGTGGCAGGAATACAGAGGTATTTCCTGGCCAAGCATGCCACTCTTGGAAAATTTGCCTTGTGCAGCCTCCACCACTCCAGGAGATCTGTCTCGCCATCAACCTCCTCTGCCTGCAGGTAGCTCTTGAGCTCAGCTTCCACAGCATCTCTACTGGAATAGGCAACTGGGCCAATTGGTTGAGCTTTCTTGAAAAAGCATCCCAGACTTCGCTTTGCTTTCTTTGGTGCCACGGCTGCCTCTGCAGTTTCTACTGCAGCTCCTTCTTCTGCAGCTTCTCTTGTTTGAGGCTCTTGGGTAGAATTAGCCTGTCTTTGCAGCAGTGACGTAATCTCTGCTGCAGCTATAGTTTTTATATATTCTTTCCTGTCATCTGCAATGTATGTTGCTCTGAAACGTGGATCTAGGGGGGAGGCCATGTCTAGCTGGTCATCTGTGGCAGCCTCAGAGTATTTTTCATTTAAATACTTGAGGATGGACTTCTTCATATCCTTTGTCAGGTCTGTGTCATCTTCAGCTGGAGTCAGGACAGTGTTGTTGAGAAGATGGAGCACAGGTTTGAAGTATGATACACTGACATATTCTTCTCCGGAGAGTGCATCAGTGAACTCAATCAGGGGGCCAAGGGTCTTGCTCACTGACTCCAGAACATCCATCTCTTGCCATGATGGCACCAGGTGCCGGGTTTTCTTTTCAGCCCTAAGGACCTGAGATATGGCTTTTTCCTGTTCGATCACCCTTTGGATCATTTTCTGGCGAGATCCCCATCTGGTTGGCGTTTCGGTGATGAGGCGGTGAGGAGGTAGTCGAAGTTCAGCCTGGGCATCAGCCAATTCTCTCCTCCTTTTTCCATGAGTAGGAAAACGCACTCACAATCTTCTTACATATGCCGACTGCACGTTCAACAACAGGCTCTCTGGCACTTCTCTCTGTAAAATAAATAATTCATTATTCTATATGAACACACATCCACATACATTTTATGTTATATGAGAACATAAAAAAATATATATTCATAAAATGAATAAAGGTATGTGCATATATATAAAGAATAATGATAATGATTAGGAATTATTCTATATACACACATCCTGATACATTTTTGAGAGAATGCTTACTATTAAATTGCAAATTCACACTGGTTGTGTATACAAATCAATTTTTTTAAATATAGGATATAACATGACAGACCAGAAAATATTTAGAAAGACATTTTTAAAAGACATCCTCACCTATTACAGTACACTGACTGGACTACTTACAAGGATATAAGAACAGTGTAAAATCAACCAGTAGTTGGCGATAGTGCCCCGTGTAGTTGTAAATTAAAAATAGAATAAAAAAAACATTTAGACCTACCGATAGCGAGGTGCAGCCGGTGGCCAAAGCACTGCAATCTGGTCCAGTCGTTCAGTGCTACTGCCTTCACAACATTTGCGCCATTGTCGGTGGTGATGCATACTTGCGACTCTTCTTTAAGTCCCCATGATTCAAGCGATTCCCTCAAGCCTTGGGCGATTGCTTCTCCAGTGTGGTCATCGGGGAAATATGACGTTTGTAAACACTTTCTGCACAACTCCCACTCGTTGTTGATGAAATGGATGGTCAAACTTAGATACGGCTCCATTGTCCGACTTGACCATAAGTCAGTGGTCGTTGCATAATGTTCGATGCTTTGGATTTCTTTCTCCACTTGCTCGCGGACCTTGCCGTATAGTTTGGGCACCTCAATATGACTGAAATGTGTTCGCGCAGGTAACACGTACCTGGGATCCAGTGCCTTGACCATATCTTTGAATCCCTTTCGATCGACCGTTTGAAATGGAACCATATCTTTACACAGGTAAACAGTGACGGCGTTTGTTACGTCGTTCCACCGCTGGCTTTTTTTGTCGTAAGGACTGCCTCTGGAAAATGCCTGCGTGAGCGATGTCTTGAGACGCAGAGACAGCTATTTTCTTCTCGCTGCTAGTCTGCGAAGGACGCATCCTTTGGCTCTCTTCATATTCCAACACGTGATTTCTTTGTAAGTGATGGAAAAGGTCTGTGGTATTACCGCCGTTTGCCACCACTACTTTCTTGCACAATTTGCAGTAGACAGTTTTCTGCTCGGTGTCTGACACTTTAAAACCAAACCATGACCAGATAATGGAATGTGCACCCTTCTTTTTCACCAACTGCTCCTCTTCCTCGCGTGCTGCGCTTTCAGCCATATCTCCGTCTGTTAAGCCACTGCCGCTCTTTCGTGCATGTTGTACACATGGACATGTTTGTAAACAGTGTGATGCTTACGCGGGCTGCCTGGACGCATTGCGGTGATGTCTGTTAAGAAGTCTGTTATGTCTGTTATGTCTGTCGCAAAAGACGAGCGCTTTTGCGCTTTTCAAAATAAAAGGGGGAAAAAAGAAAGTGCTCATCTACTGGTCACACCGGTCCTGCGGTAACATCAAAATCCATACCATAGCGAAATTCATACCGGTATACCTTCAGCACCGTTTATACCGTACACCCCTACTCTGAGTATCTTACCTCCACAGAACCACCATACATCAGCTCTGGCCATGGTTTGATCATTCACTATGTCATCAGTGACATTGCTCTCGCCCTTAATTACATCAAAGATGGTTTTACAAGTTGTCAATACTCCTACTGACACAGTACCTCTGCTTCGTGTCAAGCAGGTATAATTCCCGGTGTATGGCGTAAACCAAGGTGGTTTAATCTGTGATGACACTGGGGGGAACAGAAGTTTCAAAGTGGTGCAGTTTGTAGCACTCTCTGATTTGTTAATTCTAGCATGCAACGAAAACCTTTTGGATCATTATCTGGATTAAGGGGAAAAGGCACTGTGCCTAACCCCGGCCTGGCTGCTACACATGCTAGACAATTGGAAGAGGATAACTTGCTGTTTCGGGCTGTGTGAACGATCCATTGTAGCCATACATTTAAGTCTGTGAATCCTGTTTCTAGGGCATACGTTTCCTTCATATTTCTTATGTCCATATATTTTACAGGATTATTTTTCATCGAAGTCGGTTTGGTTGGTGTGGCTGTTACAGATGTTGTCTGATTTCTCGGGCTTGGGGACACAATTATATGGAATATCCCAACCTTGTTTATTCCACTCCCCCATGCTCCCAACACATACGTTCCATTATCAGTGCATTTAGGAGTCTTAAGTGTTATTATTACAGGCATGCAATTGTTTGTTTTGCAAATATTTTGTTTTGCAAGTATCTTGATCATTTTCAGTCGGTTTTACAAGTTAGAATTTGGGTTGTATCCCCAATCCCGTGGTCCTGTGTTAGCAATTACCCAACTCCACTTCTCGCACGCACACCCACCTATATGAACAGCTCTACCCCACGCTTTTCTATATGCGCTGCATACCTCCGTGGTGACACAGATATAATTTTCTGTCTCAGGCCAGTGAAAGTGTTGTCCTGAACAGGAGAAAACCTGACATGCATCAATCTGAGCAATGCAATTCATCCCTTCAGTACATTTTATTATCACTACACCTCTACTAGTGTCCCACCTGGATTGTATTCCTATAGCTCTTTCCCTCATTTTATCATATACCTGGCCTTGTGTCACTATATTTGAAATAAGGAACGCAATTGTGGTCACACATAAAACAGTTATCAAGCATAGCTTTAAGTCCGGCATGGTGAATGTTTCTACTTATCTGACAGTGGTATTTGTGCCCTTTTGCAGTGTGTGAGATGGATCCAAGTCTGTCTTTCAGCTATGCGGACTGCTGTGGGTGTAGACAATAGTACTTGATAGGGTCCTTCCCAGCGTGGAGCTGACCAATTCTTTCGCCTCAGGACCAATCTCCTGGGTTTATTGTTACTGTTGGTGCTGGATCTGTAGGAGGAGATACTGTAGACATAACACTTTTGTTCTTCATCATTTTTGACATGTAGTCAACGATTGTTTCAGTCAATCTTGTATCATCTCCCTTTGTATCTATTAGCGGTACCCTAAATGGCCTTCCATATAATATTTCGAATGGTGATAATCCTGTACTGTTGGGTTGAATGTGTAAGCTTAATGCTACAGCTGGTAGACATGTTACCCAACTTTTCCCTGTTTCTTCCATAGCCTTCCTCAGTTTTGCTTTAATAGTTCCATTGTTTCTTTCCACCAGTCCTGCTGACTGTGGATGATAGCTACAATGGAACCTGAGTTGGATTGAAAATATTTCAGATAGCTTTTGTATTACTTGATTCCTAAAATGAGGACCGTTATCACAATAAATCTTTTCTGGAAAACCATACCTTGGAGCTATTATTGTAGCTAAAATTTTGGCCACAGTTATTGCATCATTGTTCACTGTTGGTGTAATCTCTACCCATTTGAGAACATATCCACTATCACTAAACAGTATTTCATGGGTAATCCCATGACTCAATATCTCAGCAAATCTAAATACATTTTTTGGTAGTAAAGGCTTTCCGTCGAGGCTCTCCCAAATCCCCGTTTCTGTCTGTGTGGCTCCTTTGTTTCACCACATGTTTTTCTCAGTCTCAGGTGAACTATTTTGCATGTCTCTCAAAACGTCATGATCTATATGTGTAAGCGTAGTCTCGGTAGTATAAATGTCATCTACATTTTTCAGAGTGGCAGCCGCTCATTTTTCTTCCTTGTCCGCTTTTTTATTCCCCATTGAAATAAAATCTTTACCCGTAGTATGTGCAGCACACTTGCATATTGCAACTTTTCTTGGCAGTTGAACGGCATCCAGTAGCTGCAAAATGAGATCTTTATGTGTAATAGGTTTCCCTGTAGATGTTACCATGCCTCTATTTTTCCACTGTTATGCAAACATGTGAAGTGTCGAGAATGCATACTGGCTATCTGTATATACAGTTATATCTTTATTTCTCCCTAATTTGCACGCCTCTGTAAGTGCAACAAGTTCTGCTGCCTGCGCAGAGAAATGCGACGGTAAGGAGCCTGACTTCAAAACCTTGTCAGATGTTACTACAGCATATCCACTTACATTTGTCCCGTCAGGATTCTTTTTACATGAGCCATCTACAAATATCACAATATCAGCAGCATCAAGTGGTACATCGGTGAGATCTGGTCTTGGTAAAACTCTAGCACTAGTTTCTCCGACACAATCATGTGCTATTCCATCTGTTTCATTTGATAGCAGGGTTGATGGGTTTAGGGTAGTGCATCTCTCTATAGTGAGATGTTGCTGTGACAGTAGGATAGTCATACAACTAAGATGTCGCACTGGTGACATAAAAGCTATTTTGTTCTGCATTAGAAGTGCTGAGACCGCATGTGACACCATAAGTGTCAGTGGGTGAAACAACGCTATAGAAGCAGACCTCTGCACACTGAGTGCAGCTGCCTGTACTGCCTGCAAACAGGGTGGCATAGCCTTTGTGATGTTATCAAGTTTTGATGAATAATATGCAATAGGTCTCTGTTTTCCTCCAAATGGTTGTGTTAGAACACTAGTCATAAAACCAGATCTTGCATCGCAAGTCTGAACAAACGACTTTGAGTAATCAGGGAAAGCTAATACTGCAGAGCTCACTAGAACTTGTTTGAGTCTATCAAAAGCATCATTAATTTCTTGAGTCCATGTTATTTTGTCTTGAGCTGCCATAGGTTGGTCATATATAGCATTTTGGAGCGGTTGTGTTATTTCAGCATAATTAGCAATCCATTGTCTGCAAAAATTAGTCATGCCTAAGAAAGACATCATTTGTCTTTTGGTTGTAGGTTTTGGTGCTTGTAAAATAGCTGTTTTCCTTTTTGCGTCTAGATGTTTACCTGACTGAAATATTAAAACCTAAATATTTTACAACCGTTTGCCACAATTGCAATTTATTTTTGCTGACCTTATGTCCTTGTTCAGCTAAGAACTTTAATAGAGCTAAGGTATCTGTTTTGCAATCTATTTCAGTTTTAGACGCTATTAAGATGTCATCCACATATAATAGTATTTGGCTTTTACACGGGGGTTCAAATTTTGCTAAGTTTGCAGACATGGCCATAGAAAAGATAGTTGGACTTTCACAGTAACCTTGAGGTATTCTTGTATATGTATATTTTCTACCCTCAAACTGGAATGCAAACCAGAATTGTGAATCTCTATGTACTGGAACTGAGAAGAATGCGTTTGCCAGATCTATTACTGAGAAGTATTTTACTTTCGGGTCCAGATCGTTTAATAAAGTATGTGGATCAGGAACTAAAGGAGCTCTTGGTATTATTGCTCGATTTACTGCTTGCAGATCCTGAACCATGCGCCATCCTTGTGACGGTGCAGCCTTCTTTACAGGGAATAATGGTGTATTACATGGTGAATCTGGACACTCTCTGATTATCCCTCCAGCCAATAAATCCTTGATTATTGGCCGTATTCCTATTATTGCTTCTGGTTTCAATGGATATTTTCTTTGGTAGGGCCTAAATGAACCCTTCGGGGTTATTTCTACTGGTCCTATACCCCGTATTAGCCCTACATCTGCTGTCCCTTTAGACCATAGTTTTTCAGGAACAACTTTCAGTTCCTCTTCTTCTTTATCAGTCAGTAAGTATCATTCTGTCATTTGAGACATTTGTATTTTTGTCATCCTGCAGGCTTCCATGCCCAACGGGGTTGGAATTACTCCTATTCCTAATTTTTCCATTAAATCTCTTCCTAACAGATTCACTGGACACCGGTTTAAGATTGCAACCACTGCTAAGACTGTTGTATTTGTCTTTAGATCGGTAATTAACACCGGTCGACTAAGTGGCTCAGTGACTATGTGTCCTGTCGCAGATTTAACCTTCATGCCTTTACCGTGTTGGAGTGGCAGTCTACTACCGCCTTCATCTTTTCTGATTATTGTTCTACATGCTCCTGTATCGCATAGAAAACGAGTTTTATGATTATTAACCAACAGGGTGACTATCGGTTTTTGATTCATGCTTAAAAATATTTCAGCGCTTTCTAATGAACATACTTCTTCCTCCTCATCTTCTGTGTCTTGGTGTGTGTGTGTGTCTTGGTGTGTGTGTGTGTGTGTGACTGTGCATGACTTGATTTATTGGCTAGTCACACCGATGAATCATCAACTCGTCTGGGTCTCCCTGCTCCTCCTCTCCCCCGCCAGCCTCCTTGACCTCTGCCCCTTGGAGCTCTACAGTCTTGAGCCCAATGTCCAAATTTACTACAATTGTAGCAGCTCTCATCTAGGTGCTTCCTTATAAACTGTGAGATCTCTGGCTTCATTCTATTCAGGAATGCGTTTTTTAGCTGCATATTATAGGGACCGTTGTCTGCTTTATCCTGTTGTAAGCCGCTGTTTGCTGCAAACACTATTTTCAGTCTTTCTAGGTAAATCAACACACCTTCATCTGCATTCTGTACACACCGTGCTATTTTGCTATAGTCTGCTCTTCCCTAAAAATGAGTTATTATTCTTTGAATTAAAGCATCAATTCGGACATTCCATTGAGCATCAGTATATGGTATGGCAACATTGTTGCGAAATGGGTCCCATGTTCCCTTAATCAAACACCAGTCTTGTTTTACAATGCACCTTAGTATTTTTTCTGCCTCTAAAGTGTTCAGCTGGAAACTGTTACACAATCTTTGAAACTGTTCTCTAAACTCTCCTGTGTTTTCCCTAGAGTGTGGGACCCCGCATGCTGCGTCTTTCACGTCTCCCTCTGTCCACGCTCTCTATACACTCTTATTGTTGCATCTTGCCCATCCCCAGCTCTCGGGTTAGGCATTTCTATCATCGGATATATTTCTTCTTGTATGTTCAAACTCACTGACTTCTTTGGAAGGGAGAGTACAGGCATGGTAGGAAGGTTATAAGAGTCATACCACTTACCAGACCTTGTTGTTTTTGGACTTCCTATAGCTGTTTCTGTCGGTGCAGGAGCGGTGAGAGTAGATGCAGAGAGAGAAGGAGGGTGAAGGACTTGAGCAGAGGCACATACTCATCATCCTCCTGTTTATCTCGGTTGGAGTACAAAACAGGATAAAGTTTATTGCAACTTTCCTTTAAACCCATACTTCTCCTCCCACTTCTTTATATACTTTACATTATCTAGAGCTTTCTGGCTCATTCGTTTTGCATCCCCTTTATATTGAACCTCGTCAGGTTTATGTTTATAACTATTACAATTTCCCATTTTGGATGTATTTATTTATATTTATATATATATATATATATATATATATTATTTTATTTTTTTTCAATACGTATTTTTATTTAAACGTTATTTCTATTTTACCGGTCTTTTCATTTCTTTTCCTTTTGAGTACTCTTATCCATGGGTCCATGACCCTCCCTGACGGCTTTTTTTTTCGCAGGCCTTCGGGATTAGTTTAATCTTTGTCCTTCCAAAGACAGCTTACCTGGATTTAGGGTCCTGCCCTTAATCTAAGAGAGTCCTGCTCCCCCAAGCCTTGGCTTGATTCTATTTATTTCCTTTTTTCTATTAGGTCCCTGACCTATTCTAAGAGATCGATCCCCCAAGTTCCCGACTTGCTTTACTTATTAGAAATTTCTTACCCTTTCAATGAGTCCCTGACTCTGTTTGCCTGGCTGATGCGTCTCCCCTCTGTGGTTGGCCCCGTCACCGCCCCCTCTTCAGAGGACCTGGCCTCTCTGTCCAAAACGAGGCTATATGAGCCTCTAAGGTCTTCAGGTCCTCTGGTACGAAGAGAGGGAAAGATATTGGGGCCCCACGTTGGGCGCCAAAGTGTTAAAACAATTACCCGATGGTTTAGAACTGGAGGAAGGAGATCAGAGTCAGCTCAAGGTCCAAACAGGGATTTAATCTTGATCAAGAGGAGAATTCACAGAGCAACATGCTGGTCTGTGAGAGAAACTGAGTATTTATCCATCTTTTGTGGGTGTGTTCTCACTCTCAGTTCAAAGGGATGAACTCCGATGTTTATCTAAACCTTGCATGGGTCGATAACCCCCTCTGGGTCATAAACCGAAAAACACACACAAATGGCCACAGGCCACGGGTCACAGGTCACATTTTACCCTCAGTTCAGATGCCTCTCATCAAGGGTTACAACATTTCCATCACAGTATGTACCATACTTTCCCATCACCACGGTCCAGTTCCTCTTTGGGCACCTTCTCAGCATAGCCTTTAGCCAACAGGTCATTTATAAAGGTATTATACTCAGTATGAAATGTTGAGTCCTTCTGAAAACTTCTTTTCAAATAACACAAACGCTGCTCAACAATTCTTTTGTTATTTGGCATATTGACGTCAATGTTCCTTAAAGGTAATGAAATCTGGTAATGCCCCTCCACCTGTTTTGCTGAGTTGGTGACAAACTCCAAGAATCTTTGATCCTCTCTTGACATTGCAGGTTGTTCATCAATGCTGCTTTCAGGGAAGTCAATCTTAAACTGTTGCTGCGCGAGGTCATCCAGGTTCACGACTGAAACTCTGTTGACAGTTATTTGTGGATGCTCCCAGTTAACAGTATCTCCACTGCTTCCTGTCAGTGGACCATTGACAGTCCAGCATAGCATGGTACGGATAGCATACGGTCCATCATTCACGCTACACACCACTTCCAGTGGTTCCAGTGCTTTAGGAACATTGGTTCCTATAAGAAGCTCTATTCCTGCATCAATCTGAGGTAAGTGAATGTCTTTCACATATGACCATTGTTTAATATCCCTTTTAGTCAGAATATTTCCTCTGTTCACAGACATGGATTCTTGCATGTAAGCTGTTGGCAGCTCGAGAAAATTGTTCCCCTCCAGTGCTGCAACCTCCAGTCCTGACACAATGTTGCTGCTTACAACTTTCTCCTGGCCCATGGTTCGGAGGAGAATGCGGCCCTTCCTCACTGTGAGGTGGAGCTTTTGCATTAAGCTCTCAGTACACTGCAGTGCTCCCCTGATCCATGAAAGCGTAAGTGACAACAATTTTGGTTCCTTTATTAGATTTAACCTGTACTGGCACAATAGGCAGTTTGCAGTCCTGGTCTCCAGCCCCTGTAAGACCACTTGACATCAGTGTGTTATCAACACGCAGCTCTGGGCTCCTCTGCGTCCGCTCGGAATCTTAAACGGGTTCCTTGTACAGTGGGATGTTTGAGGCTACACCTTGAGCAGGAAATCCTTTTACGGCAATCTTTACTGATGTGCCCTGTACAAAAGCATCCAAAACAGGTGCCATTTTCCTTCAAGAAGCCTATTTTCCTCTCATGAGGCATTCTTCCCATCTGTACACATACATCTAATGTGTGTCCTCCTCCACAGCAGATGCATGCTCTCTTTCCTGTTTGTTCAGTTTCCTTTTCTTTCCTTGCAGACTGATGTTTGTTCTCCAGAGAGCCTACAATGGTAGCAAATCTGCTCCCCTTGTTTCCAGGATGAAACTGTGGCTTCGGATTGTTTGTTCCTCGAATCATAGTTATTGGTTGAGTCTTGTATATTGCCGAACACAGGATCTGTCATAATTATCACTTGCCTTTCAATGAAGTCAGCAATATCTGTGAATCTAGCTCTTCGGTCGTATCGTTCTTGCAACTCACATGCTCGGTTTCTCCATTTGTCTCTGAATTTGTAGGGCAGTTTTTTGATGGTGCTCAACATGTTTGAAGGCATATCCATATCCAAAAGATACTGCACATCCTCCATGGCATTACAACAGCCTCTGAGAAAGAGACTGTAATCCTGCAGGGCCTTTATGTCCTCTGCTTTAATTGGAGACCATGAGAGGGCTTTGTTCATGTAAGCAAAGGCAATCTTTTGTTCATTTCCGAACTGCTCCTTTAATAAAGTGTGGCGCCCGCGGGACAGAGGTAAGGAGGAGGGAACCGGGGAGCATAATAAATAATGTGTATGTACCGCCGTGACAGCCACGGCGCTGTTGCCACCGCACTCTATCCCTCCAAGGCACTGCGCAGGGAACGGACGGCGGGCCATATATGGAGTTCCAATTGCCCATCAGAATCACCGGCGTGGAGGAACATGGCTTGGAGGAAATCAGTGACCCCCATCCGCGTCAACGGACGCGACGCCTCAGCCCTCCTAGACTCAGGGAGCACGGTGACGCTAGTCCGCCCCGAGTTCGCCCCCGGCCCGCCGCTTCCAGACACGGTGGCCGTGACCTGCATTCACAGCGAGACCCACCGCTACCCCACCGCCCACGTCGAGGTGCAGATGACACAGGACACATTCCAGGGTGCAGTGGGCCTCGTCCCGGACCTGCCAGTAGAGGTACTCATTGGCCGAGATGCGGCCCTGTTTCACCCCCTCTGGCGCTCCCTGTCAAAACGAGACGAGGCCAGGAAGCCGCCCCCCCCTGAAGAGTGCCCCGTGAACCCTCTAAGTGGACTAAATGAAGTCAGCCCCGGGGACTCCACTAGCGCTCCGAGCCGCGCCTCCGGGGAAAAGCCCCCTCTCTCCCGCCGATGAGGAGGAGAACCTCCTCGACCTGTTTCCCCTGGGCTCCGACACCCCGCCCCTTACGCCACGGCTGACGGGGAGCAGGTTGAGCAGCTGCTAGTGCCCTGCCCTTTTGTCCTGTCTGTCCTCTAGAGGGCCCACAGCCACCTCCTCGGCGCCCACCTGGGGGCAGAAAAGACCCTTGAACGGGTGGTCGGCCGGTTCTACTGGATCTGGGTGAAGAGGGAGGTGGAGGACCACTGCCGACAGTGCCCCGACTGCCAGATGGTGGCGCCCCGGCCGCACATAAGAGCCCCCTTAATTCCCCTCCCAATTATAACTACCCCGTTCAGCCGAATAGGGATGGACCTGGTCGGGCCCCTCCCAAAGAGCAGTAGCGGGTACCAATACATCCTCGTCGTGTTGGACTACGCCACCCGCTACCCAGAGGCCATTCCCCTCCGCGGCTACGAAGGGCATCACCAAGGAGCTGGTACTGATGTTCACCCGGGTCGGCATCCCTGAGGAGATCCTGACCAATCAAGGTACCCCCCCGATGTCTGGACTGATGCACGAGATGTGCAAACTACTACGCATTAAACAGTTACGCACATCTGTATACCACCCACAGACTGACGGCTTAGTGGAAAGGTTTAATCAGACCTTGAAGAAAATGTTAAAAAAAGTGATGGAACTGGACGGGAGAAACTGGGATCAGCTACTGCCTTTCCTAATGTTTTCGATACGTGAAGTTCCCCAGGCATCCACCGGCTTCTCCCCGTTTGAACTACTCTATGGACGGAGACCCCGAGGCCTGCTGGACCTGGCCAAGGAGGCGTGGGAGCAGCAACCCTCTCCCCACCGAACGATGGTTGAACATGTGGAGGGCCTCCGTAAGCGAATGACGGCGCTGTGGCCGCTCGTGAGAGAGCACATGGCCAAGCCCCAAACAGCACAGGCACAGGTCTACAACCGGGGAGTGCAACCCCGCGAGTTCCAGGTGGGGGATAAAGTCCTGGTGTTAATTCCCACTGTGGAGTGCAAGTTCCTGGCGCGGTGGCATGGGCCACATGAGATGATCGAGAGGACGGGCGAAGTTAACTACAGGGTACGACAGCCAGGTAGATGACACCCCACCAAGATATATCACATAAACCTCCTGAAAAAGTGGGTGGCCCGCAAGGTGTGTCTGTTTCTCTCTCCCCCACAGAAGCCGCACAAGACAGTGCTGGAGGCAGTGCCCATGGGAAAGCAGCTCACGCCCCGACAGACCCAGGACCTCCGGGAGCTGGTGCAGAGGCACCACCGGGTTTTTTCCACCAAGGCGGGCTACACCACCCTCATCGAACACCCCATCCACACAACCCCTGGCAGGAAGGTAAAACTAAGACCCTACCGTGTCCCCGAGGCCAGGGGACAGGCCATTAGAGAAGCGGTCCAGAAAATGCTACAAGCAGGCATTATAGAAGAGTCCCGGAGTGAGTGGTGTAGCCCCATCGTCCTAGTCCCCAAACCCGATGGTTCGTTACGGTTTTGCAACGACTTCCGGCACCTCAACGCCATATCACAATTCGATGCCTACCCCATGCCGCGGGTGGATGAGCTGATCGAAATGCCTGGGAAAGGCCCGGTACATTTCCACCCTCGACCTGACTAAGGGGTACTGGCAGGTGCCTCTCTCCCCCGAAGCCCGCGAAAAGACCGCCTTTGCGACCCCCGACGGACTGTTCCAGTACCTCCCGTTCGGATTACACGGGGTCCCCGCCACATTCCAGCGCTTGATGGACCAGGTACTCCGGCCCCACCGGGAATACGCGGCGGCGTAGCTGGATGACATCGTGATCCATGGGGAGGAGTGGGGAACCCATCTGGAGCAACTGAGCGCGGTACTCCAGGTGCTTGCGGAAGGCGGGGCTCACCGCCAACGCCAAGAAATGTCGCCTCGGCCTACAAGAAGCCAATTACCTAGGCTTCGTCATCGGCAGGGGCTGTGTGAAACCCCAGGTGGGGAAGGTTGAGGCGATCCGCGAGTGGCCCTGCCCCCAGAGCAAGCACCAGGTGAGAACATTCCTGGGCTTAGCCAGTTATTACCGCCGCTTCGTCCCTCACTTCTCCTCTCTCGCAGGACCCCTCACGGAGTATACGAAGAAGCAACAGCCAGACCGGATACGGTGGACCCCGGAGGCAGAAAAAGCGTTCCAGGGACTGAAGGACGCTCTCTGCTCCCATCCCGTGCTGGTGACACCTGACTTCTCCCTTCCCCTACTGGTCCAAACCGACGCGTCGGAAACCGGGGTGGGTGCCGTCCTGGCCCAAGTACAAGAAGGTGAGGAGCAACCCATCACATACAACAGCCGTAAGCTGATGCCCAGCGAGAACAATAATTCGACCGTGGAACGGGAATGTCTGGCGATCAAGTGGGCCATGGAGAAGTTGAGATATTATTTCCTGGGAAGGCAGTTCACCCTTGTGACCGATCATGCTCCGTTGGTGTGGATGGCCCGACACAAGGACACCAATGCCCGAGTAACCCGATGGTTCCTGGCTCTCCAGCCATACTCGTTCAATGTCACCCACAGGTCCGGCTCAGCCCATGGAAACGCGGATGCCCTGTCCCGGCGGGACCCCTGAGCTGCTGGATCGCCCCTCCCACATGGTCTTAGCTGAGGGGGTGGGTATGTGGCGCCCACGGGACAGAGGTAAGGAGGAGGGAACCGGGGAGCATAATAAATAACGTGTATGTACCGCCGTTGCATGTGACAGCCACGGCGCTGTTGCCACCGCACTCTATCCCTCCAAGGCACCGCGCAGGGAACGGACGGCATGCCATATATGAAGTTCCGATTGCCCATCAGAATCACTAGCGTGGAGGAACACGGCTGGGAGGAAATCAGCGCAAGATGACAGGAGGGGATAAAAGGAGACGACGGAGAACACGGTCGTGTGGAGAGTAAGGAGATGATGAGAGAGAGTGAGAGAGAGAAAACTAAAAGCCCTGTGTTTGACCCGCTTCTGTAGGAGCTTCTGACGTCGCCTCAGCCTCAGCCCCCTCAAGCCAGCCCCGCACTCCGCGGCATTTACAGCATCCCTGCAACAGTCTTTAATAAAGAACATTAATTGTGAATTTGGTGTGGACAGCCTTCTATTCTCTGAAATTGGTCACGTAGCGCCTTCTCGTAACCCCGAGGGCGCCACAAAAGCTTTTGCTTTTTTTATCCTCATTTTGGATACATGTGTTGACAGCTTTTCACAAGCTCTTTGGCATGACCCTTTGTGTGTTGTTCCAAAAAATATAAACGATGACAGCTGTTAATTGTGTTCCTCTCAACCCCATTCTCAAAAGCTTTAATGAACATGTGGTATTTTAATGGATCACCGTCATAAATTGGGATCTCATTGCTGTTGCATTAGCAATGTTGTTATTTCGTTTTGTTTCCTCATGATACCAAGAACATCATTGCTGTTTTGCTGATCCACTCCTTGTTGTCCATGTGAATCTTGTGTGTTGAATGGGCTCATATGAAGTTGCATTTGGTTTTGTTCATATGAAGTTGTATTCATGTTTGTTTGTTTTGGAACAAATTCATCTGCATTGACAATGAGACAATGAGAACTGTTAAGCTTGTGCCTTTTCAAAATATGATTTCATTCCATCCAAGACTTTTGATGTTCTTTTTCCACTGGTTGTGCTTTTTGTCTTGAGAATTTCAAGTTTTGCCATTTTTTCTGCAATTTCAATGTTCAGTTTAAGCTTTTCTCTCCTTTTGCGCAGGCGTTGTTCCTCATCTTCCAAAGCATGCTTAACCTTTAATAATTTGTGCCTCATGGTTAAGGCTGCCAGCTCGGCTTCTGCCATTAAACATGCAGAAGAGGTTGAAGAGCATCGTGACTGAGATGTTTTGTGGCTTTTAAAACACTGTCGCTTGGGTTAATGTCATCCTCATTTTCATTTGCTTCATTCATTTCCACAGAGAGTAATGGTATTTCTGAGGAATCCTGTTGTTCCTGAGAGATTTTTTGTTCAATTTCAACAATCCATTTTTGAGTGTCCTTTTGAAATGTATTGCTATAGTTCATAATGCTTGAAAACCATTCCCTTTGTTTAATGAGTTCATCCTCAGGAAGTAGAGGCAACAGTTCATTGTATGAGGTTGTGGCATTTTCACACAGTGTGTTTAAATTCCCCAAACATTGTTTCACTTGAGACACATTTTCCCTTTGTTTCATGAGCTCTTTCATTTTTGTTATCAATCAGAGCAATTCATTTCAACAATCAGCGTCAGCGTTCCTCCTCATAACATAATAAACTTTCGCATACACAGGCAACAAATTGCAGACGTCATTCAGCGCACGGAGCAAACATAATGCACAGACATCGCATATCCGACCAGCATCCCTTCATTCAACTGTTCCAAATGGAGGCACTTCGACATTGATGCAATCCAGATTACTTCTCCACACATATACATGCACAGGTGAGATTACCTGTCCTTCATGACAGATGTGTGATGTGGCGCTTTGCCCTTTGTTTGACACCGCTGTACTTACTGAGCGTCTCCTTGATGCCTTTGCGCTGTGAGCGCTCGCTTTCCTGTTGCCTTTTTTGTTGACAAATGTAACAACTTGCCTATCCTTAAAGTCGTTTGAGAGGATGAGGTCCTTTATGTTTGTGTGACGCGCTGCTGCTGGGTCATAAGCACGATGAGTCCAGGTCTCCCCTTGTCCTGTGCCAGTTCGGAGTTATGTCCCGTCATACCAACCAGCGTTCTTTTTCCTTTGCTATCTCGTTCACAACTCCTGCTGACGGTTTGTTCTGTTGCTACTTTGTTTCTAGATCCTTTTGCTTGTTTGATACTTTGTTAAGTCAGCCTTGTTTTGTTTCTTCCTCGATCCCCTTTTCTAGCTTAGCCTCTTTATTTTGTACTTTGTATTTAGATTCGAATCCCCTGTAAATAGTACTGATATTTGTTTCCTGCCAATTTAGTGATAGCCAGACTAGGCCAGTGTTTTTCTGTTTCCTTCCATCCTCCCTTTTGGAGGCGCCTTTCGTTAGTTTTGTATATTGTAGATTTCTTTGGTAAATTGTTAAATCCTTTGTCCTGTAAATATAGTGTTAGCCAGATTAGGCCAGTGTTTTTCTATTTGTTTTCCCCCTCCCTTTTGGAGGTGCTTTATGTTTGTCTCGTGTTTTGTAGCTTCTGCTTGTTCTTTTGTTAAATACATTTTATTGATTTGAAATTTTCTGAGTTGTGCGATTGGGTCCTTGCCTTGCCGGCCTCAGGTCGTTACAGTACAAACTGGCCAAACATGGACCCAGCCAACTCAAGTCAGCTTAAAGAGCTCATCAGCACACATAATGCTCACCTATGGCAACACGACGAGCAAGTGTCCGCCATTAAGCAGGGAGTCTCTGATCTTGCCACCCGACAGGAGGACTTTAAAGTCTCTGTCGTCTCTCAAGTCAATCACCTAGCGCACCAAATGCAAGATATGTTGACTCACCTCAAGGACTTTTCTCGGACCACCTGATTCCTGATATGCCTGCAGCCACGACACCGCCGCCTCCGGGTCCGCCACCAGGACCTCCACGTCTGGCGTCACCCGAGAGGTTCACGGGGGACTCAAAACTATGCAGACCCTTCTTGGTGCAATGCCAACTCCATTTCAAAATGAATCCGGCGGCCTTCCTCACGCCCCGGGCCAAGGTGGCCTTAATTACGTCTCATCTTACAGGACGAGCTGCCGCCTTTGCCACTTCGGTTCCGAGTGGGCTCGAAACTCTCTGGTCTGCCAGTCTCCAGAGGCGTTCATGGACGCCCTGAGGAACATCTTCGATCACACCATACCAGGAAGGGAGGCGGCCCGGGCTCTACAGAGGTTAGTGCAAGGGAACAGATCTGTGGCTGAATATGCAATTGAATTCCGGACTATAGCCGCAGACAGCGGCTGGAACGCGGCCGCTCTGTTTGACACTTTTTTTTAAGGCCTCTCAGACCCCCTGAAAGACCAGTTGGCACCCAGAGACTTACCTGAGGACTTGTTCTCATTGATCAGGGTGGCCATTCGAATGGATAATCGCCTTCAGGACCGGGTTCGCCAGAGGACGTTGGACTGCTGCCTACTGCTCCGCGGACATTACGACTTCCCTGCAACGTCAATCCTCCCGGCCCGTTGCACCTCCACCAAGCGTCCCCACGGCTCCCTCCAGAGGAGCCCATGCAAATGGGAAGAACCAGGCTGTCCGAAGAGGAGCGGCAACGACGACGCCAGGAGGGTCGCTGTTTCTACTGCGGGGAGAAGGGGCATCTTCTCAACCGGTGCCCAGTGAAGGAGGCCAAGAATGACGCTAAGAGGTGGGCTATAGTAAGACTGTTGAATTGCCTAAACAAAGTTCTAGAGTTCCCATTCAGGTTCAGTGCACTCTCCGAGGCCTCACTCTCGTTAAAGAGGCCCTCATAGATTCCGGGGCTGATGAGAGCTTTATTAGCTGGAGGTTGGCCAAGGAATTGCCTTGTTTAGAGTTACTCACTTATCTGAACCCATTGACCTGGACTAGTGTTGTCACGATACCAACATTTTGGTACCGGTACCGGTACAAACATGTGTTTCGGTACTATTCGATACTTTTTCAAATAAAAAGTGAACGTAAAAAATTTCATAGAAAATCTTAGAACAATAACATATTAATCAGCAAATAAAATAAAATACCACAAAGACAAGCTTTTCATGTGAAAATATAAATACAATAATATAATATAAAATATAATAATAGAAATGAAACAGATCTGTATTTTTCTTCCAGAGCTACTTTTTGTTAAGAGTGAAGGGGGGTGGCGCTTGCTTTTAGCACTGAATGTGGCTTTTCTTCCTGAGTAAATGACCTGTCGTTCCCTGAGCTCAGTGTGCAGGTCTGGGGGCTTGTCCTTTAAGTGTTTGGCTAAGTCGGAGGTGTTTCCGCCGTTAGCCATGCATGTTTATTAAACACCGTTTACACAGTGGCGCATCGGCGTTAACTCCACAAGTTGCGGCGTGGTGACGGTTGCAGCAGCCACTCTCCTCTCCGTGGTTCGCTCGCTCGCGTTCTCCCGCACTCTCGCGCGCTCTCTCGCTCTCACTCTCTCCAAGCTTTCCTCCCGCTAAGTTTGTTTCTCCAGTCCACGCTGCTCGCCAACTTCCTAGCTGTTTCCTCGGCTTGCTTGCTTTTTCTTTATATCTCCCAAAGCTGCGGCTTGCTGCTCGTCCCCTCAGCTGTAGTTACAACGCGGTGACGTCACTGCTGGCGGCGCTGCAAGTACCGGTCCCGTCCAAATGCAATAAAGTACCGTTTTAAATGCCTCAGTACCCCGGTACCAAATTAGTACCGGTATACCGTGCAACCCTAACCTGGACATTAACGGATATAAAGAATCCATTAAATGTTGCCTGTTTGACTCTGCTCATCATTTCCTAGTTCTGGGTTATCCATAGTTATGCCATGTATTGATTATTCTCCCCTTAATCAAATCACGATCAAGAACCGTTATCCACTCCCTCTCATGTCCTCAGCCTTTGAACAATTACAGAAAGCCAAGATATTCACCAAACTGGACTTGAGAAACGCTTATCACCTGGTGCGCATCAGAGAGGGAGACGAGTGGAAAATGGGTTTTTAACACTCCTTCAAGCCATTATGAATACCGAGTGATGCCTTTCTGCCTAACTAATGCCCTTGCCGTATTCCGAAACCTAGTCAACGACGTGCTTATAGAATTTCTGGACCGTTTTGTCTATGTGTACCTAGACGATATTTTAAAATACTCTCCTGATCCGATCATGCACCAGACCCACGACCCACCAGCCGGGTCCTCACACAGCTGTTGAAACACAATCTATTTGTCAAAGCTGAGAAATGTGAATTCCACGCCGAGTCAGTGTCATTTCTGGGCTTCATCATAGCCCCTGGAAAGATACAGATGGATCTGGCAAAAGTAAAAGCAGTGGCCGATTGGCCGGTTCCGGATAACTGCAAGAAAGTGCAGCAATTCCTCGGGTTTGCTAACTTTTACCGTCGGTTCATCCAGAACTTCAGCGCCATAGCAGCACCCCTGCATACACTAACATCTCCACAGTTCCAGTGGTCCGCTGAACTTGGACTCCATAAAATATTCAAAAATATTCAAAGCTCAGAAGACTGTGCAAATATACAACACTTGACACATGACACTTTCTCACTGACTGATACTTGAACTCTTCTAACTAATTGAATGTATTTAATTGTGTCTGCTTATTGATTAGCCTTGATGGACTCTGTAGATTCCCTGGGATGTGAATTGTTTGTTATTTATGTGGTTATGTTGTTGCTGTGGTCTGTAGGGAGAACAGGGTTGGTAGGCACACTTTTTACCCTCATCAAAACATCTTTCAACAGTCATTCCTACATTAAATTGGAGCTTAATGTGTTTGCTTGAAATGTGTATCCCTCAAAAAAGAAATTATTAACTATCAAAGACACCTTTACACATTGTGACAACCAACCCTATAAAGGGGATGGTTATCACACTTGTTTGTCACAATGTTATCTTAATGGGAAAAATCTTAAACAGAAGGCAAGAAGGCAGAACTAAATGAGTCCTTATCACAAAATGAGCAAGGAACATGAACAGGAAACACATCTTTAGGCCAGCCTATATAACAACAACAAGAACAAATAAAAAGGCATGTAATGAATGTGACATGAAACATGAAACTACAGACCAATATCAAATCTTGCTTTTCTCTCTAAGATCCTTGAGAAAGTAGTCGCCAATCAGCTGTGTGACTTTCTCAACAACAACTGTCTACTTGAGGACTTCCAGTCAGGATTTAGAGTACATCATAGTACAGAGACAGCTCTGGTGAAAATTACAAATGACCTTCTTATTGCTTCTGACAAAGGACTGGTTTCTGTACTTGTTCTGCTAGATCTTAGTGCTGCATTTGACACCATTAACCATGAGATTCTAATATGTAGACTGGAAAAATTAATAGGCATCACAGGAAACGCATTAAGCTGGTTTAAGTCCTATTTATCCAATCGATCTCAGTTTGTGCATGTCAATGAAAAATCCTCCAGGTACACTGATGTTTAATACGGTGGTCCTCAAGGTTCTGTGCTCGGGCCAATTCTTTTCAATTTATATATGCTTCCTTTAGGCAACATTATTAGAGGACACTATAAACTTCCATTGTTATGCTGATGATACTCAGTTATATCTATCGATCAAGCCTGAAGAAACCAATCAGCTAGTTAAACTCCAGGCTTGTGTTGATGACATAAAATCCTGGATGACCTGCAATTTTCTGATGTTAAACTCCGATAAAACAGAAGTTATTGTACTTGGGCCTAAACTCCTCCGAAGCTCGCTGTCTAAAGATACAGTGACTATTGATGGGATTGCCATCGCCTCAAATGCTACTGTAAAAAACCTTGGAGTTATCTTTGATCAGGACCTGTCCTTTGACTCGCATATTAAACAAACCACGAGGACAGCCTACTTTCACCTGCGTAACATTACTAAAATTAGGCCAATGCTGTCTCAAAAAGATGCAGAGAAACTGGTCCATGCATTTGTTACCTCAAGGCTGGACTATTGTAATTCTTTATTATCAGGCTGCTCTAATAAATCTCTTAAATCTCTCCAGCTGGTCCAGAATGCTGCAGCTCGTGTTTTGACTAAAACCAGAAGAAGGGATCACATTTCTCCTGTATTAGCTTCTCTGCACTGGCTCCCAGTAAAATCCAGAATAGAATTTAAAATCCTTCTCCTCACTTACAAGGCTCTTAATGGACAGGCACCATCTTATCTTAAAGAGCTCATTAAACCCTACTGTCCTCCTAGAGCACTACGCTCTCAGAATGAAGGGTTACTTGTAGTTCCTAAAGTCTCCAAAATTAGAACAGGGGCCAGAGCTTTCAGCCATCAAGCTCCTCTTCTATGGAACCGTCTTCCGGTTCTGGTTCGTGAGGCAGACACTGTTCCCACATTTAAGAGTAGGCTTAAAACCTTTCTCTTCGACACCGCTTGTACTTGGTTAAGCTGCTATAGGCCTAGACTGCTGGGGGATTATAGTGACACACTGAGCCCCTCTCTCTCTCGCGCGCGCGCTCTCTCTCTGTGTATGTTCCCCCGGAGTCCCTGTGCTCTCTTGCCTAGCAGGTCTCCCTGGACCGTGGTGGAACCTGATCCGGACTGCACCGATGTTGTGGTCTTGTTTGCCTCTTACTGCCAGTATTTTTAATTAAAGTAATTGACTAAAATCGGCATCTCTACTGTCACTAACTTGACTACTCCCGGGATCACTCCCGGGATCATCCCCATGCTTTCTGGTCCAGCAGAGTCCACTGAGGTCCTGACCGATGCAGACTGCTAACTGGCCTGATGCTGGAAACACCACATTGTAGCTCCACCTGCCCGGTGTGTGACTGCTCAACTACTCCTGCTTTCTGGTCTACGGCGACGTGGCTGGGATGGATCCATCTCGTCATGGACTACTACTACTGTTGATACTATTGCTTCTGTTAATACCACCACTACTGTTAACTCATTGGCTGCCAATGACGTCTATAGACGTCAATTAAAATACAACCGCTCACTGCCAATGACGTCTATAAACGTCAATTATATTTTTAATTGGGGTTGGGTGGGGAACGATCTAGCGGACCTTGGCAATGAAGATCAGACTTGTAAACAGAGAATGTAGTAGCGAACTGACCACTAGGTGGTGGTCAGTTCGCTACTTACTAGTCACGAGTAATCGAAGAAGTAGGTAGAAAAAAACTCATCATGGCTCCAGCAAGATCGAAGAAACCGTTCCGACAGCTCACTCTCGAACAGAGTCTCCGCCGTACTGTTTCGACTTCTAAAAACAGCAATAACGCACCGGGACCTAGTAGATTGACCGCACGGCGTGTTATCGAACCCGACTCCGGATCATCAGCCGATGATTTTAGCGAACCAGACCCGGATTTTTCGGATGAATGGCTGCCGTCTGGGTCAACCGGGAGCAGCAGGGCCTCATCCCCAGACGCGGCTCCACGAAGACCTGAGGCGGGCGGTAAGAGCTAACTCCTCCTCTTCTCTCGTCCTTCAGTCCATATCACATGAACACCATTTAGTGGTTCATATACTGTAATATATGTTGCCTAGTAGCCTACTGATGTGAAGGAATTTACTATTTACAGATCGTGCATCCAGTAGTGGGAGCAGCGCGCCCACTCCGGTTGCCAGGCAAGAAAGGAGGAAGAAAGGTACAAGAAAAAGTATTTTCCACATCACAACACAGCTATATATATATATATATATATACATATATATATATATATATATATATATATATATATATGTATATATATATGTATATATATATATGTGTGTGTGTGTGTGTGTGTAATTGTATATTTCTATTATGTACAGGTCGTGTATCAAGCAGAGCTCCCCCTCCTGTTGGCAGAGCGAAGGGGAAAGGTAAAAAAAAAAGAAGAAAAAGGATTCTCCACATCACACCGCAGCAATAAAAATATATATTTTATTGTCATTTACAGGTCGTGCATCAAGCAGTGGTCATGAGGATGACTGGCATGAGGCTGGCTGGCAACCGAACAACTTGCCCTTCACTGCAACCCCTGGACCCCAGAGCACTGCTGCGACGCTGGATAGCGACCTGCCGGCTGACTTCCTGGAGCTCTTCCTGACTGACGACTTACTACAACATATTGTCGATCAAACAAACCTGTATGCAAGTCAGTATTTCGCAGCACACCCCTCACCACCTCTTCCACATAGCAGAGGTAATGCATGGAAACCAGTGTCTATCCCAGAGCTGAAAACTTTTTTTGGGCTAAGTTTTCTAACTGGTTACATGAAAAACCCAACCTTGAAATGTACTGGAGTGTTGACGAGGTGGATGCAACGCCCCATTTCGGCAAGACTATGCCAAGGAACAGATTCCAAATAATCTGGAGGTTCCTTCACTACAATGATAATGCATCACAAGATGCAATGGATACATTGTACAAAGTTCGCCCTGTGTTGGATTACATAGTGGGAAAGTTCAAAGAGCTGTACCAACCAGAGCAAAACATTTGCTTTGACGAGGGTATGATGCAGTGGCGGGGGCGGCTATCTTTCAGGGTGTATAACCCACAGAAGCCTGTAAAATATGGCATAAAATCCTACATCCTCTGTGACTCTGCCACGGGTTATTGTTTCAATATGCGTCCTTATGTCGGGGAGCATAGTACTCTGCCGGACACAGTGTTTGATCTCCTTGATCGTCTCCCAGGTCATGGGTATACATTGTTCATGGACAATTTCTATAATTCAGTAGGACTGTCTGAACGTCTACTGGGAGCACAAACCAACGTTTGTGGAACACTGAGGAAGAATAGGGGGGAACCTCAGATCATCAGCGAGATGACAAAAACCGATTTGGGGGGTAAAGTTGTGCGGCACAATGAGAGGGTGTTGTTGGTAGCTTGGCAAGACAAACGGTTGGTGAAGATGTTGACTACATGCCACCATGACAGGATGCAGAGGGTTGATGTGTGGAGGAGGGGAAACAGGGACAAGGTGGCTCAGCTCAAGCCAGAGTGTATAGTTGCGTACAATGCATCCATGAATGGGGTAGACAAGTTGGACCAAAACATTGCATACTATCCCTTCATCCGACGATCGCTGAACTGGTCCAAGAAGTTTGTAGCCTATCTCTTTCAAATATGCATGTATAACGCTTATGTCATCTACCGAGCAAGAAACCCAGGGGAGTGTAAAACCCTCTTGGAGTTCATTCGCAGGGTAGTCAAGTCCTGGACTGTAAAGCGACAGGAGGAGGCGGAGGAGGAGGCGGAGGAGGGGACAGGTGTGGGGGGTGGGGACTTGGAGGAAGGCCGACGTACTCAGAGGGCACCATATAACACTGACCCAGAGAGCAGGCTAGACGGAGTGCTAAGCAGGCACACACTCGAACTCCTGATGGCCAACAAAAGGAAGGGGAGACCTGCAAGGCAGTGTAGGGTCTGTGCTCGCAGGGGCCAGCGCAGCGAGACAAAAATGTGGTGCAAGTCCTGTTGTGTCCCCTTGCACGCAGGAGAGTGTTTTACTGCATACCACACTAAGCTGAACTATTCAGTGTAGGGGTGGACACACACACAACACACAGACAGACAGACACACTTGTATATTGGTAATATAACATGTATATTTTTTTGTTTTCTATTTGGTTGTATATATTTGCAAAATATGGTGCAAGTCATGTTGTTTCCCCTTGCACCACTTGTTTTACATTGATCTATTTGGTTGTATATATTTGCAAAATATGGTGCAAGTCATGTTGTTTCCCCTTGCACCCCTTGTTTTACATTGATCTATTTGGTTATATATTGGCTAATAAATTATTTTGCAATCAAAATACCTCTTGTCAATGTTGTTTTTGCTGTTTTATGGTAGGAAACCACTTTTCAGATGTTGGCGGTGTCACTAAAGCATAAAAAGGTTATTTTCACAAAAAGCTTGTTTTCTCAGTTTTGTGGTTCAGAAACAGGTTTTTGGTGAAACCAACCTATGTTCTAATGCCGATTTATAAAGAATGGAAAAAGGTAGAAACAAGCGGTTTGGACTGATGAAAGAAGAGAGTCTACTCTTTCTTTTGGTAGTTTTGGTGTTTACATAGTCATATAACTCACTGTGCATTGGGTCTTGGAAAATCAGTCAAAATGCTGTAAAATGCTTGGCAGTGGGGGCCGCTCAGCACTGAAAATGGCTGGCAGCCAATGAGTTAATGCTAGTACTACCATACTACCAGCACCAAATGCAGTTGGAACCCAAGGGCCTGGGCTGCACGAGATTTCTGCCTAAAAGCCTATTAAGGCAGTTTTTTCTCGCCACTGTCGCTGTAACGCTTGCCCCTGGGTGATGTTGGGAATTTTAAATTGTGTTGACTCTTGAAATTTTGAGCGTATTCTAGTCCTGCTCAATGTGTTAAGTGTCCTGGGATGACTTCTGTTGTGATTTGACACTATAAATAAAATTGAATTAAATTGAATTGAATAACGTGAGAAAATTGCTGTGTCTTTTGGGCAAATATCATATTCACAAGGCCAGATTTCTTCAGTTTCTTCCAAGCACAAACTTTTTTTATGGTAAACTCCAGACATTCTATGACTCTGTATGTAAAGTATTTAAAAAACAAAAAGCTTTAAAGACTTCTCACATCTTGAAGAACACTATGGATTACATTGCCAGATGATTTCAGTAGTTTTCTTGTCGTTATGAAATCAAACTGTAGGTTTATGTACTTTGTAAAACTCCTCCTGTACTTTAATTTATTTTGTATTGTCGTAATATTATTGATAGTAAAATTTGTTAAAAAAAATAAAATCAATAAAAAATAAATGTCGCACTCGCACTCCCCTCTTCCATTGCATTCACGTCACAACACACCTGTTGCTCAAGCGCATGCGCCCTCAATTGGTTGCCAGTTGCACGACCTGCGTTTTCATGGTCAAGTGGAGTGACACTCAAGACAGACAGTCATGTCAAGTGATGAATCTTTTGTGGTATTAATTCATTTTGCAACATGTAGCTATACATTTGAGAGAGGAGAGAGAGAATGGAGAGGAGAAAGAGGATTCAGAATAGATCGGACTGTTCGGATATAATAACAATGGATGTGACTATGACCTGTGGATGACAGCAATGCGCCCTTAGGCATCTAGGGTGCAGTCGAATAGTCAAAAAATAAAGTCCTAACTCCTATTCCTATCTCCTATTCCTTGAACTCTGGGGAAAACGTCACGGGGTTAAGGAAAGGCGATAGGAGAACTCAAAAGGACTTAGGAAAAGTCAGCCGCGGTTCTCAGAGAATCCGACCAGACTTTCACTAAGCTACGTCATTATAACGGACCTTCCTATGCGATAGGAAAGGAGATTACGCCGACCCACAATTCTTTGCGAGAGCAACATTTAAAGTGCCACACACCTCGGCCGTTCATGAAAACAAACGATATGTGTATTTAAATATTTAACATTAACTTTCATGCAGACATATAGTAATTGGAATAGTGTTGATACATGTGTGACAGAGATAATAATTGACTGGTATTTTTTTTATTTATTTAAATCATGTTACAAACTTGACAAAAACGAAATTAAAACCACAAATGAAACGTAAAAAAAGCAACCGGTCAAACAGAAGCTGCTGGACCTGAAGCCAGTCAGTGAACCAGCTGTTTATAAAACCAACATGGGGAGAAGTGGACGACGCGTTTTTTGTAGTCCATTATTGTAGTTTCTCCAGCGCAGACGCACGTCAATCGCCGGCGCCGATCATCAGCTGTCAATCATCAGCGGCTGCGTTATAATGACGTAGCTTAGTGAAAGTCCGGTCGGATTCTCTGAGCACCGCGGTCGACTATTCCTAAATCCTTTTGAGTTCTCCTATCGCCTTTCCTTAACCCCGTGACGTTTTCCACAGAGGTCAAGGAATAGGAGATAGGAATAGGAGTTAGGACCTTTCTTTTGACTATTCGACTGCACCCCTAGTCTGCCGAAAATAAAGTAGTAGAAGAAGAACTTTCGGTGACGTCAGGACGCAGCGTGCGCTGCTCCGCTGCTGACGTGTTGGTAGGGAAGTCGCTGTCTGTAGCGAGCTACATCCATGGTAGCCACGAACCAACTCGTAGCTCTTCATCACAGCAGGCCACTTTGAAATCATATGATTTGGTGCTAAGTTAGCTATCTGATCAAATAACATCGGAAGAAGCCCGGCTCAGGCGTACAGGTATGGGACTCATAATGAAGGACAAGAGCTAGCAAGCTGTAGTGCTAATACCAAGGTTAGCTATTATCTATAAAGCTAAACGAAGTTAACGCACGTTTTACACGTAGCGGTTGTAATGTAACGTTATGTTATTTTAATGTGTTCTTACGTCCTTGCTGAAAACAGATTCAGAACCGTTAATTATCGTAATGCTTATGATGGCAGTGACAGTTGTAATCTCCGGAGCTCCTGAGCTCGAGCTTCCAGTTAGCCTAGCTAAATGTAGCCGAGTTCCACTCAAAGCTATGCAAAAGAGAGTCAACAAGACGAGACACTAGACTAGTCTCCTGCATTCTCTAGCCGACCCAGACCCAGTCAGACTAGTCCAGTGCTTCTCATTCTCAACTAGTAATTACATGCTGTTGTCACTTGGAAAGGCATGGACAATAACTTACTGCCTGGGCCTGATTTAAATTCCGGGTACTAGTATATCATATGGGTAGTGCTAGAAATATACATCCAGTTTCCAATTTGTTAGGTAATTTACACAAAGCAAATGCATGCAACACGACAGCCTACTACATGTGGGTTCTATATGTGACATATCACCGAGTTGTCACAAGCCATTTTTTACGAGTTAAAGTAGTTAAAAAGCAATATCACCTAATAGGTCATTCTCTGACTATAATACAAATATTGGTATCCGCCCCCAGAAGAAGAACCAGGCTCCAATATCAGTAGGGTTGGGACGATATAAATTCAATTCACATTGAGCAGGAATAGAACACACTCATGATTTTGACACTCATGAGTCGATACAATTTTAAAGTCCCAACATCACCAGGGGCAAGCGTTACAGCCACAGTGGCGAGAAAAAACTGCCTTAACAGGCTTTTAGGCAGAAATCTCGTGCAGCCCAGGCCCTTGGGTTCCAACTGCATTTGGTGTTGGTAGTAGTAGTAGTAGTAGTTTTAACTGGAGTAGTAGTTTTAACAGGAGTAGTAGTATTAACAGTGGTAGTCCATGGTGGCAGGCACAGCCACCCTGAGATGGAGCCTTCTCAAATATGTCACCGTAGGATTTTATTGTAGATTGTGATAAAAACACTCACAATTAGTTGATCATGAGACCTAATGATTTATGATAATTTCATTTTTATTTGAAGAGTTATGATATATATATATATTATGATAATTATGTGGCTATAGTATTGTGTACGGCAATGTTTTTGGCAGGATTATGTAACCTGAAATGTTCATATCGTCCCATGCCTAGTCAGCTGTTTTGCTTTGACCTTTCATTGCAGACCACTGAAGCAGCCCTCACTTAGACAACTGAATGAACCAGTTATTGTGATAATATCAATATTGGTGAAAAGCCCTCTGATTTTTGTTCCATAATTTCCAAGCCCTATGTAGGGGTAGAGTTGCTTTCCAACTTCACAACAATAATAATATCATTTAATATACATTCTTTCGTACCTCTGGTTTATGACACAGGACACTAGGGATGCAACAATATTCGGTATTTTACCGAACCGTTCAATACGCCCTGTTCGGTTCAATGCACAACAGCAAACAACGGTATTTTCGGTACGTTTCCCTGGCAAAAAACTTTGAAAACATTGTGCAGCCGCGCATGCTGTGTCTGTCCCTCGGGAGCAGTGACTGAGAGCAGCCGCAGCACATTGGGTGCAGTCGAATAGTCTTTTTTGCTTAGGAAGGTTCCTAACTGAAGAAGTGACCCGGAAGTAAACAAGTGGCCGCCATGATAAGAGCCGTTCGAATTCTCTAAATGCAAAGGAAAGGAGCTCCAATGCTTCCTTTCAGAGCTCCTTTAGCATAGGATGCAACAGACCTTCCTATACGATAGGAAAGGAGATTACGCCGACCCACAATTCTTTGCGAGAGCAACATTTAAAGTGCCGCACACCTCGGCTGTTCATGAAAACAAACGATATGTGCATTTAAATATTTAACATTAACTTTCATGCAGACATATAGCAATTGGAATAGTGTTGATGAATGTGTGTGGACAGTGATAATAATCGAATGTTTTTATTTCATTTTATTAATTTCAATCATGTTACAAACTTGACAAAAACGAAACTAAAACCACAAATGAAACGTAAATAAAGCAACCGGTCAAACAGGAGCTGCTGGACCTGAAGCCGGTCAGTGAACCAGCTGTTTATAAAACCAACATGTGGAGAAGTGGACGACGCGTTTTTTGTAGTCCATTATTGTAGTTTCTCCAGCGCAGACGCACGTCAATCGCCGGTGCCGATCATCAGCTGTCAATCATCAGCGGCCGCGTTATAATGACGTAGCTTAGTGAAAGTCCGGTCGAATTCTCTGAGCACCGCGGTCGACTATTCCTAAGTCCTTTTAAGTTCTCCTATCGCCTTTCCTTAAACCCGTGACGTTTTCCCCAGAGGTCAAGGAATAGGAGTTAGGAATAGGAGTTAGGACCTTATTTTTTGACTATTCGACTGCACCCATTGTTCAGGCCAAAGCAGGCTCAGTGCCATGCACTGGTCATGCCGCCTCAGAGCCAATCAGAACGTCCCTGAATTCCCTAGGAGCCAATCAGCGCTCTGCATGCAAATGTTGAACGCTGAGGAGCGCTGGCTGGCTCCTGGGACCTTCTGATTGGCTCTTATGGTACAGACACACCAACTCCGGCAGCGACGGATACGGATGGTCGAACGCACCGGCGAGTGGGCGCTTCTGTGTTCATGTTGGATCAATTGGATAGACGTCCTGGGAAGTGACTCACACACACAAGGTTCGGCGTGGCGAGTGTGCGTCCCTGCTCCGTGCACAGTGGGACAATCAGTCTCCACCTGAGGGGCGCTTGGCGTTACCTCTGATTCGCTGCATAGTGTCGGCTTCAGTGAATATGATCAAACAAATGTTGCCGACTGCGACTTACGTGTTAAAAGAATACGTGTGGCTCCTCCTAGCATCACCGATGCTGAACAATCGCTGCAAATACAAACTTTGCTATCTGTTTCCGACACCTTAAAAAACATACACACAGCTGACATTTTAAACTTCTCCCTCGCTCTGCTGCAAGTTGAAGTAGGTGACGTGTCACGTCGCGATGCGCATGCAATCCTCGCACCCTCTGGCATTTAATCTGATTTAATCAAGGAAGCAGCTGTCTTTATTTATCGGTTTAATATATCGGCGTGTTAGCCGATATCCGATAATACGTTTTAACGTCAATAACAGCCGATACCGATGCCTTGCCGATAATATCGTGCATCCCTAGTTTTAGCTCGCTCTCTTGCCATGTCATAAACATAGGCCTAGTTGTTACAAGGGTGGAGCAACCTCATCAGAGCCCAGCAGATGGAGGACAGAGGATTTCTCAGATAAACTAACATTCTCTGTGTTCCACAGGTGTGGTTGAATGCAGTTTTATGAAGAAGTGTGAGTGACTTGCACAACAACAATGGGGAAGAGAAGGGTGCCAGATCTCTACAGAGCCCCCTTTCCCTTATACTCCATTAAAGTGGACCCTAAAACAGGGCTGGTGATCACAGCAGGAGGAGGGGGGGCTTCCAAGACAGGCATCAAGAATGCTGTGGTAAGTACTGAGGATCAAGTGTCTCAACATTTCAGCCAGAAAGGTTATTAGGCCTTGGATAGTTGTCTCACCTTAACGGTCAGCCCACCTTAAGGGAGTCAGAGTTCAGAGTAACTAAATTGCAGCTAACCTAGGGCCCTATGATTCCCTATGATGGGAAACGCCTGGCTGTCGCCTCATCTAAGAGCTGATTATTTTATACTTTATTTTTATACTTCTTTCTTTCTTTCTTTCTTTCTTTCTTTCTTTCTTTCTTTCTTTCTTCTCTTTCTCTTTCTCTTATGAAGCAGCTGCAGCTGTACATTTTCCCATGGGATTACTAAATTATTCTGATTCTGATTTCCACAAATATTTACGAACAAGTATAGAAATACAGATCGCATCTAACAGGATGTGACTTTTTCTATGACTTCTTGTCAAATCTTCGAAGGCCAGTGGAAACTATCCGACTGGAGTGCAGCATTTAGGCCCCGCCTCCTGCTGCTGCCACCTGATCTTGTCTACTTTCCAGGCATGGCGCAGTTCATCTTGAACTAGCCTAATAGCACGTGTGCTACTGGCTGCTTCTCCTCCGTCTGCTTTGCTCTGTGTGCATTGACCTAACTTGACGTGGCTGTAATTAGATTTTAGCCATATGATTGGTTCGGCACAGTTTTATACTCATTTTCATTGGCTGTTGTCAAACATGGAAGGAATGTCTTATATTGACGATTGACCTGTCTTGTATTTCTATTGAGAAAAGGTTATATTGCGATAATTATCGCTAAAGCATTTTTCACTTTTGTTTATTTGAAAGGGTTTTCCTAAGTGTGTTGAGTTTTCAGAACCACCAAAGAGGGTGGGACTATATATGTACTGTATATTACAAAAGTTTATTCTACTCAACACTAGAACATGTTAAAGCAACACTTAAGTTTTCCTCTTCGGTCCCGCTACAGGTTGAAGCGGAATTGTCCATTAATCCCGTCGTAAATAATTTAACCTATCGCAGCCTACCGTGGCACGCACGTTATTTGTTTGTATGCAGAACCGGCTCTGGAAACGATGAACAATTTGAACGATGTCCAGTGACAAGGTAGAGTAGCTAACGCCTTAGCTAAGATTAGCTAACATGAGCCATAGCGATAGTTACATATATATTGGCACAATAGCGCCAATAAAATAATCGACAATTTATTGTCGATTATTATTATATAAAAAAAATTATTACCGGTATTATTTACAAGTGCAGCAGCAACAAATCCAAGTCACCAGCCGTCTTACATTTTGTAGCCTCCTTCAGTTCTCGCCAACGAGTGTGAGCCGGTCCGATATTCACTCTCGTTCGAGCTTGTTCTTTGTCATGCTCCCGTTTTGTTTGCTCCGCCTCATCGGACATTATATTCCTCCTTTTCTTTGCAGGTTCTGCCATGACGCAATTTAAAAACTACCTAGCTGCAAGGTACCTTCCACGCACCTGCCTGGTGTTCTCCCACTGATCGCCATGCAGAGCCTCCACCTATGGGCTTTTGTAACGCTTGCCGTAAAGCAGGTCAAATTTGTAGTCTCGTTAGAACTACAAAAACACTACCCGACGAGGCAAAGTTACATAGTGCGGTTACAGCCGATAGAGGGCCGCAGAGTGAATGTGGAAGTGCCGTTCACACGGTTTTGAGGTGATGAACCGCTGAAACTATTTTGGAAACATTATTTTAAGGCACTAAAACTCTTTAGTGTTGCTTTAAGTCTGTGTGTCTGATTGTATGAATGGTATTATGAAAGTGTGTTAACCAGCAGCAGTAGCAAACTCATGACTGTGTTTCAGCACTTCCTGGACCTACAGCTGGTTGGAGACCAGTACAGCGCCATTCTCCTTCACGCTCATGATACTGACACGCGCGCCACCATGAACATGGCTGTAGGTAACGGTGTGATTGCTGCAGGACAGGACGGGACCTGCTGTCTGATGAGGTTTAAACACTGCTCACAGAAAGAAGAAGGCAAAGATGCTGCCAATGATGGTGAGGGCTTACTGCTACAATCTGAAATACTGTTTGCCTGCTGTAGGGGTGGGCAGTATCTCTGTTGTCCATGAGACGGCTTTTGCGGTTTGGGTGAACACCAATCAGTACCTCATTAACTAGAATGAGGTGTGCCTGTGTTAGAATTCAACAGAGACTGGAATTTAATATCTGCCATACATGTAGAGATTCTGATATAAGAAAAATTTGGAGTGGTTTTTCCAGAGCTTTATATATAAATTATAGTGATATAGAGATTGTGGAGATCGGTTAAACCTTTGTTCCCAAAAAAGTCGGAATCGTCAGTCAACTCGCAATTCGATTACCATTCAGAGGGTCATGATTTGATTATTTAACCAGTGGATTTAGATATGAGAAGTTTTCATTGAAAAATTTCAAACCAATTTGTATTTGTATGATGCAGTTGGTGTGCTACATTTCTTGTATAAAATGTGGAAAGATTGCAATATAAAAAAAAGTAGAGGCGCCTTTGTTTACCATTGAAATAAGTATAATTTCTGCAGCAGGAAGAAGTGTGCAGCACGGTAATGCCAGGAGGCGAGCTGGGAAAGGAGGCGGACAAGATGAAGCTGCAGCATCTGGGGTCATGTCAGATATGAAGGACGAGACAACTCGTATATCTGTGACTGCTTTGGCTGAAGTGCAGTCAGATCTGAACCCCCAGGACCCGCTCCAGAAGGTGGTACGGTTCAGTCCTGACCTGAGCCTCCTGCTGACTGGGGGAACAGATGGACACATACGAGTCTGGGAGGTAAACACTCCCTCATTTTTCTTTTCACTTAAAGAGTATCTGTAGACCAGTTATGTTTGGATGGTGTTTTTCAGTTCTGGTTTGGTTTTAGTTTTGGGTGGGTGACTGCTCTAAAGCAGGCGCAGAGAAGTGTGTAAGACTTGCAATTCTACTTCCTGGTCTCAACACTGGTTTGTCATGTTTTAGGACTACCAATGAGATCAGTGATGTTTCTAGATAGGAGAGTGGCTCCATCCAAAGTGGGGTGGATGCCATCTCTCCTGATCAGACCAGGTTTTCCCTAGAAAGGCTGCCAATTATTAACCAAGCCCACATCGTTATTTGGACACCACCTCGACAGCCAGCGGTGGAAAGATGACATGCGGCTATACATGTCATCACTAGTAAAGTTTGGCAGGGGACCAGAGAAAACTACGGAGTCCGACATCGTTTTTGCATATTCGCACACCGAGCCAACATTAATTTTAGTGACCTCCGATTGGCGTAAAAGGGTGTCATTAACGTTGACTTGAATAACAATCTTACTGTATTTACGTTTATCCTTAGCCAGCAGTTTCAATTGCTGGGCTTCGATGTCGCCCGCTCTGGCCCCGGGGACACATTTGACTATGGTCGCTGGTGTCGCTATTTTCACTTGTCTCACTATGGAGCTGCCAATGACCAGAGTTGGCTTCTCAGCGGGTGTGTCGCTGAGTGGGGAAAATCGATTAGACACGTGAACATGGTGGTTAACCGTTGGCTTCGGTTTAGAACTATGCCTCCTTTGGACATTCACCCAGCCTCCCAGCTGCTCGGGGTTTGCTGGGGGCCGGCTAGCTGCTACGCTATGTCGGTCCGCACCGTGTACAGCTAGCTTCAGGTGGCTGGTTACAGCGGCAGCCAACGGAGGATTGTTGGTGCGGAGCCGCGCTTCCAAATAATTTATCCTCGCCTCCGAAGCAAAAAGTGAACTACATTTATTACATGTACCGTTATCAGTAAAGGAGGCAGATTAGTAGCTGAACATCAGACACACCGGACAGGAGAGAAGACAAGGAGGACAGGGAAAGAGAGAAGCCATCGTAGCGCTAAAGTAGCTAGCAGAGAGAGTGCATAAACAACAGCAAATTTAGCGAGGTAACTCAGAGAGTGAGCGATGTGTCTGCTGAAGCAGGGATAGCGTGTGCTTAGTTTAAACTTGGCGGTAGTTAGCCGCTGAACAGGGAAACTACGTTAAATTAACAGAGTTAGATGAGAGAGAAAAACAGAGCCTGTAGCAACTATCACGGAGAAACAGGAAATGACGCAAAGCGCTTACCGTCAGAGAAGTCTCGCGAGCCTTCCAGGGTCTGACCAATATTCTTAAAGTTTTGTGAGTCAGTGGTTCAATTCCCCCTCTCCTCCAGTCCACACATAAAAGTGTCCTTGGGCAAGATACTGGACCCCAAAATTAGGGATGCACGATATTATCGGCAAGGTATCGGTATCGGCCGTTATTGACGTTAAAACGTATCATCGGCTAACACGTCGATATATTAAACCGATAAATAAAGATGGCTGCTGCCTTGATTAAATGCCCGAGGGTGCGCATCGCGACGCGTCACCTACTTCAACTTGCAGCAGAGCGAGGGCGAAGTTTAAAATGTCAGCTGTGTGGAAGTTTTTTAAGGTGTCGGAAACAGATAGCAAAGTTTGTATTTGCAATGATTGTTCATAGGGATGCACGATAATAGGAATTATGACGTCATCCCGATAAATCCGATACAATTATTAATACCTCCGATAATCCGACGATAGGATGTGTGTGTTAAAACAGTGCTACGGGTGGATTGGGATGAGGGACGTTTTTCTAGGCGCCTCCCGTTTAGCGTGTGATGTGGTTACTGTGGTATCACAGGTTTCGGAGGAGGGAGTTAATCCACAAATCGAGCGCTCCCTTCTCACGCCAGGTACACACTGCACGCGGAAGCGCCGCGGCGCAGCGCGCCGCCGAAAATCGCGAGCGATCCGCGCACCCCCGTTCAGACCAGACGCGTATTTCTCCGTGGCGGTCGACAAGCTCTTCTGCTCAGCTGTTGTTCATTCAGAGCTATTTTTTCCATTAAACCCCATAAAATTAATACGCCATGTTTCTGTAACCAAGAAGTTTGTACACTTCTTGTAGTTATCCGTTCTCTTTCCGTTCTCTTTCTCTCTCTCTCGCGCTCTCTTTCTCTCGGAGAGAGAGAGAGAGAGAGAGCGCGAGAGAGAGAGAGAGAGAGAGAGAGAGAGGGAGAGAAAGAGGGACACACACACAGACAGAGAGTGTGTATGGTATAGACAGTAGTAGTGCAGATATACCGTTGAAATACACATATTTGTTTATCTACTCTTCACATTTATTATATATATATATATATATATATATATATATATATATATATATAAATATTGTCATTTATTGAAGAGTCAAAACTGTTCTTGGCTTTCTTTTGTTCATAGTATTAATTGTCATGTCACTGTGATACATCTGGTATGGTGTTTGGTAAAAGGCAAAGCTATGCTAAATCTACCTAAGCTTAGTCATTAGTGTTTTTGACCTGAATTTGATCTCAATATACATTCAAAAACGAATAACAATATTATCGGTTATCGGTATCGGTCCCGAGGAGCAGAAAGTTATCGATATCGGTATCGGCTTCAAAAAATCAATATCGTGCATCCCTAATTGTTCAGCGTCGGTGATGCGAGGAGGAGCCAAGACGCATTCTTTTAACACGTAAGTCGCAGTCGGCAACATTTGTTAGATCATATTCACTGAAGCCGACACTATGCGGTGAGACAGAGGTAACGCCAAGCGCCCCTCAGGTGGAGACTGATTGTCCCACTGTGCACGGAGCAGGGAATGCGCACGCACACTCGCCCACGCCGAACCTTTCCGTGGTGTGTGAGGCTCCACAGGTGAGGCGGAGGTTTATCAGCTGAGCGGGGCAGGAAAGCTTTGTGTGCGCACGCTAAGTTGACGGACGCTTCATGAAGAAGCGACCAAGAAACGGGTTTGCTCCACAGATCTGTGAGCGCGAGCGTGCGGGGATGTTATTCATAGAAATGCACTGTTAAAATATTTCAGTTAAAAGGTTGTGTAAAATAGATTATGAGTTAATTATTTGGAAGAATAGCAGTAAAACTATGACGCTGTGTGCTGTAAAACCTGTTAAAACATGTAGTTTAAAAAATTGTACTAGTGTACTCCATGCCGTTTATCAATGAGAGAAGACACGGGCACATTCACAGAATCTGGTGCACGCGCACTGACGAGCACTCGATGGGAGGGAGCGGAGGAGCTCTGTGGTAGAGGGGAGGCACGTGAGTGTTGGAAACATTCAAAATGTGACTCGATCTGCCAGATCGGTATCAGTATTGGTTATTGGCCAAATGAGTTATAAAATATCGGCATATCGGATATCGGCAAAAAATCCAATATCGTGCATCCCTACCCAAAATGCCTCTGAAGGCTGTGCTACCAGTTTCTGAATGTGTGTGAGGACATGAGGACTGTGATGAGGACCATGTAGAGGGCTACAATGCATCCGGAAAGTATTCCCACACTTTTACCATTTACATTTACATTTAGGTCATTTAGCAGATCTGTGGTACAAGGTAGAGGGCTTCATTGGGATTGGGTCCCGCGGGATCCAACCCAAATCTTGCGGGAGCGGGCAGTTTGAATTTTGCTGCGGGTGGGAACAGGCGGCTAAAACAAATAACTGCGGGAGCCACAGTATGACGGAGTCAACAAGTGAAGTTGAGAAAAAGCTAAAACAAGGTCTCTACAAGCGAAAGAACGAAAGGGAAACGAAACAAACAACCCCATGAGTCTCTTTATTAATAGCCTATAAAATTCCGTGTTTTCTCCTGCGGGACAGAAGAAGACACAAAATCAATGCATCTCTATTATTGTGCGGTCATAAATTCTCAGGGTTTTGCGGGCGCGGGCAGGAGTGGACATACACATTGCGGGCAGTAATGGTCAGAAATTCAGCGAGAGCGGGATGAAGAAAACAGTCCTGTGCAGGGCTCTAGTACAAGGGTACAGAAAAATAAAAACCTGCTCCAGAGTGCTCTGTACAACGACCCTAAGCACACAGCCAAGATAACAAATTCTAACAAACTCTGTGAATGACTTGAACCCGATTTGAACATCTCGGGAGAGATCTGAAACTGGCTGTGCACTGACACTCCCCATTCAACCTGATGGAGCTTGAGAGGTCCGGCAAAGAAGAATAGGAGTAATTGCCCAAAAATAGGTGGGCCGAGCTTGTAGCATCATACTCAAAAAGATCTGTTGCTGTAATTGGTGCCAAAGGTGCTTCAACAAAGGCAAAGGCTGTGAATACGTATGTATATAGACCAAAAATATACTTTAATTTACAAATAAAATTATTTGACTTATATTTAATTATATTAACTTTAATTATATACTATATAAATATACTTCAAGGTTCACTGGCGACTCTAAATTGCCCATAGGTGTGAATGTGAGTGTGAATGGTTGTCTGTCTCTACATGTCGGCCCTGTGATAGACTGGCGACCTGTCCAGGGTGAACCCTGCCTTCGCCCAATGACAGCTGGGATCGGCTCCAGCCCCCCCGTGACCCTAAATACAGGATAAGCGGTAGACGATGGATGATGGATGGATGGATAAATATACTTCATACATTGGCCAAAATTTCAAACACACTTTTTTCACTTGGTATTATGGGGTATAGTAAATAGAATTTGAAGAAAATGAATTTAAATGAGGGGGGAGTTCTTGCCTCAAGTGGAGGAGTTTAAGTATCTTGGGGTCTTGTTCACAAGTGAGGGAAGGATGGAACGTGAGATTGACAGGCGGATCGGTGCAGCGGCTGCAGTAATGCGGTCGTTGTATCGGTCCGTCGTGGTGAAGAGACAGCTGAGCCGAAAGGTGAAGCTCCCAATTTACCGGTCAATCTCCGTTCCTACCCTCACCTATGGTCATGAACTTTGGGTCATGACCGAAAGAATAAGGTCCCGGATACAAGCGGCCAAAATGAGCTTCCTCTGCAGGGTGGCGGGGCGCTCCCTTAGAGATAAGGTGAGGAGCTCCGTCACACGGGAGGAGCTCGGAGTAGAGCCGCTGCTCCTCCACATCGAGAGGAGCCAGTTGAGGTGGCTCGGGCATCTGTATCGGATGCCCCCTGGACGCCTCCCTCGGGAGGTGTTCCAGGCATGCCCCACCGGGAGGAGACCGCGAGGAAGACCCAGGACACGCTGGAGTGACTATGTCACCCGGCTGGCCTGGGAGCGCCTTGGGGTCCTCCCGGAGGAGCTGGGGGAAGTGTCCGGGGAGAGGGAAGTCTGGGCGTCCCTGCTCAGGCAGCTGCCCCCACGACCCGGTCCCGGATAAAGCGGAAGAAAATGGATGGATGGATGGAATTTAAATGAGGCTGTAGGGAAAAAGCAAAGCGCTGTGAATTCATTCTGGATGCACTATGTATAAAAGACTAGGTAGAGGCATATATATTGAGCACTGTGTGGAGTTCATCCATTCGCATGGACCAGATCCCTGTATACACTGGAGAAACAGGATCCAAGGTCTAACCTACATGGAATCAGTTCATGTTCACAGAAATCCTTGAGCTATCCAACACTATAAAACAATCGGAGAATCTGAAAATAGTTGTCATATCTACACTGATCAGCCTTAACATTATGACTGCTGACATGACGAGGCTGGCCTGTGTGGTCTGATCCAACAGACCAGCTACTGGAGCTCAAATTGCTGAAAAGGTTCATGTTGGTTCGGTACTGCCGAATGCGCCAACAATGGGCATGTGATAGGGGTGTAACGGTACATGTATTTGTATTGAACCGTTTCGGTACGGGGTGCTCGGTTCGGAACGGAGGCGTACCGAACGAGTTTCCATACGGACATATTAAGTAGAGGACCGCATGTGTGGAGGATGCTGCAGCCGCACATGCAGCTACTTTATGCTAATCAGAGGCACCGGGCTCGACTCGCCGCCTCGGGAACGCTCGCGAACGCTCGCAAAAATGTGTTGTTTGAAGGGGAGCGCCTGTCAATCATCCTCTAGTGGCAGCCCACCAAGCGTGCAATACTGGGAAGCGGCGCGTCCACACGCGTTTAAAATTGCCCCTGTGGACACGTACCTTAATGCCGCTAGCGTTGGCAACAAGGCAGAGTTGGAGGACCCTCCCGCGACATTAAGGTCTCCCGTTTGGGAACACTTCGGCTTCCCGGTGAGATACAAACAGGGACAAAGAGAGGTTGATAAAACCAAAGCGGTTTGCCGACATTGTTCATGTGAGGTCGGGTGTATTTCTGGCAACACGTCAAAACGTTGACACATTTGAAACGGCACCACCCCCACGTGAACATCGCTACAACGAGGAGAAAGACGAGCGTAACGTTAGTGCAAACATAGCTCCCCACCGCGTTTAAACCGCCTCTCCCTGCCCTGTTCAATTTTGCACATCAGATGGAGAAAATATTTGTTTTTTAAAGAAACAGTCTGTTATTTTTATTTATTTTTAGTCTGAGCCTTATTCATGTTATTTAATCTGAGCAACAACTTGAAACTGTTTAGTGTTGCAACTGTTCAATTTTGCACATCAGATGGAGAAAATATATTTTTAAAGAAACAGTCTTATTTTTATTTATTTTTATTTTTTAAATAAATATTTTAAATACTTGTATTTATATTTTTGAGCAGCATTCTAGCTCCAGTGCATGTTCCTACTGTTAAAAGCACAAAAGTACTTACTGTACCGAAAATGAACTGAACCGTGACCTCAAAACCGAGGTATGTACTGAACCGAGATTTTTGTGTACCGTTACACCCCTAGCATGTGAGCATCAGAACTGGACCACGCACCAATGGAAGAAGGTCCGACCTACACTCACCGGCCACTTTATTAGGTATACCTTGCTAGTACCGGGTTGGACCCCCTTTTGCCTTCAGAACTGCCTTAATCCTTCGTGGCATAGATTCAACAAGGTACTGGAAACATTCGTAAGAGAGTTTGGTCCATATTGACATGATAGCATCACGCAGTTGCTGCAGATTTGTCGGCTACACATCCATGATGCGAATCTCCCGTTCTACCACATCCCAAAGGTGCTCTATTGGATTGAGATCTGGTGACTCTGGGGGCCATTTGAGTACAGTGAACTCATTGTTATGTTCAAGAAACCAATCTGAGATGATTCGCGCCTATGACATGGCGCGTTATCCTGCTGGAAGTAGCCATCAAAAGTAGGCTTGGGCGGTAATACGGTAATACCGTATACCACGGGTCTTAAAAATAGCAACGGTATCAGTTTCAATACCGTCATTAAAAAAATGCAATGCACTTATATAGGAGACAAGGATTAAATATGAAATATAATTTATTTAATGCCTAAAAATGCAGTTTGGCAGTATTTCGGGTTCCGACCTAATGAGAAGTAGAGCTTAGTTCGGGCCCAGAAAATCAAGCCCGACCCTGCCCGTGCGCGTTCTGTCCGAACCTGGACTGCCCCGACACATTAACTGTGATTAAGAGCCCGAGCCCGATTTCAACCCGACAATTATTTCTCATGTATGAGGCTGTTGTATGTGCATATCCGTGGGAAGTGGGGGTGCGGCTGCAACACTACTCAGTCACAAAAATATACAAATAATTTTATAGGCTACGTTAGTGCCGCGATTAGGATATGACCGGACAAAACCAACACGTATGTTATCACCTTCTCCCACTAGTCACTTGAAATTATCCCGTACCTCAGACTTTCCTGATGACTGGCTCAGCGTTAATTGTCCTGTTTTTAATTTATCATTTATGTCTCCAAGTTCCATGTTGCACTTTAGCGTAACTCATTTTGTCTGGAGCAAGGAAGGAAGCTGCTTTGTCTGTTGTTGGTAAGTCAGAAACTAATTGTAGATTTGGGTTCAGGCATTGTGTGAGTAAAAGCTAGTGCTACATTAGTCGTGTGCTGATAGCTTGTTGTTGTTGTTGTTGAAATCGTCGTGAAACTGCATATGTTAAGTGAGTAATCAACTAAGTTTGAGCCATCTCAGGTGTAGTGAATAGACTTGATTAGAGGGAGGGGTCACACACAGTGCTTAAAGGGCTGCCAGCAAGCCTCCTTCAAACCACATTTTGTCTGGAGCAAGGAAGGAAGCTGCTTTGTCTGTTGTTGGTAAGTCAGAAACTAATTGTAGATTTGGGTTCAGGCATTGTGTGAGTAAAAGCTAGTGCAACATTAGTCGTGTGCTGATAGCTTGTTGTTGTTGTTGAAATCGTCGTGAAACTGCATATGTTAAGTGAGTAATCAACTAAGTTTGAGCCATCTCAGGTGTAGTGAATAGACTTGATTAGAGGGAGGGGTCACACACAGTACTTACGGTAAACTGAGCACTTAAAAGGCTGCCACTACAGCGTCAGCTGCAGCGTCGGGCCATCAGAACGAAGACAGCTGAACAAAGACACAGGGAGTCTATCTGAGGGTGTCCAGAGAGGAAGCCCATTGAGGTAGGTATAACATCTTACCCCCCCTCGCAGCCATGTGTCTTATCCCAGTGAGGACATCACACTGGAGAAGATTTCATCGAAGACCCTTCACTCAAGGCTGTAACCCATCCAATCTCTGCTACCCACCATTCTCCACCGGTAAGGACCTTGAAGTACTAGGGGGGCTATGGAACTGGCAGTCTGCAGTCAAGAAGGCGGACACCATTTCGGCCTATGCCTCCCTGCAGTCTCTCCACTTCCTGGCCCTCACAGAGACCTGGGTCACCCTGGAATACACTGCCACTCCAGCCACCCTATCAACTGCCTACTCGTTTTCACACTCCCCAAGACGAACAGGGCGAGGAGGAGGAACTGGGCTCCTCATCTCACCCAGATGGTCCTACCAGGTCCTTCCTCTAGACCACCTACCGATCTACACTTCAATTCCACGCCGTCGCTGTCACCCTTCCTTTCAAACTCAACATCATAGTGATCTATCGCCCACCCGGTCCTCTCGGTGACTTTTTGGATGACATGGATGCCCTCCTGAGCTGCTCCCCTGATGATGGCACGCCACTCGTCGTCCTCGGTGACTTCAACATCCACTCGGGAAAGCTGCACTCATCTGAATTCATCGACTTCTTTTCCACATTTGACCTTACGCTCTCCCCCTCTCCACCAACTCACCGCGCCGGGAACCAACTTGACCTTGTCTTCACAAGATCCTGTGGCATCTCGGCACTCTCTGTTACCCCCTCACCGTGTCCGACCACCACTTTGTGACTTTCTCCCTCCCCATGGAGCCCACCTCATCCCTCCACTCTACGCCTCGAATGGTCACCAGCCGCCGCAACCTGAAATCCCTCACTCCCTCCGCTCTCTCTTCAACTGTTATCTCCTCGCTACCATCCTCAGAACAGTTCTCCCTAATACCTACTGAGGAAGCCTCCTCCATCCTGATGTCCTCACTCTCCTCTTCTTTGGACACTCTCTGTCCCCCTATCTCACGACCTGCGCGATCATCCCCCCCCCCCCCCCCCCCCCCCCCGGCTGTCTGAACCTCTGCGAACCAACAGATCATTGTTGCGAGCGTCAGAGAGAAAATGGAAGAAATCGGGCCAGCACGAGGACCTTGCTCATTACCACCGCCTCCTCTCTGACTTCACCTCAACTGTTTCGGCAGCTAAATCTGCCTTCTACCTGGCAAAGATCAACTCTTCCGCCTCCAACCCCAGGAAACTCTTCTCCGTGTTCTCCTCCCTCCTCACCCCTCCTACCCCTCCGCCCCCTTCCTTCCTTACTGCCGATGACTTTGCTACTTACTTTACCAAGAAAGTAAATTACATCAGCTCCTCATTTACGCCTATTCCCTCCCAGAAGACATCTCCCCCAACCCTCAACTCGGATGGTCTTACCAGCTTTACCCCCCTCACCTCCGAAGATGTTCACTCACTTGTTACATCTAACCGTGCCACCACCTGCTCCCTCGACCCGATCCTCTCCTCTCTTCTCCAACATCTCACACGACATCTTGCCATTCCTCACCACCCTGATCAACTCCTCCCTCACCTCAGGTGTCATTCCAGCGGATTTTAAGACAGCTACTGTGAAACCTCTCCTTAAAAAACCCACCCTAGATGCTACTGACATCCAAAGCTACAGACCTGTATCTCTTCTTTCATTCCTCTCTAAAACCTTGGAACGTGCCACCTACAACCAACTGTCATCCTATCTCTCGCTGAACAACCTCCTAGACCCTAATCAATCAGGATTCAGGACTGCTCACTCCACTGAGACGGCCCTCCTCACAGTGACCGAGTCCCTGCGAGACGCCAGAGCCTCGTCCCACTCCTCCGTTCTCGTTCTCCTCGACCTATCTGCTGCGTTCGACACAGTCAACCACCAAATCCTCCTCTCCACTCTGGCTGAACTTGGCATATCCGACTCTGCTCTCGCCTGGTTTACATCATACCTGACAAATCACACCTTTCAGGTCACATGGAATGGCTCTATGTCCAAACCCTGTTCTCTGGACACGGGTGTCCCTCAAGGTTCAGTATTAGGACCGCTTCTGTTCTCACTATACACCAGATCACTAGGTTCTGTTATCACATCGCATGGATTCTCCTACCATTGCTACGCAGATGACACCCAGCTGTTCCTCTCTTTTCCCCCGTCCTCTGACACCCACATTGCAACTCGCATCTCGGACTGTCTGGCTGACATCTCTGTCTGGACAACTGCACATCACCTCAAGCTTAACCTGAATAAAACCGAACTCCTCTTCATCCCAGGGAAAGACTGCCCTCGCATGGACCTGTCGGTCACTGTCGAGGGCATCACAGTATTGCCGTCGTCAACTGCGAGGAACCTGGGTGTAATCCTCGATGACCAACTATCCTGCACCCCCAACATCACTGCTGTGGCCCGATCCTGCAGATTTGCCCTCTACAACATCCGCAGGATTCGGACCCTCCTCACAAAGGACGCAACGCAACTCTTGGTCCAAGCACTGGTCATCTCCCGCCTTGACTACTGCAACTCTCTCCTGGCCGGACTCCCCGCCTCTGCGATTAAACCATTGCAGCGTATCCAGAACGCTGCAGTACGTCTTATCTTCAATCTACCCAAATTCTCCCATGTGACCCCCCTCCTCCGTGACCTCCACTGGCTCCCTGTAGCAGCACGCATCCAATTTAAGACGATGACACTGGCCTTCAGGGCCATCAATGGAACGGCACCTGTCTACCTTCAAACACTGGTCAAACCTCATGCCCCGAAGCGAGCACTTCGCTCTTCTACTTCAGCTGGCCGGCTGGTACCACCATTGCTGAAATCAAACAAATGTCGCTCAGCAAAGTCCAGACTCTTCTCTGTTCTGGCGCCTCAGTGGTGGAACGAACTCCCGACTAATGTCAGGACAGCTGAGTCATTTGCCATTTTCCGAAAAAGGCTCAAGACTCACCTGTTGAGACTTCACCTCGACTAGCATGACCCCCCCCCCCCCCCCCCAAAGAGAGAAAAAAAAAACGTACCTATAGCACTCTGATCGTAGCACTGTTGCTCGTGAACTACTAGTTTACTCAGATGAGGACCTAACACTTGTTCTACTTTTAGCTCTTACTTTATCGGCAATGATTCGTTGTGGTTTCCTTGTTTCCTTCTTTTGACAAATGTACTTATTGTAAGTCGCTTTGGACAAAAGCGTCTGCTAAATGACCTAAATGTAAATGTAACTCCTTTATTCTTTGATTTAGCTGCACAGAGCTGAACCGTTATGAACAATGCATGCGCACTATTTGTAGCGTCTTTTTTTTTTTTACTTTGTGTAACTTTGTACACATTTCTTACGTAGTCCTACTCTGCTAAACATATAACCAATAATATTTAATGTTTATGCCTAGCCTTCTCAGATTAGGGGAGAAGGCCTAGGGATAAATGCAATGATAGAAAAAAAAAACGAACGAACACAAACGCTTGTTTAAAGGCCCCTCGGGCCGGGTTCGGGTCGGGTTCGGGCAGAGAAGCTAAACTCTAATGAGTTTGGTGACGTCGTCTGAGCCTTATGTCGTAATTTTTAATTAGTCACGGTAATGCCGTATACTGGGATGAAATAGGGAGGAGGTTTGACGGTATCAAAATTTGGATACTGCCCAACTCTAATCAGAAGATGGGTACACTGTGGTCATAAAGGGATGGACATGGTCAGCAACAATACTCAGGGAGGCTGTGGCTTTGACCCGATGCTCAATTGGTACCAATGGGCCCAAAGTGTGCCAAGAAAATATCCCCCACACCATTACACCAACACCACCAGCCTGAACCGTTGATACAAGGCAGGATGGATCCATGCTTTCATGTTGTTGATGCCAAATTCTGCCCCTACCATCCGAATGTCGCAGCAGAAATCGAGACTCATCAGACCAGGCAACGTTTTTCCAATCTTCTATTCTCTTTTGGTGAGCCTGTGCGAATTGTAGCCTCAGTTTCCTGTTCTTAGCTGACAGGAGTGGCACCCGGTGTGGTCTTCTGCTGCTGTAGCCCATCCGCCTCAAGGTTCGACGTGTTGTGTGTTCAGACAGTGGCGGTCCTAGGTTTCATGACGCCCTGGGCGAACCTCACCTCCAGCACGAGAAACTATGGAAGGCCATCCAGTTCAAATATACGTGAATTCTAACACGTTAACAACGCGTAGACGCGTCAATTTTTTACGTGTTGTCTACGTGTTGTCTACATGTTGTTAACGTGTTAACGACGCGTCAATGACGAGTTCAATTCATGTGATTGTGAGCCCTTTGGCCACTTGTCCAGTTTGAACGGGTGAGAGTCATAAGTTCCCATTGGCTACTGAGTAGTAGGGTTAAACCATTTCTGTAAGCCTGGGGCATTTTCCACCCACTATTTAACATGATAAGGAACCTCGTATTTCTTTGCCATTTTCTTCCTTTATTGTGTAGCTTATAAAAAAGACATTTGGATTGCAGTTGTATTACTTTATTAATTATTACTAATTATTAGTAATTAAATTATAGACTATTTTTTATCAGGATAAAATGGCCTCATTTTGCTCCACTATAGTGGGCATTCCAGGGCTCCAGACTAACTTTTTGCATTGGTTGCACTGGTGCGCCTAACTTTTTTTTTTAGGTGCACCAGCACAAAATTTAAGTGCACCCACATTTTTCATCGTGTCGCCTTTAACGCCAAAAAGTCACCTTTTTATCGCTCTCCTTTTACATAATGACACCCCCCTTATGGCCTAGCTTAACTGCAGCACCATCAGCACCCAGAGGAACCGTTTTCTCCAGCCAATCTGCACACTGATGCCCAAGCGCAGTCAATGCTTGCTTTGTGGCAGCATAAAAAGATCATACAGGTCACTAGCCTATAGATTGCAATTGGAAAACTGTTTATGTGATCTTAGCCTAGCCTACTTATATTTTTACTTAGGCTATTCATTTTTAATAATAATATTAGGAATAGGCTACTATACAATTTTCCTATTCATGATCTCTCATGCTGTAATGTGGGCCTTCAAACACTGTGCGTGTCCATGCTCCACCTCGACATGTCCAATTAACATGTTGACCGGCCTCCCTTTACGCAAAATGCAGCAGTAGACAATAACGCACTCCTTCATAGAGACGTCTGTGTCGCCGTCAATCATGAATGACGTGTACGTGACGTTTCCAACCTCCGCAGCTGTCTTGTTCTTTAGTGTCGGCATTTTGTTTCATCAGAATCATTTCGGACTTAAATTTAGTGATCGGCAACTCCTCCTTTGCAATATTGTATGCGACGTTGAATTTTATAATAATTTCAGATTCCTCAGCGGACCTGATCGATACAGCCTGACGCTGAAATGCAGCTGGATGAGGGGCCACTTTATTAACACACTTATCACGGCATGTAGTATGCTTTTTGGACATATTGCGCTTTTTCAATGTCTCGATGCGAAATGTTGTTGACTCCTCCACAAACGCACTATTACCGGACAAATTCTGACCGCACTCCCGAACAATAAATGCAGTGCATTGAGTCCCTTTCTTCATCGTACATCAGACAGGGAAATTGCTTCAACCAGTCCGGTCTGAAGGCATATTTTTGGGCTTTTTAATTAGTCTCGGGGCGAGGCTTTCTGCCTCTCTTCACTTTCAAAGAGAATCGAAGCGCTCAGAGTACCTGCTCTGCTCGCTCGCATTGTTCGAACTGACACAATTTACAGCAGTGAAAAGGACCACAGCCAATCAGAGGCAAGGACCCGCCCGAGCTCCGTCTCTTATTGGTTTAGACCACGATGCCATCAGGAGAACATAAAGAGATACTGCGCTTATGATTTTTTTTTTCACTCGAGCAGCGTTAGGTGCACCAGTGCGACCTACTATTTTTTTCAGTCGCATATGCGACCAAATTGGTCGCACTCTGGAGCCCTGCATTCAAGCTGTAACACCATTCTTCAAACTTAAATTTTATAGCCTTAAAACATTAACAATCTTGTCGGGAAAATGTTACTGCAATCGTACTCACTCAATGAATTTTCTTCTCTTTTGACCATAAAAATAGAACACACATTTTCCCTTGTTATAACACGAAAGCACAGTGAATACTGCTGAAGCTGCACAATGCTTAATAAGCTATTTTATTTACAGAAACTATTTCAAACTGCACCTGGCTCTACATCAAAACACCCACAGAAATAGACATCATGAGAAAGGTCCGTTTATTTCGTACCATTATAGTAAAAAGTTCCAAAATCCCAATTACCAGAGTCCAATCAACAAAAATACATCAATATACCCTTCATAAACATAACTTCTTTTTGCAGGGCTATAGGTGTTGTTAGGTTGCGCCATTGTTTCTACTATCATATCACTCTGGTATATTATCTGCCATAATGTGGAAGTCATATTCACATTACTATAGATATTATTATAGTTTTATTATAGTTTTGTGGTTGCTTGCACCCTTGGGTCTGTCTGTCTTTGTGTCTCTTTCTCTCTCCCCCCCAACTGGTCAAGAAACATGGATGTCCTCTATAGAGCTGGGCCGGTTTGATGTTCCTGCCTGTTAAAAGGAAGGTTTTCATTTCCACTGTGTGCAGAATATTGCTGGATAAATACTGTATATAATATTATTTGAATGGCAATTTGATGAATCAAAGAAAAATACAAAGAAATATCAGACTGAGATGATTATGACTGCAACAAAGCTGACATGGTGTTGTTGGATGTTGGCAAGTAGAACCGAGAGTTGAGACATGTTTTACCAGATGTATTTTTATTATTAGGGCCATGGGGCAATCGCACCGAGCACTGGCCTGTAGGGGCCAGTGCTCGGGGCGATTTTTTCCTAGTTTTTATTATTATTTTGCCAAATTTCGAGTGCCTAAATCTTCTACAGCTATTAGAGTTGTAGGACAAATTATATATCAAATCGTGTGTTTCGATCGGGATCGACGTCCCATTACTTTTCTTAGCCGAACACGAATTTTTCGCGATGTAAGTCGCGAAAAACCACCAAAATTTTCCCATTGAAATGAATGGGACGAGCGAAAAAAAAAAACAGAAATTGTAGCTTTTCAAACGCCTGCTGCTCAGTCATACTTTCACCTAGAAACTCCATTTAAACTCTAAAACATAGACACAAGTCTTGTGTCCTGGTGTGCCAATCCGCGTTTCAATAGGTCATATAGTTTCTGATCAATCACTGTTCAATGACCATGATCGTTTTGGGAGAAATCATGAGATTATAATGGGTGTGTATTGCATGGAACCTTCTGGGCTAGAGTGCGTGACATCATCACTTAGAGTGTGAGGGCTTCTCAGAACTTTTTCGTTTCCAAACTCCTCCCGGCCACAATCTTCACTCTACAGAGGTGATATTCTCCAATTTTGTAGACAAACTTGTCCTGTCTCTCACAATGTGCTCAAAATCTCTGTGAGTTTTACAGAATTTGAACTAGCAACCTCTAAGCGAGGCCAAGTCCATTTTTTTCCTCATCCGCTCTAATGTTAATTTAGAAGCAGATTTTCAAAGAAACCTGAAATGAACAGCATTTCTAACTCACCCTAGCGTCCACATTTCTGACACTAGGAAAAAATAAAAGTCATCAGTGTGTTCAGCCGAGTCTTGTGGCGCTAACGGTGCGAAAATTGTGGCGATAGGAGTTTCGGTGTGAGCGTGGCAAGCTTTTGTTCGGACCCTCCGCAAAGGGGAAATGGAGCTATAGAGAGAAGCAGAAAGAGGCTCCAAAGCAGTCACACGCATGCACCAAGGGTCGTTGCTATGGAGACAGCACTCTGTGGCTCTGATCCTCATAGCTGACAGCAGGTGTGCTCTGATTGGTGGACAGGAAGGAGCAGTCAGTGGGACTACAAACTACATTTAGTAGTGGGTAATGTAGTTTTTCAGTCAAACGTCTTCAGCTCGGGCATACTTTCACCTAGGCTGTATCCGAAACCGCATACTACCGTACTGCCTACTACATACTGCGTTAATATATACTGTATACTGCGTACTGAATGTGGGATACAGTATGCTACTTCAGCAGACCGACGCCGTTCACACCGCAGTATGCAGTATGCAAGTTTCCCACAATGCATTTCGTGGCGACCGGCAGCGACAGTTGTAAAACAGGCGCAAAGCTGTTTTATTTCCCGCTGTAGCGCTGTTATTATGTCACTTTATTACATTTTAATATTTTTTCATGCGAGAAAGTAACCGTTTAGATCCCCAATGTGCGGTTAGTTTACCCAAATGACGGCTGTTTAGTAATTTGCCTCGATGTTTTCGGAGACGTGAAGCTCCGGAAGGAGCGGGTCGTCTCAGAGGCAGCTGCCCGTCTCCAGAGGTGTTCCGCCGGCCAACATGCATCGTCGTCCCGGGGGAGACAGCAAGCTAGTTATCTTAACCGCTGTTTGTAGTGGACAGTATACAGTATAGTCTCGGGAGCTGTGCATGTACAGAAATCACCAGATATTAATAAAAAAAAGTTTGAATTAACAGAGTACTTTTTTTTCCATTTCATATGTACAACAGCCTGGATTTCTATTGTACCTATATGGCGTTTGTCACAATAATCAAGTAGCCTATGCACTGTACTTATGTAAACAAATATAAACGCCGTACTGCTCCGGCGTTTCTTTTTTTTTTTTTTTTTTTTTTTTCGTCCCAGCTCCGGCGTTTGTATTCCCCTGGAAACGCTCGCTTGCTCCGTCATTACTCGATTTATCCAGGCTCCAGCGCATTGCATTGTGGGAAACAGTAGGCAGAGTAGACTGGTCGGATGCATACTGGAAATATTCTCCGAATCAGTACGACATCCGGGAACTTTTCGCATACTGCAGATTTTGCTTTTGTTTGCATACTGCATACTGCATACTACATTTTGGCCAAATCAGTACGTACTAGCAGTATAGTATGCGGTTTCGGATACAGCCCTAGAAACTCCGTTTAAACTTTAAAATGGAGACACGAGTGGTGTGCCCTGATTGGTGGACAGGAATGTACTAAAAACTACATTTAGTAATGGGAAATGTAGTTTTTTCAGTCAAATGTCTTCTCCTCGGGCATACTTTCACCTAGAAACTCCATTTAAACTTTAAAATGGAGACACGAGTGGTGCGCTCTGATTGGTGGACAGGATTGTACTAAAAACTACATTTAGTAGTGGGAAATGTAGTTTTTTCAGTCAAACGTCTTCTGCTCGGGCATACTTTCACCTAGAAACTCTGTTTAAACTTTAAAATGGAGACACGAGTGGTGTGCTCTGATAAGTGGACAGGAATGTACTAAAAACTACATTCCATAGTGGGAAATGTAGTTCTTTTAATCAAACGTCTTCTGCTTGGGCATACTTTCACCTAGAAACTCCGTTTAAATTTTAAAATGGAGACACGAGTGGTGTGCCCTGATCGGTGGACAGGAATGTACTAAAAACTACATTTAGTAATGGGAAATGTAGTTTTTTTCAGTCAAACGTCTCAGAACAACTCCGTCTGGTTTGAAATCTCGAAGAATCTCATCGCAATGTATATACACTCCGGCAGTAGCCCCCGTGGCCCTTTCAAAATTTCCCGGCGGGGGAATTTTCTAGTTATTATTAGAGTTGTTGTTGTAATAACATTCATTAATTGTTTAGTTGATTAATTCATAATATGCATTAATTTATAATATTTCTGGTTGATATTCAGTGAATAATAGGCTACTCGGTAACAATCCAGGTTACTTGTTGGTGTGATCATTGTGGAGCATCTGTAATGCACAGTTGAAAACATTCATGTCCCTTATTTTCTGCATGACTATTTCAGGCAGACATAAATGTGTATCTTGTGTTAACTTAAATGTTATAATGTATTTTAAATAACGCAGTGTCTTTTCTACATCCGGGTGAAAATAGCCTTTGCCCCGCAGTCTGGCTATTTACACCTGACCCCTCATCTACTGCCTCAAGGAGCAACAAGTTATTTTCAGTTATCTGTAGGTGAGTGGGTTAAGCACCGGGTTTACACCGAGGAATCTGTTGGTTCAAAGACAACACTACCTGGTAAGGGCTAGGCAAAAACAATCGGTGAAAATAGCATGAGAGGTGTTGAAATAGTTTCTGTCGATAAAATAGCTTATTAAGCATTGTGCAGCTTCAGCAGTATTCACTGTGGTTTTTTGTTATAAAAGGGAAAATGTGTGTTCTTTTCTTATGGTCAAAAGAGAAGAACATTTAAAAACAATATAAAATGATGTCAACAGGGCTTCCCACCACAAGCATCAAAATAAAACCTGGACATAGTCATCAACCTGTATTCTACCAGTTCATCAGGAGGAGTATAGTATATGCCCCCTGCTGGTCATATACTAAATTAAGATGCTCAGAGGAAAGTTCCATGTTTTCCAAATACAGATATTCATTAAAGCATTGAGTGAGTACCATTGCAGTAACGTTTTCCCGACAACTTTAACTCTATGGGCTCTATGACCCGTCCGCGCCCCCCACCTTTAAGCGGCGGGCTCCAGCAGGAAAAGCTGGAGGCCGGAAAAGAGTGAGACAGGTAGCGCGCAAAAGTAAAAGTGGAACCAAGAGTGGCACGAGAGACAGAACGAGAGCAAGACAGACAGACATTACGAGAGCGAGACAGTTTGTGCAAAGGAAGTTTTCATGCACAAACCCTCATTATGGAAAACAAATGTAGAAATGCATATGATGCAGCTTTTGAGTTAAAGGCAGTCAATCTGGCTGCAAAAGAAGGAAATAGAGCTGCTGCACGTAGCCTTAGCATTAATGAGTCAATGGTGAGACGTTGGAGACGCCAGCGGGAAGAAGCAAAAAGTCAAAAAAAGCTTTCAGAGGTAATAAAAGCAGATGGCCCAAACTTAAAGACTTTCTTGAAGATTGGGTGAACACAGAGAGCAGACGGCCAAGGTGTTTCCACCGTGCAGATCTGACTGAAAGCTAAAATAGTCACCACCGAAATGAAAATTGAAAATTTTAGAGGTGGACCATCCTGGTGTTTCAGATTTAAGAGACGAAAGGGACTGTCCATCAGGGCGCAGACGTCTGTGTGTCAGCAACTCCCTCCCGACTACCAGGAAAAAATAACAAACTTAGGCGAATTCACACAAAGAAAGATAGAGGAATATTCAATTGGACCGGACCAGATCATAAATATGGATGTGCCTTTGACGTTTGACCTGCCTCTCACTAGGACTGTTAACAAGAAAGGTGAATCGTCCATCACGTTGAGAACCACTGGCCACGAGAGAATGAATTTCACTTGTGTTCTTGGCTGCACAGCATCTGGATTAAAGCTTCCGCCAGTGGTGATTTTTAAGCGGATTACAATGCCAAAAGAAAAGATCCCGAACGGCATCTCCTTTAAAGTCAACAAGAAAGGGTGGATGATGGAAAGCATAATAAATGAGTGGCTGAATGAGTGCTCGTCAAGCGCCTGGAGGATTCTTTCGCCAAAAAAGAGCTTTACTCGTTTCGGACAGCATGAGGGCCCATATAACGGATTATGTGAAAGCAGCCATCAAGAGCACAAACTCGATTCCAGCAGTGATTCCTGGGGGCACAACGAAGCATCTGCAGCCACTCGACATCAGTGTCAATCGTGCGTTCAAAGTGGCACTACGCGTTCAGTGGGAGGCGTGGATGACTAGCGGCGATAAATCATTCACCAAAACTGGTCGCATGCGAAAAGCAACTTTCGCTCAAGTTTGCGAGTGGATCCTGATAGCTTGGAGGAGTGTCAAAACATCCACGATCATTAACGGGTTCCGAAAGGCTGGACTGGTGCGTGATGAAGAGGAGGATGCCGCCACAGCTGAGGCCCTTCAGAGGCTGTTCTATTCCGACAGTGATGAAGAGGAGTTCGTTGCTTTTGAGAGCGACAACGAAGGAGAGAGGAGAGTGGCTGACGAAGCCACCCTGAGCCTGTTTTTGGTGGTTTTAGTACGCAGGAAGAAGACGGAGATGAGGATTAATGACTTGACTTTTCTGGTTTCAGCCGTGTACTGCACCTTAGCCTAAAAGATGAAGAGGAGGATTAATGACTTTTCTGGTAGGCTGATTACCGTATATTTTAAGCAGCCGTGTTGCTGCAACTTTAGGCTTACACGCTCACACTGCGTACCCACCAAACGCTATGAACGCGATTTAATCGCGCGACAAATGAAATCGCGTCGCGCTAGACGCTCCAGTTTTGACGCCGGTCCAATATGCCAAAAAACGCCTCATCGCGGCATCGCGTCGCGCGACGAGCTCGCCCAAACAACAACATTTCTTCCGCCATTTCATTCTCTCGTCGATCATGGCTGAGATAACCACCATCGCTGCACTGTATCTACTCTGGAGAAGTTCCCAGCTTCGTCTGCTGACTAGGCGCCGACGTCGGTTCTGGGTGCATGCTACCCTACGGAGGCGGCGTGAGCTCGGCGAGTTCCACCGTCTCCGGCAGGAGCTGCGCCTGGACGACGGCCGGTTCCAGCGGTACTTCAGGCTGACTGTTGCCCAGTTTGAAGACCTGCTAACCAGGGTACAGGACCGGGAGGTTTAGCTGCTGCTCTGCCCAGAACTGGTGCTTCATAGCCGGCCATAAGCCCCAGTGATAAACAATCGCAAAAAAAAAAGATCTCTGTGTGTGAAAGAGCTGGGATTGATATGTGTGTGTGTGTGTGTGTGTGTGTGTGTGTGTGTGTGCGCGCGTGCGTGCGCCCCCCAACTTTGATTATGGGCAATATATAATATAATATAATATATAAATATTGTGGCAAAAAGCGAGGGAACACCAGGACGTCCGTACGTCGGCACGTCGGTGACGATCTCAACGCTGATAGGCTGTCGCGGCGCGTCTTCACGCGAATTCGGCGCAAAAGTTCAATTATTTCAACTCGAGCGATGGCGCGATGGCGCGATGAAGCGATTTTTCGCGTCCATCGCGCCGCGCTATCGCGTCCATCGCATCGCCCGGCGCGATGAAGCGTCTAATCGCGTCTTTGCATTGACTTTACATGTAATCTTGTCGCGCGATGAAGTTTCATCGCGTTTGGTGGGTACGCCCCGTCACTGTCGTGTTACAGGCGCTTTATTTTGCACTTTTAAAAAAACACATTTAATTTTGCCATTGATATTGCCTCGTCAAGGCTGTAAGCTTTGTTTTTTGTTATGGTACTACTGTAGGCTATAATGTAGATAAATATTAAAAGATGTGCACACTTTTTCAAGGTTTTTCAAAAATAGCCAAAGTTAAGTGGTTAAATGATTATGACGCTATTAACTAATTTTGCTGGGGAACCCCTAGCACTCCCTCAAGGACCACTGGTTGAAAACCACTGCTGTAGATCACTGCCGTTATGTGCGCTGGGAGCGCACTGTTTAAGTTTGAAGGTTTGTGTGTCTGAAACGCTATGTGATACAGTACAGTTTACACAGCACAGTATATGTTCTGTAGCTACTATTGCACTAAATGGTAACACTTGAATACGTTATGCAAATATGCAACTTGTTTGTTGAAATGTTAATAAATGGGAGCTTCCTCAAGCAGCCATCTCTTTCCCGACAATCCCCTCTGTGCACGAACCCTTACATATGGTAATTAAACATTAAAATACCTGCGGCTTACAGTCCAGTGCGGCTTATATATGTCCATATCATTCAATTTAGCTGCTGCGGCTTATATTCAGGCGCGGCTTATAGAAAATGGCAAAGAAATACGAGGTTCCTTATCATGTTAAATAGTGGGTGGAAAATGCCCCAGGCTTACAGAAATGGTTTAACCCTACTGCTCAGTAGCCAATGGAAACTTATGACTCTCACCCGTTCAAACTGGACAAGTGGCCAAAGGGCTCACAATCACATGAAATTAATGCGTCATTGATGCGTCGTTAACACGTTAACAACACGTAGACAACAGGTTAACAACGCGAAAAATTGACGCGTTGTCTACGTGTTGCCTTTTCGCGGTGCTTCCCGGTGTGAACCAGTCTCTCTCAGCACCTTTATAAAACAGAGGGCGCCCAGCCGCTCCCCAAAGGCAACATGACATTATTGACTTGATGTGTAAATGAGCAATACAAAAACCGGAGGAAATGAATGCAAACTATTTTTTTTTTCTTTTTAGTGCGGGCGCTCATCCCGCCCCTCCACGAATGCCGCTCTGGGCGGCTGCCCATATGAGAAACTGCCCCTGCTTTCAGAGATGCTCTTCTGCATACTTCGGTTGTAATGAGTGGTTATTTGAGTTACTGTTGCCTTTCTATCAGCTCAAACCAGTCTGGCCATTCTCCTCTGACCTCTGGCATCAACATTGGCATTTGCGCCCACAGAACTGCCGCTCACTGGATATTTTCTCTTTTTCGGACTATTCTCTGTAAACCCTAGAGATGGTTGTGCGTGAAAATCCCAGTAGATCAGCAGTTTCTGAAATACTCAGACCAGCCCGTCTGGCACCAACAACCATGCCACGTTCAAAGTCACTTAAATCACCTTTCTTCCCCATTCTGATGCTCAGTTTGAACTGCAGCAGATCGTCTTGACCATGTCTACATGCCTAAATGCATTGAGTTGCTGCCATGTGATTGGCTGATTAGAAATTTGCGATAACAAGCAGTTGGACAGGTGTACCTAATAAAGAGTGTATATCAGCCATGTAAGCCCCCCTAAACTTAACAGCTGGTTGTATCACCCTCGGCAGTCACAACTGCAATCAACATTTGCAATAACTGACATGAGTCTTACATCGCTGTGGAGGAATGTGTTCCCATTCCTCTTTGTAGAATGCATTAATTGCTTTCAGTCGTTATCCTGCTGCAGACTGATGGGCGGACATTTTCCGTCAGAGTTTTCTGGTAGCAGAATTCATGGTTCCATCAAAAATCGCAAGTTGTCCAGGTCCATCACAATAAAACCACCATGTTTTCTTTTTAAAGATTATTTTTTTGGCTAGAACATGAGAGAGAGGAGGAGAAGACATTGCGGGGAACTGATCCCAGGCCGGGAGTCGAACCCGGGATCGCCGCGTCGAGGACGTTGAGCCTCTGTTCATGGGGCGGCTGTCCTAACAACTGCGCCACCGGCTGCCCCAAAAGCACCATGTTTGGTCCAGGTCCTGAAGCAGCCCCAGACCATCACACTAAAACCACCATGTAGACTGTTGGTATGATGCTCTTATTGTGGAATACCATGTTAGATTTCCACCAGATGTAACAGGACCCATTGTAGCGAAAAACCTTCAACTACACAATTTCCAGGTCCATTTCAGATAAACTAACTATCTAACAGATAGTCTCACAATTGTAGTCCCAGATGAAAAGAAGTCCAGCCAGTCTTTAATCCAAAGAAAAATTGTTTATTAGCCAATACAGGATCCAAACATCGGGGATTGCCCCAGGGCAAAAAACAACCCGGGAACTGTGTGCCCTTGGTTTATATGCTGTTGAACCCAGGATTTCCACGGCCATGTCAGGTTGTTACCCTCATCCTTTCTACAAATCAGGATCTTAATATCCCAAAAACAATGACTGTCATAATTTCCCCGCCATAATTTGGAACAGCTATCACACTTTTGCAGGGGTTTTCCCCCAAAGCTTCTACAAAGCGTCTCTCCTCAATCCAGTTATTATGACACAATGAAGTACACAGTGAGTGTACACTGTGTACTAGTGTTGCTTTCGTTAACGAAATTTATGACAAATATCGTCGTCAACGAACCTTTATCACGTGAGGAAAACGAGATGAGACGCAACAAAAATGCTGGTCATGTGACGATAACGATAATTAAATATATAATGCAATATTGTAGACGAATAAAAACGAGACTAAATGTGGTTTATACTCGGCTGCAGATATACACTCAACAAAAATATAAACGCAACCCTTTTTGTTTTACTCCCATTTTTCATGAGATGGACTTAAAGATCTAAAATTCATTCCAGATACACAATATTACCATTTCTCTCAAACATTGTTCACAAATCTATCTAAATGTGTGATAGTGAGCACTTCTGCTTTGCTGAGATAATCCATCCCACCTCACAGGTGTGCCACATCAAGATGCTGATCTGACATCATGATTAGTGCACAGGTGTACCTTATACTGCCCACAATAAAAGGCCACTCTGAAATGTGCAGTTTTGTCTCACAGCAAAATGCCACAGATGCCACAAGCATTGAGGGAGCGTGCAATTGGCATGCTGACAGCAGGAATGTCAACCAGATCTGTTGCTCGTGCATTGAATGTTCATTTCTCCACCATAAGCCGTCTCCAAAGGCGTTTCAGAGAATATGGCAGTACATCCAACCGGCCTCACAACCGCAGACCACGTGTAACCACACCAGCCCAGGACCTCCACATCCAGCAGGTTCACCTCCAAGATCGTCTGAGACCAGCCACTCAGACAGCTGCTGAAACAATTGGTTTGCATAACCAAACAATTTCTGCACAAACTGTCAGAAACCGTCTCAGGGAAGCTCAACTGCATGCTCGTCGTCCTCATCGGGGTCTTGACCTGACTCCAGCTCGTCGCCGTAACAGACTTGAGTGGGCAAATGCTCACATTCGATGGCGTCTGGCACTTTGGAGAGGTGTTCTCTTCATGGATGAATCTCGGTTTACATTGTTCAGGGCAGATGGCAGACAGCGTGTGTGGCGTCGTGTGGGTGAGCGCTTTGCTGATGTCAATGTTGTGGATTGAGTGGCCCATGGTGGTGGTGGGGTTATGGTATGGGCAGGCATCTGTTATGGACAAAGAACACAGGTGCATTTTATTGATGGCATTTTGAATGCACAGAGATACCGTGATGAGATCCTGAGGCCCATTGTTGTGCCATACATCCATGAACATCACCTCATGTTTCAGCAAGATAATGCACGGCCCCATGTTGCAAGGATCTGTACACAATTCTTGGAAGCTGAAAATGTCCCAGTTCTTGCATTGCCAGCATACTCACCGGACATGTCACCCATTGAGCATGTTTGGGATGTGCTTGACCGGCGTATACGACAGCGTGTACCAGTTCCCACTAATATCCAGCAACTTCGCACAGCCATTGAAGAGGAGTGGACCAACATTCCACAGGCCACAATTGACAATCTGATAAACTCTCTGCGAAGATGTGTTGCACTGCATGATGCAAATGGTGGTCACACCAGATACTGACTGGTTCTGAGTACCCAGACCCCCAATAAAGCAAAAAAAATGCACATTTCAGGGTGGCCTTTTATTGTGGACAGTCTAAGGCACACCTGTGCACTAATCATGATGTCAGATCAGCATCTTGATGTGGCACACCTGTGAGGTGGGATGGATTATCTCAGCAAAGCAGAAGTGCTCACTATCACACATTTAGACAGATTTGTGAACAATGTTTGAGAGAAATGGTAATATTGTGTATCTGGAATGAATTTTAGATCTTTAAGTCCATCTCATGAAAAATGGGAGCAATAACAAAAGTGTTGCGTTTATATTTTTGTTGAGTGTAATTAACCCCTTAGCCACTACACCATGACTTGTAAAAGTTCTACCTGTGAGTCGTCAGTCCATATAATCTGGTCTCAAAGGTCTTGGGGGTGATCAAGATGTTTTGGTAAATGTGAGACGATAAGGGGACGATAATTAGCTCAGGAGGTAGAGCGGGTTGGCTGGCAACCGCAAGATTGCTGGTTCAATCCCCAGCTCCTCCTAGCTGAGTGCCTGGTGTCCCTGAGCAAGACATCTCACCCCAATTGCTCCTGATGAGCTGGCTGTCGCCCTGGGTGGTCGACTCCGCCGTCGGTGTGTGAATGTGTGAGTGAATGGGTGAATGTCAGTCATTGCTGTAAAGCGCTTTGGACAAAAGCGCTATATAAATGAGGCTATTTACCATTTACCATTTTACGATCCTTTGTGCTCTTTATGGACAGCAGTGTCTTTGGTCTCCCAGCTCTCCCATGGCTGCCATCTTTGCCCGGTGTCCTTCTCATTGTGGAATCATGAACACTGACCTTAACTGAGGCAAGTAATAGTCCTACAGTCCATCCATCCATCCATCCATCCATCCATCCATTGTCTACCGCTTATCCTGTATTCAGGGTCGCGGAGGGGGCTCGAGCCGATCCCAGCTGTCATTGGGTGAAGGCGGGGTACACCCTGGACAGGACACCAGTCCATCGCAGGGCCGACATGTAGAGATCGACAACCATTCACACTCACATTCACACCTACAGGCAATTTTAGAGTAATCAATTAACCTATCCCCATCCTGCATGTCTTTGGACTGTGGGAGGAAGCCGGAGAACCCGGAGAGAACCCACTCATACACGGGGAGAACATGCAAACTCCACACAGAAGGAACCTGGGGCCGACCCGGGAATCAAACCCAGGACCCCCTCGCTACCCAGCACACCACCATGCAGCCCTCTGCATGCAGTCCTTTACAAGTTATTCTGTGCTCTTTTGGGACCTCCTGGATGAGTCACCGATGGTCTTGGTGTTTTGGTGGTCGGTCCTGGGAAGGTTCACCACTGTTCCATGTTGTCTCCTTTTTTAATAATGACTCTCACTGTGGTTCATTGGAGTCCCAGAGTCTTAGAAATGTCTCTGTAACCCTTTCCAGACTGATACATTTTCCTCATTTGTACTGTTGATCGTAGCATCATGTGCTGCTCTTTGAGACCTTTTAGCTTCAAGTTGCCAGACAGGTTGTGTTCAGATTGAACAGGTCTGGCAGGAAGCTGATCACAGCTGACATTGGGCAAAGACAGACGGACAGACAGCTCACCTGTCTATCACAGGGCTGACATGTAGTGACATACCGAGTGGTCGAGTGTTCCCTCTAAATATGTACTGACGTGGCTTGTCAGTAAAGTTTCAGTCATGTTCTCTGTTCTCTATTGTGATGACTTTGAGACGGCGCTTCTTGGACACTCTACATAAAGCCATGTGTGTGTCGTATTACAACGTGATGACGTATTTACAAGAGGGAACCATGCTCGGATCTGGTTGGACTTGTGAGTGCAGTGTGAGTGCAGGCCGCTGGGACACAGGGGAGGGGGGACAATCGTGCCTCAGCACGGTACGGATCCACTAGCCCTGGTGTGAAGGTGCCCCTAGTCCATTCAAGATTTTGGGTGTTTACACTTTCAAAGTACTTTAGTTAATAAGTCGTGTAACATGTATGGTTTGTTGCAAAAAAATACCTAGTTCCATCCATCCATTGTCTACCGCTTATCCTGTATTCAGGGTCGCGGGGGGGCTGGAGCCAATCCCAGCTTTCATTGGGCAAAGGCAGGGTACACCCTGGACAGGACGCCAGTCTAAAAAATACCTAGTTGACATGTTAATTGTAAGAGCCATTGTCAAGTATGGTGTGTGTGTGTGGACACAAATTGTCCAATAGGCGTCACTGTTGTGTTCATGTATTTAGATACCGTAAATCCTCTAATACTAGCCTGTATTCCAGTGTTAATTTCGTTAACGAAAACTATGACGGAATATGTTCGTTAAAAGCATTTTTTCTATGACTAAGACGAGACGATGACGAGCTAAAAGTAGATCCTTGATGATAAAAACTATGATGAGATGTCTGCTTTGTTAACGAGACGGGATGGGACTAAAATGTTAATGGTGTGTTCTACGGACATTAAAAAAAATGCGCTGCAATGCATGCAAAGACGCCACCTCCTGCAAGCTCTCGAAAATCTTTTAAACTGACCTTTGTCGATCTAAAATAAAGACACATTCAGCAACTGCATAGCTTATTTCTCGCATAAAATGTTTTCAGAAACACATTTCGGTGAACTATTGTCTTAAATAAGAAAAAGTTTCCAAACGAGCCGCCATGTTGGTCTGTTTGAAATCCGGGAGCAGACAGGACAGCTGTAAAAGCGATCGTCCAATCAGGTGCAGCCATGAAATGTGCGCGTGATTGTATGAAGGAGAGTGCCTGTTGATCATCCTCCTAGTGCACATATGTCAAAGTCAAGGCCCGCGGGCCGGATCTGGCCCGCGAATTAATTATCTATGGCCCCCTGGATTATATTTAATTACTATTAGAACCGGCCCGCAGGCCACAGCCGCCCGCTAGTGTTTTGCACGCACCAACACTACATTCCCCACAATGCAACGGTAGCCCGCAAAGTCGCTGAAGTGTGCACAAGCGGCTTCATTATTCATCAGCAGTCAGAGCAGAGATCAACTTTCAGCTACCCCCTCCTCAAAAATGGCCAAACGTAAGGTGGACGCTGAGAACAGGGGGTTTCAAGCCAGGTGGGAGGCAGAGTACATATTCACGGAGGTAAAAGGCAAACCTGTGTGTCTTCTGTGTGGAGAAAGTTTGGCTGTAATGAAAGAATATAATCTTAGGAGGCACTATCAAACATCTCAGAAACACACAGACAAAGACAAGAATATGGTCATGGAACAAAGGCTACAGAAGGTGGAAGAATTAATGCGAGGCCTTAAGTCCAGGCAGGCTATGTTCACATATGCCAAAATCACAAAGCGAGGCTGCTGTCAAGGCTAGCTTTATTGTGGCAAAAGAGGTCGCAAAATCAGCCCGGCCCTTTACAGGAGGAGAGTTTATCAAAAACTGTATGCTTGAAGTTTGTGACGCAGTGTGCCCAGACAAAAGACAACTCTTCTCAAACGTGAGCCTGAGCAGAAACACCGTTGCTGAACGTGTAGACCAGCTTTCCACCAACATAAAAGAACAGCTTGTGAGAAAGGGAAAAGATTTCATCGCATATTCTCTTGCTGTGAATGAGAGCACGGACACATCTGACATTGCCCAGCTGTCAATTTTCGTCCGTGGAGTAGACTCCAGCCTGAGCATAACAGAAGAGTTTTTGGCATTACTTCCTATGCATGGCACAACTACAGGACAAGATCTGTATGAAGAAGTATCCAGATGTGTAAATGAGATGGGGTTGCCTTGGGAAAAACTCGTGGGATTAACCACAGACGGAGCACCCGTGTGTGGGCACAGGAGTGGATTGGTGGCAAGGATGCGTGAGAGGATGCTGGAGGAAAACGTCACAGATGAGTTGACAGCTTATCACTGCATCATACACCAGGAGTCGTTGTGTGGCAAAGCCTTGAAAATGGAACATGTAATAAGCACCATAACGCGAGCAGTTAACTTCATCAGAGCCAAAGGTTTAAATCACCGCCAGTTCAAGGCATTTCTGGGCAAGTTAGATACAGAGTATGGTGACTTGCCATATCACACAGAGGTGTGATGGCTAAGCCAGGCAAAGGTGCTGCAAAGATTTTTCGAGCTGCGTGAGGAGATCTGTCTGTTCATGGAAAGCAAGGGGAAAGACACAACAGAGCTCCGAGATGAAACTTTCCTGTGTGAAATGGCGTTTCTCTGCGACATCACGAGCCATCTGAATGTGATGAATCTGCAGCTGCAGGGACGGGGACATGTCATCTCTGATATGTACAGTACAGTGAAGGCCTTTAAAACAAGCTGAGTTTGTGGGAGACGCAGATGCGGAAAGAAAACTTAAGCCAGTGTAGAAGAAAACTCTTCAGGTCCAATTCTGTAGCTGGTTCAAATGAGGTTTAATCACTGACAGTGGAGAAAAGAAATTCACAGTGTGTCTATGAAGATCCAGTCTGAGGAATGGCCTGGCTGAGTTGAATTTATACAGAACAGTTTGATAGAACAAAAGGGAAGGCGTCGTGAGTGGATTTGCATTGAATCAGCACATGTCTCTCTGCAGAGGAAGAGACATCTGTTAAGGTGTGACCGTTCTTGGGAGAGCTAGACGATGTCACTACAGGGGTCACTCATCGGGCCTTGATCAATGTATTTGAGACAGAGACCATTCAGGAAGAGGGAAAGATCAAAGAGTCTTTTCATCAAGACGGCAAGGGTTAACACAATGGAAAACAGCTCAGCAGGACATTTGATGTTTAGAGAGAAAGGAACATTATACCAAAACCAAATAAGAATTCTAAGGTAACACAATTTCTTCTACAATTCCCCATTTTGTCCTATAGGACAACACTAAATACACAAGAAAATGTAATCAAGTGAAGTAAGAAAATTACAATACATCAATTCTACACAATTTGTCGAAACCATCATGAAATAATTCTTTAGGTACGTCGTGAGTAGTTCGTTGAGTCATCATTTTAGTAGTCACCTTAGCTGTAATAATTTTACACATTGCTCTGATACAAGAAAAAAATAATAAGGGCTAATAAAAAAAAACAGATTATTCCAACATAACAACAAAAACTATAAAACAGATTAAACCAACAAAAACATATTGAACTATATTTGTACCCCAACGGCCAATGAGTGTTTCCAACCATTCAAAAGGGCTACTAATATCGCTGGTGTGCACTTTATCAGCAATGTGTTTAACATGTGCAATGACATCAGAAAGGCTAGCATTATAATCTGACACATAAGTACAACATTCAACACAAATCATTGCACAAGTACCACCCTGGGATGCTAAAAGATAGTCTAAAGCTGTAGGCAGGAGGCGTAGAAGAGGTTGAAGTCCAAATTATTAAAGTCCTTGGTCATGGAGGAAAACACAAAGTGACAATATGAAATTATGTCATGTCCACTTCCGGTGCCTTTAATACACAATTCTAATGGCCCTGGAACTACACTAAGAGGGGTGGTAGCAGGGGCATCCATGCACGCCTGACACTTGTTTATGGATATTTTGCAGGATAAAGTTCTAATTTCAGGTGAAAACTGGAGAAAGTTCATGGGTGTGAGATGTGTGTGTATTCCGGTGAAGTATATGACACGCGTTACATTCGGAAATGGGCAGAGTCATCAGTGGGAAGAGTTCATCAGTATTATGTGGGATGAATCCACATGTGTAACCGTTATGGTTAGAATTGGAGCTTTGGTCAGCTATCATTCTAGGCAAGTTGATATAAGTGTTTGTAGAAATAATTTGGTCGTGTGTGGAGATTGTATTTGGTCCAGTTTCCCGTTTCTGACAAAGGCTGGAGACTGCAGTCGAGGAGGGATGAGTTATCCCTGATATGCTTCTTTCTGGTGGCTCCATAGCTGCAGTATTAAGGAGATCTTCCGAAGCAACCTTCTGTCCCCATTGCTTAATACTGGTACTGCAAAGGAGCCACAGGAACAATAATCCGGTCACGAGCAGCAACATTGGCGTCAGTCATCAGCATCTGGTCAGAACAGCAACGTTCCTGGTTGTTCTCCTGCTGGGCTGTTGATCTTCACTGGTCCATGTTGGCATCCTGCTGGGCTGTTGATCTTCACTGGTGTGAGAGTGGATCCATGTGGGGTGTGACACACTTCATGACAGTGTTGTTGGTCAGCAGTATTTGAGATGGGCCGGTCCACCTGGGCTGGAGAGTGTTCCTTTGCTTGAACTGCTTTCAGGGTTGAAATCACTAGGCTGAAGGTTGTGATAGTCCCCGTCAGTGGGAGGCGTGTGGGCTGCGATCACCTGTTAGTGCAGAGCTTAGACAGAAGAACACAGTTCCTTGCAGAGTTCTCGTGTGATAGAGTTGTTGAAATGGGTGCCGTCGTCGCTGTTAATGCAGCGTGGGATCCCAAACAGGCAGACAATGTCTCTGAGGAGCAGAGTAGTCACTGTTGTGGTGTCTGCTTTCCTGTTTGCAAAAACTTCAGTCTATGTTGAAAACATATGATTAAAAATAACAAAACAATAACAATAACATGTGAACATATGACTTTGTACAAAGTCAATCAGCATATTTACAAAAGAGTCCTCACGGGGGAATGCTCTTCTTGGTTTGTGTCGACAAAATTGTTTGAATTTAGGGACGTAACAGGAGCAACGTAAATCTGCTTATTACAGCAACCATTCCCCATTTGCTCCTGTGAGTCCCACCATGTGTCACACAAACAAGTTGAGGAAGCAGGAAATGTGTGGCTAATGCGCGGCCGTCGCAGGAGCTCCACAATTCGTAAAACAACACAACCAGGCAGAGCGCTCAGAGGTGTCGGGGGCAGCTTGTAACGTAGCCACGTTAAAGCAAAGAACTCAGCTTGTGGGGCTGAGCATGGGGGGTGGGTGAGATTCTAGGATCTCAAATAGGGGACCAATTGCATAACCTGAGTCAAGTGTAGGGCTCTCCGATTCCCACAATGCACATAGACTAAAACGCAGAATCTGACAAGAATACCTGTAAAACGTGGAATTTCGTGGAATTTGTCAAAATGTCAATGTTTTCTCGAACATTATAAGAGTTTGTTACCATATCTAAGCTGAAAGAAAAGGGAAATGGGGGCGGGGGGGGGGAAGGTGTTAAACGTTGTGTAATCAACGGGAACAACGCATCGTCCAGCATGTCTGAAAAGTGAAACGAATAGCAGCTAGTGGATTACTCGCTGATTTTAGACACAGCGGGGGTCAGGGGCAGGGGGCTGCTAGAAATTTCTTTATTTTGATCTATCACCTACACGATTACACACTATTTGATGAAAAAAAAAAAAAAAAAAAACGCTATAAAATTGTAAAATACTGAATTACTATAAATGAAAACGGAAAACAGAATTTCAAAAATAAAACGGAAAACAAAATTTAGAAACATTTAAACGGAAAACACAGAAGTCCGAAAAATGGAAAACAGAAAGCATGGAATTAAGGAGAAAACAATAAAATGGAAAAAAAATTTTAGAAAAATTAAACAGAAACCGGATTTAGAAAATTAAAACGGAGAGCACGGAATTTGGGAAAATTAAATGGGAAAACATGGAATTTAGAAAAATAAAAATGTAAATCAGAATTTAGAAAATGAAAACGGAGAGCACGAAATTCTGGAAAAATAAAAGGAATCTTGAAAAATTTAAACAGATTTCATAGGGTTCTAGTCAAGTGCTCCAGTGGGAGAGCGGTATGAGCTACCATCTACAGACAAAAATAACTCAGGTTTTGCAAGTGGTTTGTCTAGTGGATCGGGACGGGTTGAGCAAAAAGATCAACTAAGATCAGCTTTCACAACTATATGGCTTGCCATCAATTGGGGAAGGAAGGAGGGAAACAGAGTTAAGAGGGGATCAGCGCTCAATACTAAGGTTAGGTTTGGAAAGAAGGGTGAACTCATAACAAGTCTGTCTAGAGGAAGAAAAATGTTGCGTTTCAGAGCGGAAGACAACATGGGAGACAGAGTGGGGGCAAATAGTGTTTAGTGGAGATCTCAGTACCATGGAGGAGGTCGTTTCTACAGCGAGACTGAAATAAAAAAAATAATAAAAAAACTGTGATCTGGGATGAACAGAACAGGAGGAGTGGATAGTGGTTGGATCTGTAACTACAGGAAAAATAGGGTTCATTAACTGCACCGAGGTCTCATAACTTTCTCTTATTTGTTTGTTTGTTTGGAATGTTACAGAGGCTGGAGGTAGGTAGTATTATGCCTTGTTCTAACAGGGACTCTATCACAGGTGCAATTCCAAATTCTGCGTCAAGTTTAAGGGGATACTGGCGTTTCTTTGGGAGTGGTTTATCTGGGTTGACATTAATTTATTTTTACACTAGAAGTAGAAAGAATCAGTCCCACATCATTAGGGTGGGAGGAACACAAAGCAGGATGGATCTGGGATGAAGATGGAAGGAGGTTGTGGATGGAGAAATAGGCTGGGAGGGGCTAGGTGTGGTTCTGTCTGTGACAGAGTTGAAAAGATAACAGGTTGTGGATCAAAAGAGACACACAGGATGTACCCCAAAGAGCCAACCTTGTACAGTGGGTAACTGGCTACAGTATCACAAAATGTTTTGTCATTACAACATTGGAATTACTTTTCCATCATGCCCAGCTCCAAGGTGTCGTTTTAGTTAGCAGTAGCTACTGCGATATGGGGAACACCGTCATCCTTCTGAAATCACTATCATTAACATGCAGGAGGGAGGTTGCTCTTTCATCTTGCTCAGCTTTTTGAGTATACTCAGAATTTGGAACTGCATCGTGATGAGCTAGACAATGGAGTGAGGGAAATCAGAGCAAAGAGTCAGATATTTCAGAAATCAGCCAAGAAAGGAAAGGAGAAGAGGGCTTGGTTATATGGTTATAGATTGTTTGAAGTTTTTTTAAAGAGAGTTGAGGAGAGGGCAACTGTCAAGCATAGGTCACTGATCGGGAGACCTGTTGTAGCATAGAAAAACAGTATCAACATTAGCATCAGGTACATCAAGATATACCTCATAAGGGGTGCATTAATGGTGCAGTCAGAATTGACATAATAAATCACGACCCAGTAAGTTCAGAGGGGTATCAGTAGCCGTTAGAAAAGCATGTTCTCCATATAGGAGGCCTAATTCCACTGTCATTGGAGCACTTACTGGGTTTTGTTTAGTGATGCCGGAGACGCCTACTGTGTTTACAACCTCAGAGGACAATTCAACATTTCAAGTTACAATTCAAGTCTTTAGGATTGATGGCAAGTCATATAATTCAGTTAATTTATCCCTCTTTTTTTTTTTTTTTTTTTTTTTTTTAGAAGAGAGATAAAAAATAGAATAAAAATGTACAAGCGAAAATAATAATGAAACACTAAAATAAGATGAAATCAAAACCAACATAATTATTAACGAGAAATTTAAAAATGAAAATAATGCATTTAAAAAAATATAAAAAACTAATATTAACAAAAGGTAAAAATGAATTCATATAGAGAAAAAAAAACCCTGCAAACTAGTTAATATAAACAATAATACTTAAAGGACAAGGTACTAATAGTATGTGAAACCTGAAGTAATAAAATAGAAAAATAATGTATTTACAAAAAAAAAACTGAAATAGCAACAGGTAGGTTGCTGAAAATGCATTAAAATGAACAAACAACCAACTAGTTACAGAAGCAATACTGCTAAACAGTGTTGTGCCTGAACCTGTTCATTGAATGATAGTTCTTGAACTCGTTTATAATTTGGGAAGAACGTAAACTGAAAGTACTGTATTTCTGCCTGATGAACGCTACTGTGAATGCGTTCATCCTGGTGTCTGTGAACACTCTCCCAGTTTAACTCCGTTCAATAGGGTGGCAGATTTGTATAGAGCATTCCAGGCAAAAACCAGGCGAAAATGAAAAAAATAATAATAAAGATAAAAATGAAATACAGTGAAAATAAAATACAATTGAAACAAAAATATTATAAAATGATAAACGAGAAAATAATAATAGTACTAAATATTGAGAACAATAATTTTTACAAAAAATAAAAGGGGGCAAATTAATTGATACAGAAACAACCGGCTCAAAAGAAATGATAATACTAGAAGGATAAGGTACAGTATCAATCATACAGTACAATCATAAAATTGAAAAAATGAAATATTTACAAAAAATACTAAAATAATAGAATGTAGGTAGGGTGAAGTGAATTAAAAAATAAACAAATCAACAGGCTAAAGAGAAGCCAGAATACTAAAAGAACCAACAATTTAACTATAGTAAAGAACAAAAGAGGGGAAACTAATTAAAACAGAGAGACAAACCAACTAGTTAGAGAAGGGATAAAGAGCAAGTTACTAACAGTCTTGAGTAACAAGAAATAAAAAAAATAGAATATAACGTATTTGAAAAGAAAACTAAAGTAGGTTGGGGAAAATTAATTAAAACAGACACACAACCCAACTAGTTAAAGAAGTGATATTACACAGTGAAGAAAAAATTGTATTTACATGAAAATAAAGTGCTCTTAGCCACGTGGTTTATCGCAAAACAGCAGTCGTGAATCACAGTGATCAAAAGGCTATTAACTAATGGATAAGGAACTAGAGCTGGAATGTTGTGTTCAATTGTAACCTGAACAACTACTTAATTCTAGCAATAATTTCTTATAGTAAGAAAACAACATATTTATGGCCGCAGCGGGCCTTAAATCACAGCAAAACACAAACACACAACATTGAAAAACAAGATGTTACAATGAGCTCATACAACTTTTAAACCGGTTAAACACATGTCATTCATTCAATATAACAATCTTTTACAAAGAGAACCACTGAAATCCATAAGATTACAGAGAGTTTCACCATGCAAATCGTCATTACATTTCCAAGTAGGAATTACGATGACATGAGTGGCGGACTGGCTACCCCACTTAGATATCGTCAACCTCACATAACAATCTCTCACATAGAGAAACACTCAGACCCATAAGGTCAGGGAGAATTTCACAATGCAAACTGTCATTATGCTACCAATAGGATTTAAAACAATGTGAGTGGCGGACTGGCTACCCCACTGAAATATCGTCAACCTCACATAACAATCTCTCACATAGAGAAACACTCAGACCCATAAGGTCAGGGAGAATTTCACAATGCAAACTGTCATTATGCTACCAATAGGATTTAAAACAATATGAGTGGCGGACTGGCTACCCCACTGAAATATCGTTGACCTCACATAACAATCTCTCACATAGAGAAACACTCAGACCCATAAGGTCAGGGAGAATTTCACAATGCAAACTGTCATTATGCTACCAATAGGATTTAAAACAATATGAGTGGCGGACTGGCTACCCCACTGAAATATCGTCGACCTCACATAACAATCTCTCACATAGAGAAACTCTCAGACCCATGAGGTCAGGGAGAATTTCACAATGCAAACTGTCATTATGCTACCAAGTTTAGGAATTATGACAATATAGTGTCAGACTGATTCACTCCACTAAAATTGTCTACCTCACATAACAATCTCTCACATAAAGAAACACTCAGACCCATAAGGTCAGGGAGTATTCCATCATGCAAACTGTCATTATGCTACCAATAGGAATTATGACAATATGTATGGAAGCCTGGTTACTCCATAACAATACCATCCACCTCATATAATAATCTGTTACACCGAGAAAAACTCAAACCCATAAGGTGATGGAGAATTCCACTATGCAATCTGTTATTATACTACATAAGGCCTTTGTTTTTCTTAAAACTCACCAGAACAGCCTGCAGTCAACTGCTGCTATTTGAAAATTTAAATCGCGTTACCTGGGTCTATGGAAGATCCGGACCTGAGACAGGGCATTGTGAATATCAGCAAAAGTTAGGAATTTTACAAGAGGCTTCCTTTACCCTTTGAATTTGGCGCCGATTGCTAATATTCAAAATCACTGGCTCCAGTCCAGACGTCCTCTAGCCCAGGGTTAGCGAGATGCCGACAACGCCATATTGTAGAAGAAAACTCTTCAGGTCCAATTCTGTAGCTGGTTCAAATGAGGTTTAATCACTGACAGTGGAGAAAAGAAATTCACAGTGTGTCTATGAAGATCCAGTCTGAGGAATGGCCTGGCTGAGTTGAATTTATACAGAACAGTTTGATAGAACAAAAGGGAAGGCGTCGTGAGTGGATTTGCATTGAATCAGCACATGTCTCTCTGCAGAGGAAGAGACATCTGTTAAGGTGTGACCGTTCTTGGGAGAGCTAGACGATGTCACTACAGGGGTCACTCATCGGGCCTTGATCAATGTATTTGAGACAGAGACCATTCAGGAAGAGGGAAAGATCAAAGAGTCTTTTCATCAAGACGGCAAGGGTTAACACAATGGAAAACAGCTCAGCAGGACATTTGATGTTTAGAGAGAAAGGAACATTATACCAAAACCAAATAAGAATTCTAAGGTAACACAATTTCTTCTACACCAGTTTTCCAACTGCCAGACCATGAAAGAGAAACTCTCTACTGCTGTGTTCCCGAGTGCACAGTTTATCAGTCAGTACTGATAAACTCAGCATACTTGCCGCCGACTTCCGACGCCGATTTGCTGACTTCGAAGCCCAAAAAAGCAGGTTTGAACTGCTCAGCAGTCCTTTTGCAGTGGATGTAGAAAGCGCACCACCAAATCTGCAAATGGAGTTGATTGAGCTCCAGTGCAATGACACACTGAAGGCAAAATATGAGAGAGTGGGTGCTGAGAAGTTTGCACGTTTCATCCCCGACACAATGCCACAGTTGCGCATCCAAGCTGCTCGGACGCTCTCTATGTTTGGCAGCACATACCTGTGTGAACAACTGTTCTCTCTGATGAAGCTCAACAAAACATCATACAGGAGCCGTCTGACTGATAATCACCTCCACTCAATCCTGAGGATTTCCTCAGCTCAGAGCCTAACCCCGAACATTGATGAACTTGTACAAAAGATGAGACACCACCAAGTATCAGGCTCAGCCTCAGACAAGTGAGCATCACAGAGCAGTCAAGTATTTTCAGTTTTTAATTCAGTTAAATTTTTACATTTGTTTCTACAAGACTTGATTTTTCTTTGAAGGAAGTATTGTTTTGTCTGTGCCATAGATTTTTGTATTTTATTTTATTGTATTTTATTTATTTATATTTATTTTTCAGTTGAATGGACTCAGGGAAGATTGCAGATAAGAGCCATGAGGAAGAATACAACTGATTTGATTTTTTTTTTTCTTATTTTACTATTTGAAAGCAGTGATCAGTAGGATCATAGCACAATAATGCATTTTCAGTTTATAATGCATGCACTTTTATTTATGCATTTATTTAAATATTAAGAAACATATTTTGTTACATTTACTTTTTGCTGTTTGCCTGTTGAAAATGTTTCCCTTGAAGTTACTGACAGAGCCATAACAAAATATTGCTTTATTCAATTAATGTACAGGACATGAGATTTTTCTTTGAAGGAAGTTCATTTTTGTCTGTTTGCCTGTTGAAAAATACTTTCACTTGAAATTTCTGACAGATCTATAAGAAAATATTGCTTTATTCATTTAATCATTAAATAATATACACTGTGCTAACACAGTGGTTCAATAGGCTATGTGCAATCATTTCAATATGTTTTAATAAACATTGAACCAGTCCGGCCCTCGGCTTGTAGCAAATTTGTTTTTTTGGCCCTCAGTGTATTTGACTTTGACATCCCTGTCCTACTGGCAGCCCACCAAGCGTGCAATACTGGCAAGTGGTAAACGTTGTTTACCGTAATATGGCAGCTGTGGAGCACCTAGTATTTTGTAGGTTCCAATAGACACAAATCTTTTTTTTATTCATTCTACTGGTAGTCCGTTTTGCTCTAATAGAAGTAGGGGCCTGTCTCTAATTCTGGTCTCCTTCCAATAAAGGCCTAGGCCGCGATGCACTTGAGTAAATAAAGGCCCGAGCCTATATTAGAGGATTTAGGGTAGTAACCTTCAGACAGGTAACAGGTGTTGCTAGTCGGAGGAGCTTTAACATTTTTTGACTGCTATCAAATTCAAGGGTAAGCTGCTCTTGTTTGTTTGTGAACCAACTGGACACTAACGGATTATTGCCGGTGAGAAATAAATCAACATAAAACTGTTAAGGACGAAGTTGGACTGTATTGTATGCGGTGTAACTTTGCAACGAGTGCGTCAGCTAAGTCATTAGCCAGTTCTACTATTATTAGCCTGTCTAGCAGCCCCTCAGTGGCTCTAAGTTTTAGGCTTAACCATTATATTAATCATTCTGGGTTTTTTTTTTATTGTTCATGGTAATAAACTGGTGTATAATAAACTGTGTTGATGTGTGAACTTTGAATGTGTGTTCTGGACTTTTATTTAGTTTCCAACCCTGAAGAAGAGGTTCGACTTCAAAGCACATGAAGGGGAGATTGAAGACTTGGATATGAGTCCAGGGAACAAGGTGAAATATTGTCCCATCATTGTGACATCTCCCCGCATGAATCAGTGTGTGCAAATGAAGAAAATAACAACAGAATGACAACAAATGAGTGTTTATTGTTGTCTTGTCATGCAGCACCTGGTGACTGTTGGCCGGGACTTTGTCTGCAGTGTCTGGAGCGGCAGTCAGTTGGCCATGGGTCTTAACTGGCTTGAAACCATGCCTCAAATAGCTGAGAAGACATATCGACATATGGCTTGCAGGTAAATGAAAAGGAAAGACTTCTTCTACAAAAGAGCACCATATCCATCTGAATGATGTGTATTTTAATGCATTTCAGGTTCGGAAAGGTAGAAGACCAAAAAGATGCCCTGAGGCTTTACACAGTCCAGATCCCCCATAAACGAGACAGAAAACCTCCTCCTTGCTACCTCACCAAGTGGGACGGCAAGAGCTTCCTGCCCATGTTGACAGCCCCCTGTGGCACCGAGGTCATCTCCAGTCTGTCTGTTAGGTAACTGACTAATTTTCTATGGATGTTCAGAGGGTCGTCTTAGACGTGAGGTATATGGGGTTTGCTCAGGACTGCCTGGTGTCCCCGATTCAGTCATGGTGCCTCTCACTCTCACTACATCACATGTGGCCTCTTATACTGTTTACACCAAACATAAAGCGATTTTTCTCCTTGGTTACTTTGGTGAGTTTGACTGCAGGATCATCTGTGTTTATTTGCATCACTCACACTAGACGCATCGTAGAGGAGGTGGGGCATCATGTACCCACCAACCAGGTTTCCTCTATCCGTGGCTGAAATCACCACTATTGCTGCTTTGAACATGCTGAAGTCCCAGATCCGGGAAAACAAAAAGGGGTCATTCCGTGTCATTTCATCAAATGCCTCCCACCTGACCATCTCAGAATGTCCTGAAAAAAATTCAATTGCAAAGACACACTTGTTAATAGGACAAATACAAAATATTAGGTCTCTACTGTCAATAGTTTTCTCATGAAACATCATTGAATGAAGGGTAGTTTAGACGTTTTTTGCCGTCATGCTCTGAAAAGCCATTTTTAAACAGCAATATCTGGAAAACTATCTCACCTGTGGCCTTCAAAATTTCTGGTGTTAGCTTAAACATCCTACAAAATATGTTTTTTCTCAGATGATTAGTTTCATGGATATTAAGGCTCAAAAATGGAAGTAAACACATCTTCGCCCAACTTCAGAGTCGTTTTCCAAAAAACTGGCAACAAGTATCAGGTCCAAACTTCCTTTTTTTAAAAGATCATATTCTTGTTAAATCATATTAAAATATCGGGAGGGCACGCCTACTAGCAAACATCACAGGAGGGCAATTCAATTGTGTTTTTTTTTACAATTTACCAAAGACTTACATGTGACTAAATGTTACTGATTTAGCCTTACGAAAACATTAAAATGTAGTTACAGAGGCAATAAGTCCTTGAATGTGAGTTAAACATGGTGAAAGCAGCTTTTAATGTCTTAAACTGTGAACAAACAGCATATCAGAATCAGAATTCCTTTATTGTCCCTCAACGGGGAAATTTGTTTGCCACAGCAGCCAAGGGACAGTACAGTATTGTGTACAAGAAACACAATAGTAAAAATAACAATAGCAAATATTGAAGACTGTACATTTTGTCATACTTAAAGTATATAAAATACACAACAAAATCAAATAATACTTTTTCGTAATTATAATTACAAGTAAGTACAGTACAAAAATCTCCAAAGTTTGATGTTGAATAACAGTTTGTCTCTATGCTCACTATAAGGGATCACACATTTTTCATCTTTTAGATCCAATTCCTTTGTCACATTCATTAATTTGTCAGTCACTTTACAAATTGTCTAATGTACATCTCTGCTCTGTTGTGCTCATCTTTTTTGATGGCATACATGCGCCCAGTTTCTGTAGAGGGAACGTCAAATCTGGCAATTCTATGCCGCAGTGGGACATTGCACATGTCTTCTCTTTTTGGCCAGTAGAAACAATTGGCAGGGCCATGTGGGTGCGTGAACTGAACCAGTACATCTTCATCTTGATCTGAAACATCTCTGATACTTCCTATCCACCATTTCTGATCATAACTCACATATTGTCTCATAGTGAGCATAGAGACAAACTGTTATTCAATATCAAACTTTGGAGACTTTTCTACTGTGATGTAAAATCTTTATGCTCAAATTAAGATTATTTGATTTGGTTGTGTAATTTATATACTTAAAGTATGACAAAATGTACAGTCTTCAATATTATGCTGTTTGTTCATGGTTGAAGACATTAAAATCTGCTCTCACCATGTTTAACTCACATTCAAGGACTTATTGCCTCTGTATGTACAACTGTGCTACATTTTAATGTTTTCGTAAGGCTCAATTTATCAGTAGCATTTAGTCACATGTAAGTCTTTGGTAAATGGTAAAAAACACAATTGAATTGCCCTGCTGTGATGTCTGCTTGTAGGATATTAAGACATGCAGTACCAAACACGGCCACAAAAACCCCACCAATATCAGGATTTTAAAAAATCACTGCGACAAAATGAGGCAAAACACCCTCCTGATTTTTTAATATGATTTTAACAAGAATATGATCTTTAAAAAAAAGTAAGTTTGGACCTGATACTTGTCAGTTTTTTGGAATATGGCTCTGAAGTTGGGCGAAGATGTGTTTACTTCCATTTTTTAGCCTTAATATCCGTGAAACTAATCATCTGAGAGAAACCATATTTTGTAGAATGTTTAAGCTAACACCCGAAATTTTGAAGGCCACAGGTGAGATAGTTTTCCAGATATTGCTGTTTAAAAATGGCTTTTCAGAGCATGATGCCAAAAACTGTCTAAACTACCCTTCATTCAATGATGTTTCATGAGAAAACTATTGACAGTAGAGACCCAATATTTTGGATTTGTCCTATTAACAAGTGTGTCTTTGTACTTGAATTTTTTCAGGACATTCTGAGATGGTCATGTGGGAAGATTTTCAGAAATTTGATGAAATGACACGGAATGACCCAAAGGTGTCCTGTCTAGGGCCAGTGGAATGAAAATCAAATATAATTTGAATAGTAAAAAAATTGTATTTAAGCGCTGAAACGAAATTGAAACAACACTCGCCGCTGGCCCCTTGAGCTGCCGGCCCCACAAGCTTTCTTGTAGTATTGTAATAAATGGAGAGTCAGCTCCGCTCGCAGGCCCTGCTGAAGTGCACCTCAGCAGGGCACACCACTCTGCTTGCGGGGCAGGGTCGGCTGTCACGGGGTTGGCGGCAAGTGCAGGGGCGGATCTCGCGGGGGCCCGTGGCATGGTGAGCAGATGCCATTTTTGTTATAAAAGGACTGGTCCAGTTCCACTTACACCCTGAGTCTGAAGTGAGGTCCCACCACTGATCTGTAATAGGTCTGTAGTGTAGTTGGGTTCAATTTTTGTCTATAGCAATTTTGTCTCTCTTTTGTTGTTATTGATTATGAATAAATTAATTATTATTACAAGGTTCTTTATTTATCATGTGCACAGATGAGATACAACAAAAACATGATATCGGCATTATAGATTGGCTATCCGCCGTCCTGCTGTCTAAGTATCGGCATTGGCCATTTACAAACCCAGTCGATCGCTAGGGCCCGAGTACCGACAACGTTGGGCTGCGAAGCCCTATTGTTATTCGAATGTTTCTTCTTATCCTTTACGAGTTTGACGTGCCTTTTGGGGTCCTCAGCATAAAAAAAACTAACCAAATTTGTGTGCCCATGCGGCCTGGTGAAAAATTTGAGAATTTGGCGGTTCCATAGTCGGCCACAATAAAGTTGCTCGCTAGCGCCACCTAGCGGTGCTCGCCAGCCCTGCCGCACCGTTTCTCCAATTCATATGAAATTTTGCACACGTGTGCGGACAAGTGTCCTCTACAAAAAAATCCTCTTGGAGTACCAAAGTCTGCCTACCAAAATTTTCCGCCATCTGTGATTTTATGAAAAACCGGATGTTGCGCATTTCCCCAACACCGTTGATCCGATTTGGACGAAATTTGGTGTGCCTACTCATTAGACCTAGCAGGGTTCATGGTCAAAAAGGTTTTGAAAATCTGGTTTTATTCAGAATATATCAGCCAATGAACATAAAGAGGGTTGTGCCACCAAAACGCAATTAGCATTACTCCATAACCTTTGGGCCAATCATCACAAAACTTGAAATTTATGTTGACATAGCTTCAAAGAAGAAGTAACATGTCAATTTTCATCAAAATCGAGTAATGTGGGGCTTGGCGCTTCCAAAAAATTCCAAACATTGCCATTTTTGGCCGTTTTTGGCCATTCACAGGGGTTGTACTATAATAGACTATACCGTTGATCTGATTGACACCAAAATTGGATATATGGTTGGAAAGGCCTTAAAGACAAAAAGTTATCAAAAGATGCTCCAAAAGTTTAGGGGTGTGGCCAGGGCGACGCCATGACTGCGCTATTTTGAACCTTCGCCAAAAGCATCACAGGTGTTATAACTTCAGTGTTTTTTATCTGATCTGCTCCAAAATATTCATACTTGATAGAGTCCCGTCCTGAACCAGTCTGCACTGCAATATTAACTCACAGTCAGAGCGCCAACTAATGGCGACATGAAATGCGACTGATTTTATGCCCTTTTTCTAACTAACAGCCCTCCCTTTAGGTTGGGCGAACACGCATGAAATATCTTTTCCTAGTGAGACCATGTAGAGATGTACAAAAAAGCCTCTTGGACCCACCGCCTTTAGTCAACAGGAAAAGGGCAAAGAAAATGTTTTTAACCACCTGCGTATCAGCTCTGTGATGGTAAATAATGGGGGAGGGGAAGGAGAAACACTAAGGGGACTCAGAGAGATGTCAGGAAGGCATGGCAAGAGGTCACGTCCGTCACTGTTTAACACCAGATCAACACTCTTTCCACACTTGCTAATGATTTTATTCATTGTCTGATCTGCTCCAAACTTCACATGCACCTCTGACAGCTGTCAGTGGAGCCTTCGCCATGAACATCAGAGCTATTATAACTAGGGATGCACGATATTGGATATATCTTGGATACAATACTGCTTGCGGTTTTAATTATTTATTGTGATTAATCCAATGGCGATCAGCTGTGATAGGAGGAAAGGTGTGTAGAACAGGGCATTGTGACAGTCTTTGACCTCACGTTATCCTTTGTTTCAATTGAGAATCAAGCATCCAAATGAAGCCAACAGAATTGGAGGCTGCAGTGTCGTGATTTGAACTGTTGAAAGTGGAAGTCAGGAAGCGAAGTCTAAACAGCAGGCCACCACAACATCATGACAGCGTGAAATGTTAACTTGAACGTTGTCTTTGACAGTGATTCTGGGACATTTCTTGGCCTTGGAACTGTGACGGGTTCGGTGGCTATCTACATCGCTTTCTCCCTACAGGTAAAATGTGTTGACACATATCTCAAACCAAGTAACATACATCAACCAAGGAGCCCTGCTGAATGAAGGTAACTTGTCCGTATTGTTGGTGTATGTAGAAGCTGTATTATGTACAGGAGTCCCACGGAATCGTCGTGACAGACCTGGCCTTCTTGCCTGATTTGCCAAACGGCAAAACAATGAAAGGGAGTAATGAAACAGCCATGTTAAGTGTAGCTGTGGACAGCCGCTGTCAAGTACATGCTGTCCGCAACCGAAGTAAGTTCTGCATCGTCATCATCTAATGAACACATTAAGCGCATGTAGCACAATTTCAGATGTTCTCACCCTTGGTTTTCCTTCTTCTTTAGGATCCTTTCCTATCTGCCTAGTGCTGTTCTTGTGTGGCCTTGTGGTGGTGGGAGTCGTCGTCCTTCTACAGTACCTCTGTCCAGGATTTTTTTAAACCATGTGTGTTTTCACACGTCAGGCTTGATAGAGCTTGGACACAGTTCCACATTGCCACTGTCAATATCAGCTGTCTTCAGTCAAACATCCAAAGCTATGAAGGCTCCAACTCTGAACAGCTTCCATGGAATCCTGACTTCCTCAGTTGTTTGTCACACCTGTAATACCAGACTGGATTTTATTTGAATCTTTGATCTCCATCAGTTATTATTCATGTTGAGTTGAAGTATTCAGGTTCATGAAAATGTAAAGAATTTTATATTTTTTTATTGTGTGTGTGTGTGTGTGTGTGTATATATATATATATATATATATATATATATATATATATATATATATATATACACACGCATGACCGCACACAGAATTAGCCTCTTTGAATAATTGCTTTATATGCGTTCTTTTGCTTTATTTTATCCACTGGTTGTCCAGAGTCCAGATTTTACAGTCCTTCACTATTTTTTTTTGTTTTTCTCAGTTCATGGGATTTTTTTATTCAAAACATACCAGCCATACTAGCTAGATGTTGCCCAGTGTTAACTTCAACCTAAAGGCACAACATCTTTGAGAACTGTATAATCATTTGAAATGACAGAAAACAGAAAATACAGAAGATGTAAGAAAATGTGAATGCCCATATTATTGTAACTTACTTTGTGAAATGATAAAATACGTTATTAGAAAGGTAGTTAAAAAACACTTTTGGTCTCTATACTTCTTGATCCTGATCTCTGGTTTATCAATTTTACTGCACTAAAAATGTAAAAAAATAAAACGGCAACAAAATTCATAAAATGTCGTCAAAATCTGCTTCAAAAGTCATAAAAACCCATGGTATCGTATGCCTGTGAAAGTGTGAGTGTATTAAGTCCAAAACAGTTCCCCCTCCCGCCTGTGCTTAAAGGGCTGCCAGCAAGCCTCCTTCAAACCACATTTTGTCTGGAGCAAGGAAGGAAGCTGCTTTGTCTGTTGTTGGTAAGTCAGAAACTAATTGTACATTTGGGTTCAGGCATTGTGTGAGTAAAGCTAGTGCAACATTAGTCGTGTGCTGATAGCTTGTTGTTGAAATCGTCGTGAAACTGCATATGTTAAGTGAGTAATCAACTAAGTTTGAGCCATCTCAGGTGTAGTGAATAGACGTGATTAGAGGGAGGGGTCACACAGTACTTACGGTAAACTGAGCACTTAAAAGGCTGTCACTACAGCGTCAGCTGAAGCGTCTGGCCATCTGAACGAAGACAGCTGAACAAAGACAAGGGAGTCTAACTGTGGGAGTCCACCGAGATCCGAAATCCCTCACTCCCTCCGCTCTCTCTTCAACTGTTATCTCCTCGCTACCATCCTCAGAACAGTTCTCCCTAATTCCTACTGAGGAAGCCTCCTCCATCCTGATGTCCTCACTCTCCTCTTCTTTGGACACTCTCTGTCCCCCTATCTCACGACCTGCGCGATCATCTCCCCCCCCCCTCCCTGGCTGTCTGAACCTCTGCGAACCAACAGATCATTGTTGCGAGCGTCAGAGAGAAAATGGAAGAAATCGGCCCAGCACGAGGACCTTGCTCACTACCACCGCCTCCTCTCTGACTTCACCTCAACTGTTTCGGCAGCTAAATCTGCCTTCTACCTGGCAAAGATCAACTCTTCCGCCTCCAACCCCAGGAAACTCTTCTCCGTGTTCTCCTCACCCCTCCTACCCCTCCGCCCCCTTCCTTCCTTACTGCCGATGACTTTGCTACTTACTTTACCAAGAAAGTAAATGACATTAGCTCCTCATTTACGCCTATTCCCTCCCAGAGGACATCTCCCCCAATCCTCAACTCGGATGGTCTTACCAGCTTTACCCCCCTCACCTCTGAAGATGTTCACGCACTTGTTACATCTAACCGTGCCACCACCTGCTCCCTCGACCTGATCCCCTCCTCTCTTCTCCAAGACATCTCACACGACATCTTGCCATTCCTCACCACCCTGATCAACTCCTCCCTCACCTCAGGTGTCATTCCAGCGGATTTTAAGACAGCTACTGTGAAACCTCTCCTTAAAAAACCCACCCTAGATGCTACTGACATCCAAAGCTACAGACCTGTATCTCTTCTTTCATTCCTCTCTAAAACCTTGGAACGTGCCGCCTACAACCAACTGTCATCCTATCTCTCACTGAACAACCTCCTAGACCCTAATCAATCAGGATTCAGGACTGCTCACTCCACTGAGACGGCCCTCCTCACAGTGACCGAGTCCCTGCGAGACGCCAGAGCCTCGTCTCACTCCTCCGTTCTCGTTCTCCTCGACCTATCTGCTGCGTTCGACACAGTCAATCACCAAATCCTCCTCTCCACTCTGGCTGAACTTGGCATAACTGACTCTGCTCTCGCCTGGTTTACATCATACCTGACAAATTGCACCTTTCAGGTCACATGGAATGGCTCTATGTCCAAACCCTGTTCTCTGGACACGGGTGTCCCTCAAGGCTCAGTATTAGGACCGCTTCTGTTCTCACTATACACCAGATCACTAGGTTCTGTTATCACATCGCATGGATTCTCCTACCATTGCTACGCAGATGACACCCAGCTGTTCCTCTCTTTTCCCCCGTCCTCTGACACCCACATTGCAACTCGCATCTCGGACTGTCTGGCTGACATCTCTGTCTGGACAACTGCACATCACCTCAAGCTTAACCTGAATAAAACCGAACTCCTCTTCATCCCAGGGAAAGACTGCCCTCGCATGGACCTGTCGGTCACTGTTGAGGGCATCACAGTATTGCCTTCCTCAACTGCGAGGAACCTGGGTGTAATCCTCGATGACCAACTATCCTGCACCCCCAACATCACTGCTGTGGCCCGATCCTGCAGATTTGCCCTCTACAATATCCGCAGGATTTGGACCTTCCTCACAAAGGATGCAACGCAACTCTTGGTCCAAGCACTGGTCATCTCCCGCCTTGACTACTGCAACTCTCTCCTGGCCGGACTCCCGGCCTCTGCGATTAAACCATTGCAGCGTATCCAGAATGCTGCAGCAGGCCTTATCTTCAATCTACCCAAATTCTCCCATATGACCCCCCTCCTCCGTGACCTCCACTGGCTCCCTGTTGCAGCACACATCCAATTCAAGACGATGACACTGGCCTTCAGGGCCATCAATGGAACAGCACCTGTCTACCTTCAAACACTGGTCAAACCTCATGCCCCGAAGCGAGCACTTCGCTCCTCTACTTCAGCTGGCCGGCTGGTACCACCATCGCTGAAATCAAACAAATGTCGCTCAGCAAATTCCAGACTCTTCTCTGTTCTGGCGCCTCAGTGGTGGAACGAACTCCCGACCAATGTCAGGACAGCTGAGTCATTTGCCATCTTCTGAAAAAGGCTCAAGACTCACCTGTTCAGACTTCACGTCGACGCATGACCCACTAACACCCTCCCTCAACACCCCCCCCCCCCCAAAAAAAAAAAAAACCCAACCCTTACCTATAGCACTCTGTTCATAGCACTGTTGCTCTTGAAGTACTACTTTACTCAGATGAGCACCTAACACTTGTTTTATTTTTAGCTCTTACTTTATCGGCAATGATACGTTGTGGTTTCTTTGTTTCCTTCTTTTGACAAATGTACTTATTGTAAGTCGCTTTGGACAAAAGCGTCTGCTAAATGACCTAAATGTAAATATCTATCGTGCCATTTATGTCATGTAAAATTCTGGAGTCTCTTGTTTGTGATCAATTGAAAGAGTTCCTCTATTTCAAATGAAATCCTTTTATAAATATCAATCAGGCTTCAGGAAAAAACACAGCACGATGCTACTATGAAGGTGATAAATTACATAATCATAGCACCTGATGAAAAACAGTACTGTGCTTCACTCTTTATTGATCTCTCAAAAGCTTTTGACACTGTAGACCATGCTATTTTAAAACGCAGGCTACTTCTCATTGGACTGTCAGAGCATGCGGTTGCTTGGTTTTCAAACTATTTAGAAAACAGGACCCAGTTTTTAAAATGTGAGGGCCTTTGTTCTGAATTTGTTACTGTTCACAAGGGTGTGCCACAAGGATCTGTTTTGGGGCCCCTCTCATTTATCTTGTACATCAACAATGTCGGACAAAATGTCTCTGATGCTAATATGCATCTATGCTGACGATACAATTATTTATTGCTTTGGGTCATCTCTTGAATAGGCTGTTAATTCCCGAAAGCCCTTGTTGCTGTACAGCATTCATTTATTAATCTTAAATCAGTTCTCAATGCTGACAAGACAAAGTTAATGTTGTTTTCAAATCATAAGAAGGTGCCTAAAACGCTGCCAGTAGTGTCCACTCTGGAGGGGAATCTCATTGAAGTTGTACATGAATATAAATACCTTGGAATTGTAATTGATGACCCCCTCACTTTTAAACCTCTTAATGATAAACTTATGAAGAAATTAAAACTTAAATTGGGTTTCTTCTTCCTTAATAAGACATGTTTTTCTTTTGGAGTGAAAAAGTTAGTTGGTCATGCTATGTAGAGTCGAGGTGAAGTCTGAACAGGTGAGTCTTGAGCCTTTTTCGGAAGATGGCAATTGACTCTGCTGTCCTGACATTGGTCGGTATTTCGTTCCACCACTGAGGCGCCAGAACAGAGAAGAGTCTGGACTTTGCTGAGTGACATTTGTTTGATTTCAGCGATGGTGGTACCAGCCGGCCAGCTGAAGTAGAGGAGCGAAGTGCTCGCTTCGGGGCATGAGGTTTGACAGTGTTTGAAGGTAGACAGGTGCCGTTCCATTGATGGCCCTGAAGGCCAGTGTCATCGTCTTGAATTGGATGCGTGCTGCAACAGGGGGCCAGTGGAGGTCACGGAGGAGGGGGGTCACATGGAAGAATTTGGGTAGATTGAAGATAAGGCGTGCTGCAGCGGTTCTTCATGTCTTCAAATGTTGGACTCTGTTTACCATGCTTCGTTGAGGTTCATCACAAACTGTAGAGCCATGACACATCACTGTGCCCTGTACTCTCGGGTGGGATGGCCTTCCCTCTCCACGAGGAGGCAGTGTCATTGGTACACTTTTATTACAAGGCCCTTCTTGGATTACTGCCCTCTTACATTTGTTCGTTACTTACACAGAGAAGCATGGCCTCTTACGCCCTGAGATCCAACGATCAGCTGTTGCTCACTGTTCCTTTTGCCTGCACAGAGCTAGGGAAGAAAGCCTTTATCTGCACAGCTCCTTGTGAGTGGAATATTCTACAAAGAGACTGGAAGTTGACTGAGTTTTTATCCCTATATGCTTTTAAGTCGAAACTGAGAGAATTTGAGACTGCCTCAATTATCTGCTATTGTTTTAATTGATATTGTGCTGAAGGGTCTGCAATTTGGGTGGGATTCCATAAAAGAGGGCATGTTTTTCATATGTGGAAGTTCGTTTATTATAATTTCCCATACTTCATTGTCTGCCTGTAATGTTGTTTGTATAAATAAGTTCTAGTTTGTTTCGCAGAGGGTTTGAGGATTTCTTTTGATTGTGTTTACGTACAATGTCATGCGACTGTTAAGTGTATGAATATCAGAACACGCGCGGTGAGTTAGACAGTTGTTTTGAGCATGTTCGTATAGCGGAGGAATTAAGCTGTTATGAAGACAGATCGAGTGTAGCTTAAGTGGTAGAAGTTGTCGTAAGTACCTCCACCTTGGCAAACGACATGGAAGTGTCGTTGCGGAGGAAGAGCGAACACGCGTCGAGAGGCGATTGCGTGTTCTCAGCCCGGCTGCCTGCGGAGATCCCCCGAGCGAGGTAGCGTTTAAGCTAGCTCACCCACGGAACCAGAGAGGACACCCATCGCCATACGCAGGTTGGACTGGGCAGCGTCTTCCCGATTCCACCGGCACCGCAGCAGTCAGCCACTCTCTACAGCGGAGCACGTCACCGTCTGTCAACAACAAGGTGCACTCGCTCTCTCTCCAGGCGGACGAACAGTTTTCTCCGCCTCTCCTCTCCAGTAACCGCGGCAACGTTGGCCAGAACACTTTTGTATTAGAATAATAATTCGGGCGCCCAACTAAATTTAGATTTGATAGGATTTAATTAGGACTCATAATTTTAAAGTGATAAGTATTTGAAGAACATTAACCCTTTTTCCTCCCCAAGTGTAATAAATTGTGATTAAGTGTTGATTTGGTTTCCCCTCGCTCTCTTTATACAAACAGTTGAATTAAGTTCATTTGGTTTGAGTAATTTTGGTACATTTATGAAGTAGTTAAGGCATCCGCCAACCCCCCTAAGGTTAAACTCTCATACAGTCCTTTAAGCTCCAGCACAGATATGCTTTTCTTATGTACCTGTCATCTTAATGTAATGTAAATGTATTTCTGTTCAATGTGCAACTTTGCTGCCTCTTGGCCAGGACTCCCTTGAAAAAGAGGTTTTTAATCTCAATGGGATTTTTTCCTGGTTAAATAAAATAAAAAAAAAGGTCAGCAGTTGCCTAGGGAAACTGTTTTGTAATACTTTGAATAAAAGAATTCTGGATTTGCTTAACGAACACTCCATCCTGAGTAAAAGCCAAATTAGCTTCCTCCCAAAACACTGCACCACTGACCATATATTTACCTTTGAAAATGTAATGAACAAACATAAACACCAGTCAAAAAAATTTAAAATATTCAAATTTTTTATTGATTTAAAAAAAACCTTTGACTCTATATGGCATGAAGGACTATACTACAGACTTCTGCAGTGTAGTATAGGGGGAAAAATGTGATCTGATGATCTGGTCAAATCAAATCAATGTATCTGGAAAATATGTGTGCTGTAAAAATTGGAGACAAACTAAATTCTTCTTCTTAAACCTCCGACTCAACTCACATCTCGGGATGTCTGGCAGACATCTCCGTCAGGACTGCACATCACCTCAAGCTTAACCTGAATAAAACCGAACTCCTCTTCATCAAGAGGAAAGACTGCCCTCGCATGGACCTGTCGGACACTGTCGAGGGCATCACAGTATTGTCTTCATCAATTGCGAGGAACCTGGGTGTAACCTTGTCTTACTAGCCCCTTTTAGACAGTCTTTTAGTTGCGGGAGTATTCCGCTGTTATTCCGCCTGTCCTCAGTCTAAACCAGGGGTCTCAAACTCAATTTACCTGTGGGCCGCTGGAGGTGTCTGGGTGAGGCTGGGCCACATCAAGTATTCATCCCAATCTTCTCAATCTTTACTAATAACAATTAAGAACATGCAGAACATGAGCGCTTAATAGTCCGGAAATTACAGTACAAGTGACCAACGTTGCTAATTTGTGTTGTCACAAGCCTGAGCTATGGTAGCCCACAAGTGTTAAAAAATACAAAATGCACAGGGCAACGATTCACGCAGATAAATGGAAGAAAAAAAACATACGGGCCTCACTAACGCAAGCTTTAATTTCAGGTAGGGGGCCGCAATTGGCCCCCGGGCAGCGAGTCTGAGACCCCTGGTCTAAACGCTCGCTGAGGCGGAAAGGCATAACAGGTTATTACGATGAGAAGGCAACGGAGGTCGTCACGGTGCTACATCAGATGCGAGATGAGGCGATACGCCATTCTATCTAAACGCTCTGAGCAAACGAGGCGGAAAAGACGTAATGTAGTGAAGACGCGTTACCAGGGCGACACGCCGCCTGCAGATTTAACGAGCTCAAAGCGTCGGTCAAAAACATAAAACGCTCGAATGAGGCTGCCGTTGTACACATCGACATGTTTATGATGCAGCAACTTAGCTTGCGGTTGAAGAGTCGTGTTAATATGAGAGACGAGCAAAACTTCACCTTTCGTAGTTTTGATTAGGGATGCAACAATATTCGGTAATTTACCGAACCGTTCAATACGCCCTGTTCGGTTCAATGCACAACGGCAAACAACGGTATTTTCGGTACGTTTCCCTGGCAAAAAACTTTCAAAACATTGTGCAGCCGCGCATGCTGTGTCTGTCCCTCGGGAGCCGCAGCACATTGTTCAGGCCAAAGCAGGCTCAGTGCCATGCACTGGTCATGCCGCCTCAGAGCCAATCAGAACGTCCCTGAATTCCCTAGGAGCCAATCAGCGCTCTGCATGCAAATGTTGAACGCTGAGGAGCGCTGGCTGGCTCCTGGGACCTTCTGATTGGCTCTTATGGTACAGACACACCAACTCCGGCAGCGACGGATACGGACGGAACGGATGGTCGAACGCACCGGCGAGTGGGCGCTTCTGTGTTCAAGTTGGATCAATTGGATAGACGTCCTGGGAAGTGGGCGGGACTTGAGTTTCGCTCTGCCATTTCCAACATGGTGGCCGGGCCACAAACGATCTCATTTTACAGTTAAACTACACGCTAAAGCATGTTTCTGAAAACATTTGAGGCGGGAAATGTGTAGTGCAGTAACAGAATCTGGATTAATATTTGATCAACACTGCCTAGTTTGATAGTTTGAACGAAGTTTCTGGAGCCGGCGGCATTGCGTTGGACGGACGTCATTTGCATAAAGTTCAATCTATCGAACTTTATGCAAATTCACATACGGCGACAGGGCCGTCAATTCGACGTGCCGTATCCATCATGCGGAGCTCCTGCTCTACAATTTGTCATGTTTACATTTAATTGTATTTGTAGTGTTTAGTACTTAACTTAATATTTAATTTGTGTGGTTTTATGTTTGCTGTTTAATTTGATCTGATCACTGTTTTTTAATACTGTTGTGGTTTGATTATATCTGTGCTGCTTTTAATTATTTTTACATTGCAATATTGCCTTTGCTAGTCTGAGTAGTTGTATATTAAAATATCGAAACCGTATCGTTATCGTAGCCCAAAAACCGTGATGCATACCGAACCGTGGGAAAACTGTACCGTTGCATCCCTAGTTTTGATGTAGCAAGCTTATCAGATTTCCGGCGCTCATTGAATACATCACACAGCTGACAAGTCCATAGATGAGACCGCGGCCACGCTGTATGACATCTCACTCATTCTGCAACGCCGGGGTTCTATCTAAATACTACAAACAAAGTTTTATCTAAACACTACAAACAAAGTTCTATCTAAACGCTACAAACAAAGTTCTATCTAAACGCTACAAAGTTCTATCTAAACTCTACAAACAAAGTTCTATCTAAATGCTTCAAACAAAGTTCTATCTAAACGCTACAAACAAAGTTCTATCCAAACGCTACAACCAAGTTCTAGTCAAACGCTACAAACAAAGTTCTATCTAAACTCTACAAACCAAGTTCTAGTCAAACGCTACAAACAAAGTTCTATCTAAACTCTACAAACAAAGTTCTAAATGCTACAAACAAAGTTCTATCTAAACGCTACAAACAACACAGACCTGCAGGCAGATGGGGAAGGGGGAAAGACCCTCTGTGGAGGTGCGTGATTGGTGCGTCCTCTGGTTTCACACAGAGGACGCTCCAATCTTAATGTTCAGAAACAATTCAATCTGCATCCATGAATTGTTTCATAGACACAAACCCTGAGGTCCCAGCAATATCATGATGTGTTCAAATGTAATATTGTAAAATATAGTTTCTGGTGAAGATAAACCCAGTTGTGTGAAGGACATGTTTTCACATGAATATAAAATAGATATTTTAGAGTAAATAAATGAGGAAAAAGCTCAGATTGCTTTCTGTGTGGAAGCGACATTAAACATCATATCATTGAAGGGGAAAGCATTAACTTTAATGAACTATTGTGTGAACAGGAACAGGACTGAGGCCCCATCAGAGCTAAGGTGGACCTGTAACACAACTGAGTCCTCGTTCAATTGAACTAACAATGTGAACACAAATAGAACAGAGTTTGGTTCGCTTAAAAAGAAAACCTGAAGTCTACCTGGTCATTCAAGTGGGGAGCTGGACCATGATGACTTTCCATTTTGGGAAGTTAACACATTTTTGTAAATGCATTCAAAGTGTGTTCTTTAAATTACCATTACATGATTGTTTAAAACACATGAATTGGAAAGTTAGACATAATGTGCACAACCTGAAACTCATGGACCAACTGCCAATTCCAATTCTACTGAAGCACATTTTCTGCTTTAGACTCAGATTCCCATTCCAAACCACACATTTTTCACAACACTACACACAATTTTCTATCTTGCACACTCTTCCTGAATTTCCTCTCTTGATGTTTTAGAGAAAGTCAGTGTGGTCTGTAAGCACACAGAACACACTGACAATCACATTTCTAAACTCCAAAGGCGGTTGTGCAATTAGCTATCAGCAATTTGCTATAGAAGGGTCACAGATGAGCTCCTGGTTTGTTTGGAGAACAATGGATGAAGGCATCATTGAAGAGCAGCAAGGCAGAGGCGTGAGAGGAAGATTAAGAGGACAAGGAGGAGGAGGTGGAGGAAGAGGAGGAGGACCATAATCTGATAAGATTAGGGCCACTGTCATTGATCATGTGGTCAATCGTGGTTTGCTCATGAGGGAGGCTGGCCAGAGGGTCCAACCCAACATTAGTTGCTTCTCGCTTGCCTCAATAATATGGATTTTCAGACATGAGAGGTAAGAAACCTATTTGCCTTACTGTACTACTGCAGATCAATAAAGTATTCAATTAGTGTTGCAAGGACCTTGCTGTATTTGTATCTCCAACGTGGTGGGAGAGGAAGACTCCTCACAGATGAACAGGAGACTGCAATAGTCGACATGGTGCTGGCGAACAATGTCATAACCCTCCGAGAAATATAAGATGCAATCACTGTAGACCAACACTTCCGAAATACAGCAACTGGACCTTGTTCTCCAATGCAATTCTGTGAGGATGAAGCAGCTGTAGCAGGGTTCCATTTGAGAAAAACACTGACAGCATCAAGGAGATTCACCATGACTATGTGCAAGGAAGTCCTATACATTCCACATTCCTATCAGCACTGACACATTACTGTATTGTACTTCAGTAATCCAATGTTTTACTTTTTTACAATGTTTCACAATAGCACTCTATTGACCACTATTGGTGTATAATATTGTCACGTTGTCTGTTTCAGAGACCTAGATGTAGAAGCAGACCTGCATGAATTTATATTCATTGATGAAGCGCGGTTTAACCTTGTAAAAAGAAGGCACCGGGGCAGAAATGTAATCGGCCCACGTGCTATCACTGAAGTCCCTGGCCAGCGTGGAGGGAACAGAACAATGTCCTCCATCACTATCCCACCCTGGGCCCCTACGACACTGACCTTCTCATAGCATTCCTGGACACACTCTACAACATCATTGTTCAACCAGACCAGATGGATGACACAGATGTGATCAGTTTTGTTGTTGTCTGGGACGTCAGTTGCTGCTCTGGTCCATGCATCTCCCTCCATACTCTCCCTTCCTTAATCCAATTGAGGAGTTTTTCTCTGCCTGGAGATGGAAGGTGTACGAGAGGAATCCGCAGACACAGATTCCACTGCTGCAAGCCATGGAGGACGCATGTGGCAATGTTACTGCTGAGGCCTGTCAAGGTTTCATGTGCCATTGTAGGTGATTCTTCCCCCACTGCTTGGCCAGGGAGGACATCGCCTGTGCCGTGGATGAGGTCCTGTCGCCAGGCAGGGACCCAAAGCAGGATTTGTTTATTGCCTATTTTCTGTTATCTCTTTCATTTCATCCCGTTTTCATCCTGTTTGCTGTGTTTTACAGGAGACTGCACATTTTGGGTACAAAAAATATTATTTATTGTTGAAGTATTGTGTGTTGTTTTCTATTTGAGTATACGTAAACACATATAGTAATATTTTACATCCAACAGGTGAAAGTGTAACACTGAACAAAGGTATGATTCTACTGATAAAGCATTCATATAGTGTTTTCTATTCATACTACCAGTGTTCGGTGGGTGCTTGAACATGTCTACTTGTATGTGTTTGTCATTTGAGAAGAAAATACCATTTAGTTTGACTTAACACTGTTTTGAGAGCAAAGTGTGCTTTTGCAAGAGAAGTGTACACTGTAAGAAAAAAAAACCTTAAAAAAACGGTCAATGACTGGCAGCTACGACTGCCAAACAAAAACCCTAAAATTAAAGTAAAATATCTATAATAATACATCTAATTCAGATTAAGTAACATTAAGTAAGTAACTCAAAACATACTTAGGAAATTCAAAATCGATACATCTGAAGGTTTTCACTGTTTCAATTAAAGTAGGTCGCGACACTTAATTATAATTAAAATACACACCAATTTCGATTCTAAAACCCCTTTATTTAATGTATTGAGTTGTAAATTTACAATATCAACCAATTATTCACAAACAGTTCTTCAGAGACCCCCAAGAATTGAAAAACTGTCTATCTTGTCTGTTAGCTGTACAATCATGACGATGTGATGGCGTTTCACTTTTGAAACAGGTGGAGAGCTGCATGGGCTGAGGGGGTTGTTGTCATTTGTTTTTTAGCTTGTATTTTCCAATTCAGTTTTATATTTTTTTCTACAATGTTCTCCTGTCCCTGGGGGCTCTGTAGTTCCAATAATATTTGTAGTATTTCTGCACATCCATTACATTCTTAATTTAGCCTATTCAGCCCTCTTAATTTAACCTTAAATGTACAGTGTATTATCAAATAAAATCAAAACATACCACAAAAGCTCAATTAATCTGTACCAGAGGTGACAGTGCAATGTAGCAGATCAAGAAGAATCCTCCTCCAAATTGCCAGTAATCAGCAGGATCTTTGGTGCACCTGGGGGAGGGGGAAGGGGAAAAGGACAAAGTAAGATCCACTGAAAAGTCCTTACTATAAAAAGGATTTTATTTATTTTTCTATTGTTATTAGTTGATCCAGAGTCAGTTTTTTTGCACATAGATATGGCCGTGCCTGCCCTGGGGCCCGTTTCACAAAGCAGGTTCAACAAACTCTGAACCTAACCCTGAACTCTGAGTTGAACAACTCTGAGATGGGAAACTCTGAGTTTTCGGTTTCAGAACAGCGGTTTTGAATTAGTTCAGTCAACTCTGAGTATGTAAACTCTGAGTTACGCACGTGCCTGCCGACTCTACAAAGCCATCATCAATGGAGCTCCGATACTACGATTCACCATGGCAACGGGGAGAGCGTCATTAGATATTACTGAGTGTTTATGTAGAAAACGAGCTCATCCTGAGAAAGCGGCGCACCGTAACTGCAGCAAAGTAGCGATAGTTGGCGTGGCAGACAATTACTGCCCGATCTAATGTGTATAACTGAATGAAACAGTCTATTGATCTAAAGGTAATAAGTCTTTATTTTCATATTTGGAAAGCGACACTGTGGTGTAATGGTTAGCAGCGCTGCCTATGGTGCAGGTGAAAGCGGTCCGATTCCCCTAGTTCACAAAGAAGCGCAACAAATAATTCATCGTTTTTATTGGGTGTAATCCCCCCCAGGCACAGAAAGAAAGTGGCTTCAGTCGAAAATTAAGCATAAGAATATTGCGCAAATACGTTGACTAAGGCATATGATTTTAATCATATTTCACATATTAAACAGTAAATATAAGCAGGTATTTCAACACAGGAATGTACTTAAACATTTCATAAATCTCCCGTTCGCAAAAACACTACCTCCGCAAAGAATCTGGTTGCAGATTATGTCCGCGATATGAAATGTTGAAAATGTCGGAGAATATTGTTTAGATAATATCTAATGTGATTGAAAGGAAAGGTAATCAAAATCCTCTCCCAACGCAAAGCAGCTAGAATCACTTTTATTTCCGTATCGATTAGGTTGACGATGAAAGGACAGCACATTTTTTTCAGAGTTGGTTCAGATTCCGGAAAAAGGCGGAGACATGTCGGGAGAAACTCAGGGTTTGTTGAAGCAAACCTGCTAGCGAGCAGGTTAGTTTCACGGAGCATGTTACCCGGGTAACTGACCCAGATTTATGCTGAACTAGCTTTGTGAAACCGAAAAACCAGAGTTTCCCTCATCTCAGGGTTAACTAACTCAAGGTTTTCACTAAACCTGCTTTGTGAAACGGACCCCTGGGCTGGAAACTGTTTATTTTATTTATTTTTTTTTTTTTATTTGGGTTTTGTTTTTTACCTCGGAGTGGCCAACTCTCTATTAATCCTATCTCGGTCCTATTTCGGTTTGTCAATACAATTCAACCAATCCAATCAACGAACAAACGTGCTGGCCAATTACAGGGGCTGGGGAGGCGGGTCATTGAGTCAGACTCATGAGAGGGACGCTGTTAGTAGGCGAATTCGACTTGGGGTGCAGTCGAATAGTCTTTTTTGCTTAGGAAGGTTCCTAACTGAAGAAGTGACCCGGAAGTAAACAAGTGGCCGCCATGATAAGAGCTGTTCAAATTCTCTAAATGCAAAGGAAAGGAGCTCCAGTGCTTCCTTTCAGAGCTCCTTTGGCATAGGATGCAACAGACCTTCCTATGCGATAGGAAAGGAGATTACTCCGACCCACAATTCTTTGCAAGAGCAACATTTAAAGTGCCACACACCTCGGCCGTTGATGAAAACAAACGATATATGCATTTGCATATTTAACATTAACTTTCATGCAGACATATAGCAATTGGAATAGTGTTGATAAATATGTGTGGACAGTGATAATAATCGAATGTTTTTTTTTTGTTTTTTTTATTTCAATCATGTTACAAACTTGAGACAAACGAAACTAAAACCACAAATGAAACGTAAATAAAGCAACCAGTCAAACAGGAGCTGCTGGACCTGAAGCCGGTCAGTGAACCAGCTGTTTATAAAACCAACATGTGGAGAAGTGGACGATGCGCTTTTTGTAGTCCATTATTGTAGTTTCTCCAGCGCAGACGCACGTCAATCGCCGGCGCAGATCATCAGCTGTCAATCATCAGCGGCCGCGTTATAATGACGTAGCTTAGTGAAAGTCCGGTCGGATTCTCTGAGCACCGCGGTCGACTATTCCTAAGTCCTTTTGAGTTCTCCTATCGCCTTTCCTTAACCCCGTGACATTTTCCCCAGAGGTCAAGGAATAGGAGTTAGGAATAGGAGTTAGGACCTTATTTTTTGACTATTCGACTGCACCCTTGATGTAGCCGCCTGCAGCGCGCTACCTAACGTGATGAATTGTGGGTTGAAAGCGATGCATGATGGCTAGTAGGGATCGACCGATTTATCGGCCGGCCGATATTATCGGCCGATTTTGACGTTTTTTGAACGTATCGGTATCGGCCGATGCGGACTGCTGTTTTGGCCGATCGTTTTTCCCGGCATTTACAGTCAGGCGCCGCAGGCAGCTGCGTGTTGCTTGGTAGCGCTGACACAAGCCCGGACATTCCCTCCCCCGCAGTAGTGAGAGCATGGTCTTCAAAACAAAGGTGAGTTTTAAACTTTCTTTAACTGTTTAGCTGAGCTGAAATGTTGCCTTGTGCTTTGAAAGTGGAAACACTCAATGTCAAAAACATGCTCCGTTTTGCTTGAAACTATGATAAAACCAAGCAGTGGCGGCTGGTGAAAAAATTTTTTGGTGGGGCTGGTGTGCCAACAGATTTCCCTGCCTAATCTAGCATAAGCATTCAAATGAACAGTCGGAAAATGACTACAGTTCCACAATAATAATTTAATTTCACAGTTTCACAGAAAAAGTAACTACCTACAGCTATATTAGACTTTATACTATCAAATACTATACAATACAATCAAGGGATAAATTCACAACAAGGGTATGATTTCAGCTGAATCTATACAAATCAACAGTGTGTGAGTGAATGAGTGAGTGAGTGAGTGTGGGTTGAATTATTATATGGAGAGAAACAAAACATTTCCTATTAAGATGTGACATATACAAAGAATTGAGAACCAAGTTCAAAAATTAAACATAAACTGATGAAATTAATACCCTCTCTAATCAAGAAAAAATGCAACATTTACTTGGAGAAAACAGCATCAGTGCCATAGAAGCAGCAAAATTTGTCATTGCATGTCACAGCCTGAGAGAAACAACAAAGCAGTCTCCACAACTATATTACTATTACATATAATACTATAATATTATTACATATTTCCCATTGAATGTAAAATAAACTTAAAAGACACTCTGTTCCTCTGTGTCTCTCTCTCTCTCTTTCTCGTCCTCTGTGTCTCTGTTTCTCTCTCTCTTCCTCTGTGTGTCTCTGTTTCTCTGTGTGTGTGTGTTTGTCTCTCTCTCGGTTTTATTTGTACAAGAATTTCGCTCGTCTTTCTTTTTGAGAGGCAAATTTTTCAATGACCCTACTGTTGAAATCAGGAATGTCTTTTGTCATTTTCTTCTCGATGGAGAGCATAGCCAGAGCGTTGAGCCGATCTTGTGACATAGTGTTCCTAAGGAACGTTTTTATCCTCTTTAAGGTAGAGAAGCACCTTTCAGACTCTGATGTTGTCATTGGTGTTGTGATGATGATGTTGAGAAGACTTACAGTTTCAGTGAATGTTTCTCCAAGGTTGTTTTCCATCAAAACCTGATAGAGAGCCAGTGCACCTTTGCAACTCCGGAACTCCTCATTCTCATAGATCAGGGACAGTTCTGTTTTAAGTCTGGCCTTGTCCAATGAGGGATAGGCTTCCACCGTGGTTTCCAGCGCTGAATCTGGGAACTTTCTGCTGTGTTGTTGGAACAAGTCTCCTTGCAAGAGAGTGGCGCTGATGAGGTGCTTGGTGAAAGAAAACCTCTCCTTGGCATGGCTCATGATGGTGTCACATACCTATGCGATAATATACAAATTTAAAAAAGGGTAAGAATTAGGTCTTCACATGTCTCACTACAATCAATGTTCTGAATAGCTAGCCTATATTGTGTAATAAACCAAAATGGTTAACTGTAATTTTTCATAGATATCATATGGCAATATACATTTGAGTCTGGACAACTATATCAAGTGGCGAGCATCTTCATTAGATTTTATTTGATGATGTCTCTGTTCCTCTGTGTGTGTAGGCAAGTGCTTACCTCCAGTGCCAAATGGTGCTGCGTGTCTTGTCCCAATGTTCTCCGTTTCTTTGTGGGTGGCTCCTGAACAGGTCCCCTGTACTCCTCATCCTCAACCAGATTAGGAACAGCCTCCCTGATCCAATACATAAGTTTTATGAGTCAGTTGTGAAAACTGGTTAGGGATGTAATAACCAAACCCAAGGTTATTATAATTACTGGCAATTATAGTTCATCTAAACTTCACAGATAAATTAATTATTTGAATAAGATGACATACACTACTCACAAAAAGTTAGGGATGTTTGGCTTTTGGATTACATTTCAGAATGCATGTAAAATGCACTATAACCTTTACAGGTGAATTTAAGTAAACCTTCTCTAAACTTTTGAATGCACATGTCCAATGTTCAATGTTTCTGTTCTTATTGAATAACATGCTGTTCTGTAACAAGGTGATTAACCAAAATCACAACACCTGTCTGACTTAGTGGTTCAGTTGTCGTTGAATCTCTAAATGTTCTGGTTCAATGACAATTTGTATTCAAACAGTCCTCTTCATCTTGATGTTCAAATTTTGACATCATCACTTTAAAATTGATCAAGTTATTGAGACATTGAGATTTTTTGTTGTGGTATAGCCACCACTGTTGTTAGCTCTTGTTTGAGATAAAGAAATTACCATTACATCCTTCTACTTAAATGCCCTGCTTTCATGGTAGAATATCATGAACATAGAAGAACAATAGAAAAGAATAACATGAACTTTTTATAAGGATATTCTTGTCTATGTGAGTAGTGTATAAGCATTTAAGGCTACACATAATTTATGCAGAGAATTAACAATTAGGCTAGGCTACATAATAATGCATCTAACATACCTGATAGCCTGCATGCGGTTTAAGAATGTCTGGGTGATTCCTGCGATGTAGACAGCATCGATGTTTCTCTTCTGGAGCTGATTATACAGCATGTCTACATGTGGCATGATCTTATGGAACAAGGCTAGGAAAAAACAGAAAGCTTCATCTTCCAGCATTCTCACATAGCCTCCAGCCTCTCTCTTCGTAGGGCCATCAAACGCTTCACTGTTCCGGATGGTCTGAAAACACTTCACCAGATCATTCTTGTGCTCATAGACTGTGTTGACTGCACGACTGTTGAAGTTCCAACGTGTTGACGATGCACTTGGAAGTCGGTGTGCCACCATCTCATCTAGCACTGCAGTTCTCTTGCTCGATTTTGAGAAAAAAGAAGCAAATCCCCCCATGTCAGTAAAAAAGTGACTGATCTGAGGGATGTGGGAGGTTGCCTGCTGCATTACCAGGTTTAACTGATGGGCATAACAGTGAATGTAGTGAGCGTTGGCATAGATGTCCTGTACCTTTCGCTGCACTCCTCCAGTGGCACCCCTCATTACCGCTGCCCCATCATATGCCTGGGCGATCAACTTTTTTTCTTGTCCCTCGGGAAGGATGCTGTGCAGTCTCTCTAATAAGGCACCGGCTATTGAATCCGCACAGCTGTTGGGTAGCTTGATGAATTCATAGAAGCGCTCCTGTATGTTGTTGCGTCCATCCATGTATCTCAGTACGAGGACTAGCTGACAGTGTGTGGAGATGTCAGTAGTCTCATCAGCTTGGATCGATAAAAACTCCGCTGTCTTCACTTCATCTAAGATCTGTTCTCTCAGAACTGCCAGCATACAGTCCAGGAGCTCGTTCTGAACTGTCTTCGAGATGCCTTTAAATAAGTCGCATGTTCAAGGTGCTCCCTCAGGTCCCGATCAATGGATGCCATTAAGTCGACTAAACCTCTGAATATTCCGGCGTTGTGTGAGGAATCCCTTTCATCATGTCCCCGCATTGCCAATTCAAAAGCACCACAAAATTTCACACAATTGATAATCTTCGATAAAATATTGCGGTTTTTATCTACCTCTTCATTGTGCCTTCTTACAGCAATGCGGTGCCCGTCATCTAGCTGCGTTGCTATGCTAATCTTTCCGAACACAGCTAGCTTAACGCAGTTTTCCATGCGAACTTTGGATCTCTCATGCTTCTTGATCCGTTCGGAAAGGTGCTTTAAATCAGTTAGTCCAGTCTTTGTCCAAGTCGAATCACATTTGTCGCTTCTGAAGAGGATACAGGGGAAACAGAAAAGTGCGTTGGTTGCTCCACAACCTGCCAGCCACGTCTTACGGTCGAACCAGCTCCGACAAAAACTCCGTTTGTACAACTTATCTTTCTCCTTGGTTTGCTGGGAAATGTTGATTTCAGGCTTGTCGGGTCCCAGCTCCTTAACCAGAAGTTTTTCCTCCGCCGTCTGTCTCGCAAAAGGGTACATTAATAATGATTTCACCGAATTTGGTGAAAGCTGCTGCTCTTGAACTCCAGTTGTTAGCTCCATCGCCATCGCCATCATCTCTTCCTCGTCGTCGTATTTTTTTCCCTCCGGACGGAGTCTGGGAGTCGCACTACGAAAAAAACGTTCGCTGGCTCCTCACGTAGCTCTAGCAATCCTAAACGTTCACGCATTTTACGTAGCAGTTGGGGCTACATTTCCAGCGCCCCACAGGCGTTACATTTTGCGGCGTTGATAGGCCAATTATTCATCATTTTCACCTAGCAACCATAACCGGATTGGCTATTTAGCTGCAAGTCAGGGGCGCTTTGCCGAGCGCCCCCATGAGAGAATGATACACTGTTTGTCAGTGGAAATTCACTGTTTAATGAGTGTCAGTTGGTGGAAATGTTGTTTAAATGATTTAAATTGCATGTAGGCACACCCACACACACACTATTAAGTAAAACTGACATTGATTAAAAAAAAAAAAACCGCAAAAAATATCCCCTCTACAGCTGGTGGGGCGGAGCCCCAGCGCCCCCTATGGGCCAGCCGCCACTGAAACCAAGGCTCTCAAGTGTTTTACTGAGTTCAGAGTGGGATTTTGGCTGAGGCTGCGGCGTCAGCGGGGAGGAGGGGAGGGGGGGTTTGGCGAGTGATCGGCGAGCAGTTTGGGATCCTGGACGTACTGCAGTCGGGGTGAGAGAGAAATCCGACCGGCACCCGCTGCATTTACACGTGTCATCATTCATGGCCGTAATAAACACTATTACTGCTTTGTACATGTTGTGGAAGTCCCGGACACACCGGGAAACTAAACGCCGTCCTGTTTACTTTTACCGGAGCGGGACGTTCCCATTCATTGTCTATGTAAGACGCCGCCGCCTCCTCCGGCAAGCTCTCGATAATCTTTTAAACTGAGCGTTGTCGATCTAAATAAAATAAATAATAGAGACAGATTCAGCAACTGCATAGCTTATTTATTTATTATAAACACGTTTCGGTGAACTATTTTCGTAAAATAAGAGGGAGGTGGGGGGCTGCGAGGGGAGAACGATACGAGCTCGGAGGAGCACAGAGGGGAGGGGTGTGTGTGTGTCCGTGTCCCACTCGCGCGCGCGCGCGCACGCACAAGCACACACGCGTCCGACAGCCATATATGAGCTGACTGAAGGAGAGCCTTAACTCTGAGAGCATGTTTTTATACTTTGTTGATGGCAGTCTTAACTTACAAGGTTACATAGGTTTATTGTTTTCGTTAATTATTAAAATGTGTTGACAAAACAAAAGTAATTTAGTGATCTGATTATATCCGTTTCATAATATGTCAGCAAGCAATGCATCAAGACTGTGTTGTAGATGTGGAAGCCTTTCCCCCTTGTAAAGTTAACCATATGTTAACCATAATGTGGGTGATATGAATGTAAGATGATTGCACCAGAGATTGACACTGATATGTGCTTTTGTTTGTTCTTTTTAAAGAAATGGCAGAGACTCAGAAAACCAATCCAGTGTGGCAGCATTTCAGCGAGACGACTCCTGCAGCACTGGCTGACACTTTTTCAGCACTTGTTCTACCTCACCTGTTGTTAATATAAATATTGTTAATCTACTACTTGTTCTTGTTCTACCTCACCTTTTTTAAGTTCAATAAATATTCCTTTTTAAATTGAGACTCGTAACATTTGTTATCAGTGTAATTTTTAACATGTTAATTGAGGGAGCAAAACTAGTATCGGCTCCAAATATCGGCTCAAGAAAATCGGCAGGCCGTATCGGTCATCGGCCAAGACTGATGATCAAAAAATCGGTATCGGCATCGGCCCTAAAAAATCCATATCGGTCGATCCCTAATGGCTAGAATTATGTCCGACTTAGCAGCCGACTGCAAAGACGTCACAGGGTCGCGACCATATCACGTGACCCAAAACATTGCGGGAACAAGTTTTTAAGAGCCGCTTCTTGCAGCGCGGTCCACGGTGGCTGCAACTGGCTTGTCCACACCTCCGCTACAGCGGAATGGTTCTCATTGGTTAAAAGTTCAATGACGTGTGTTCAGGTCCGCACTCGGCGGCCACCTTGTGGTGAAATGATACTTTTCATTTTGGTCGCATTGATCTCATGGCTTGATCTTAAGTTCCGTGCATTGTGTTGTGAGTAGGCCTATTATATGTGAGGTCTGGTTAATACAAACATAGACTGATAATACAAATATACTGGAAAAAAAGAATGCTGTGTGTGTGTGTGTGTGTGTGTGTGTATGTATGTATTTATGTATATATGTGTGTGTGTGTTTGTGTGTGTAATATATATATATATATATATATGTATATCCATCCATTTTCTCTGGAACATATCCTCTTTGGTTTGCTGCTGTGTTCTATCGCTTGAGCACCATAGTCACGTTGACTTTGTTGTCCGACTTGACTGCGTTTGGCTGCCGTCTCTTTTAGAGCCCACCCCCTCAGACACCTGCAGCTCTCGTCGGCGTGATAAGTCAAGTCAAGTCAAGCCAAGACCATCCCGAACAAGCCTATTGATTCCAGTGATGCCGGTAACGCGTTACGTAGTCTAGAAATTTAATCTGACCACTTTTTTCAGTAACGAGTAATCTAACGCGTTAATATTTCCAAACCAGTAATCAGATTAAATTTACTGTGCGTTACTATTATTTTTGCCATTTTCCTTAGTAAAAATATATATCTTTGCTTTCTTCTTTGCTTCTCGGGGAGTGATGTCACGTATGCGACAAGTCACATTTTCAGCATGAGGACAACTCACGTGTAACACCACGCAGCGACACAAACAACAATGGAGGGAGGAGAGAGATGCGCGTGTTCTTGCTGGAAATACAGTCATTATTTTGAGTTTGTGTCAGCTGAAAAGAAGTCCAGTGTGTTTTGTCTAACATTACATGAATGATGTTGAATTCCCACAGTGTCAAACAAAGACCCTGCAGGGAGGGTGACCGTCAGGGCTGTATGTCATAGGTCCATGAGGAAGCATGAGAAGCCTCACAACCTCAGAGTAGGGGGGAGCACATGTGTTTAACCAGTTCAAGTCAGATTCTGGGGTATTTTTGTGGCTATAGTTGGTGATGTGGATGCAGAATAACAATAATGAAACTTAAGTCTGTTTATTTGAATTAAACCTGAACTATACTTTCATGGACACCCCATAAACTGGTTGTTACTGCTCCCGTTCTTTGGAGCATAAGTTTAAGTAAGCCTATTCATGGTGGGTACATTAGTCAGTGTGAGGTAAGAGCTGATTTTGTACCCTCAGTCTAGGCTATACTAACCTGTTCAATGCATTACTAACACTGTTGTTCTAACTGTATTATAATACCAAGAAAATATTTTAAGATTAGTGAGTAGGGATGTCCCGATCCAGCTTTTTGCACTTCCGATCCGATACCGATATTGTAGCTTTTAGTATCGGCCGATACCGATACCGGCCGATACAGATACCGGCCGATCCAAGCATGTATTAAAGATTAAAGATATTTACTTATTTTGTTGTCAGACTCATGTTGAAAATAGTTTTACTCTTAAGAACAACTAGCCAACTTAATTAGGTTAGTTTGAATAATCCACAATGGTTGGTAATGAGAAGCTGACCTGTTTATTCTTAACAGGGTTAAATAAACACAAAATAGACTAAATAATAAATAGTCAATCTTGCCGCTTTACCATTTCGAATACTTGTAACTGTCGAGGTGCAACGTTATTCATTTCGATCATAGAAACAAACATAGACGTCGGAACTAGGGGTGCAGGGGGTGCGGCCGTCCCATCAGCCCCCCCGCGGCATCCGAGTGCTCTTTCCCAGCCTTGCGCAGGTTGAAAACCTGGCTGCGCAACACTAGGAAGCAGGAAAGACTTACGCATTACGCTAATCATAACTCTACACTATGTTAATGAATCACTGTTGTTAGCAGGCTCCATGAGCTGGACACCGACTCACGGAGCGGCTCCCGGTCGGTCAGAGCGCAGCCGACCCCGGCAGTCACCGAGGATCAACAGCTGAGTGGCAGCGGCGAAGAGGCGGAGGCTCCGCTTTTATGTCCGCATCATAACGCTTTTGGCGCGTGTTTAAAACAGTGGGTTTCCTTCAAAACGCGAGCGTCAGAAGCTGTCAGAGCGTTTATGAACAGTGTTTTAGAGCTCCCCCATGTCTCAAAGCTTGACTTTATTGTGGCAAGTATTGCACTCCGCCTCTTCGTCTTTTAGGGTAAAATAACCCCACACAGCTGACATTTTTATCGATAACTTTAAATTCTTAGTTGGACATCCACAGACAAGTCCGTCTTGTTGTTGTTTAGGGGATGCTGGACAGGTCGCGAGGTGTGCTGGAAAACACGGACCGGAGTTTGGAAAAAAACTGGATCGGGATTTTCCCGTTCAGGCCGATCAGATATCGATATGCATTTTTTTGCTAATATCGGCGGCCTCTCCGATTCAAATATCGGATTGGGACATCCCTATTAGTGAGGCAGGCTTATTTGTTCTGGTTGTTCTGGTAGCCTAATGAATCGCTATGTGCTTGAACGGTTAGCCTGCTCTCACCTCTCACCTTTAAGTGTTTTTTTTTATAGTTGTCATGTAATGACTTAGTCTAATTGTAATACTAAAATCATGTTTTATTCATAGATTACTTTTGAGGACCGCTCACCAAGTGAAATTGCAGTGACTGAGTGCTCCTGTGTGGCTGGAACCGCTCTCTGCAACCACAGTGTTGCACTACTGTATCAGACCACAAAGTACTCTACATTGCAACTGAAAGCAGTACCGCCTGTCCTCAGCTGCACAGAAACTGAGCAGCGATGGCATAAACCACGAAGACTGGTAAGTACTTACGAACTTAGGCTAATCACAAATTCTAAACCAAATTCTAAACCAACTTCTGTCCTTAAGTTTTGTTTGTTTATTTGTTTGTTTACTTGATAGGGTGTGAAACCAGGCAGAGTCAATAACATGGTCTTCATATCAACAAAACCCAAGTCAAGACAGTACACAGCTGCTGATGGTGTTGCAGGTGTCTCAAACTGATCCAGTAAAGGGCCGCTGTGGCTGCAGGTTTTCATTCCAACCAAGCAAGAACACACCTGACTCGACTTATTCACCTACCTGATTTGCCTTCACACCTTGATTGGTTGGATCAGGTGTGTTCTTGCTTGGTTGGAATGAAAACCTGCAGCCACAGCGGCCCTTTACTGGATCAGTTTGAGACACCTGGGGCCCGTACTACGAAGCGAGTTCAACATACCCAGGGTTTCTTTCAGAGATCCAGCTTGAGTTACCCTAACAAAGGTCACACGAAGCTGGTTATCAACTCGTTAACTCAACCCAGGGTTTTCCAATTGAGCTATCAGCGCGTGCACATGAAAGAGGCGGCGTTTGCAGCATTTGACCAATCACAAACATGGATCAGTCTACGGCAGCGGAGCGGCGTATTTCACGTACGAGGAGCGAACCATAATCTTACAGAAATACGAAAAGGTTAAACATATAATACAGGCAAAAGGCAACAGTGTCATCTGCCAAATGCAGGAAGGACAGCTGGCAAAAACTCGCCGACTGTGTGGATGCGGAAGTCGTATTAATAGTATTAGTAGTACTATAATATGACTGCCCCATCATAAGGGCACTAGTAGATCAGACTGATTTGACTCCAACGGTAACTTCGCTGATAGCTTAGTGGTAGTTACCGACCGGTGTTGCGAGGCTCCTTACAGCGGCCCCGGTTCGAATCCGCACTGCGGCCGTCTTTTAAATCATGTCGTCACTCTTTCTTTAGTCCCTTTAACTCTTATGATGTCCTTCAGCAATTAAAGGCCAAACATATAACTTTAAAATAATTAATTTGTTGCTTGGATGTATTCTTATAACGTGGTTTATGACAATATCAGCCTCATTCTTTCAGCTGCAATCCCGGCGGTGTAAAACGGACTTGGGAGCAAATCAAATAAATATAAAAACATAATTCAAAGTGGTAAGTAGGCTGTACGCTGACAAAGAAAATTCTTTCCCTCCGATGAGAATCTGGATCTCTCATATAAAACATCGTCAGGGACAGAAAAAGGGTTTTGCAGGTCTCTGTACACTCTATAGTTCTCCTACGAGACCCTCTCACGATCCACCGAGCTTCTTTTTTTTATGTCGGCGCACCAAGACAGCTGATTGGTCAGTCGGCGGTGTGTTTCTCCACGTTGAGCTCTTATCAGGAACATAACCTGCTCCGGAGCAGGTTAGCTCCACAGCGTAAGTAACCATGGCGATTTACCCCGGTAAGAAGTGAACCAGCGTCGTAGGATGGAAAAACCCAGGGTTAACGCTCAACTTACCTCGCTAAGCCCAAATCCCGCTTCGTAGTACCGGCCTCTGGTGTAAGGTAATATTCACTGTCAGTCATTATCAGATTCTTTTTGTTTTGATAGTTATTGTTTCTTTTTTCTAATTATGACATAACTGTTTTCAAAGGAGCAAGCGCTACAAAGCAGTCCGGGGGGACTTGCCAGACCCAGATGTCCTGAAGGTCGACGAGGCATACCAGGATTCACGGCAGACCTTGCGCCGTTAATTACCACACTCTCCATAAGTAGTGATGTCCCCCTTGTCGATTCAGCCTTTGGGACCGTTCAAAAAGGCAGCCCTATTTCGTACCAGCACCCAGTGCCAGTGTGTAGGATGATCATCCACCACCCAGACGCACTGCCACCCCCCCCCCCCCCCCCCACCACCCCTGCCGTTAGATGGTCACAGGCTGGACCCAACCACATGTTCCTTTGTGTGCACTCACCAACAACACCTAAATGTAATGTCGCTTAACATCACTTTCGACATGGCAAGATCCATCGAGATGGCCACGAGGGAACAGAGTGGCAGCGCAGAGTGGCACAGCCTGAGGAAGATGAGGCTCACCTCCTCCAGGTTCCGGGAGGTGTGCCATGTCCGAGGTCACAGCTCTGCAGAGAACCTTACAGAACGCATCCGCAAACGTGGGGTTCAGAAAGCCTTGATGAAGAGGGGGCTAGCACTGGAGCCAGAAGTTATTCAGGAATATGCCCACATTAAAAACGTCAACTACTGGCCATCAGGATTTGTCATCCATCCGGATGCTCCCTGGCTCGGATCCTCTCCAGATGGTGTCGTTTTTGATCCGACTGAGGCATCACCATTCGGGCTGGTGGAGGTGAAGTGCCCCAACGTGAAGAGCTATGTGGACTGCGGGTACCTGCACATGCAGAGTGGTGCCTTGCGCCTGAAGCCAGGCCACAGCTACTATTGGCAGGTGCAAGGCCAACTGCTCATCACCGGAATGCAGGGGTGCGATTTTGTGGTTTTTGCAGAAGAGGACCTTCTTGTACAAAGAATTTATAAGGATGCGGAGGTCGCTAGGGTTATAAGGGAGAAGGGGGATTATTACTTTTTCTATCATTACTTGATCTGATCTTTTAAAAATCAATGGTTCATTCAATCAGTTCTGTTTCAATCAGTTGATAAATGTTCTTGTTTTGTTGTTCATCTTTACAAATCTATACAAAGCCTGAACTAATATTAGGTTTATTTAATATTAATTATTTAATATTTCCTTATTAAATTCATCATGTTCTAATGTCATCTCTGGTGCGTTTTCATTTTCATTTCAAGTCATTAAAAACCCAAAGCTAATGTAATAATGACAACGACACAAAGAATGGTTTTTGATCTTTAATTCATTGCTGAGTTGCCCATGCCTTCACTAACGGCCCATTCCGATAGTTGACCAGGAAACAGGCCACATTGAACAATTCATCAATGTTCCCACATATAGACAGTGGTATGTCCTTGTCGAACAGTTTGTTCTCTTTCACTCTCCTTATGCACCTCTCCACATGCACTCTTAGACGTGCAATCGACTGTGTCTGTCTGACATCCTCTCGACTCATTTGTTGTTTGTTGCTGAGAAAGGCAGGCCGGTACACCTTACAAGAAGCAAGGTTGTCCACAAGAAACCCTTTGTCCACCATGATCGCCATTCCTGGCTTCAGCAGGTTTACAATCCCAGACAGCTTGAAGATCTCGCGATCACTCATTGAGCCTGCGTACAGTCCAGACACAAAGGTGACAGCACTGTGGCGTGCCATGCCAATCATGGCCTTGAATGTAGTGTGGGATTTGTATGTAGAGAAAACCTCACTCTGAAGGAGCAGAGAGGATGGCGTCTGACAGAATATCTCTGTACAATCAAGGACCACCTGTGTATCGGGAAAAGCTGCAAACTCAGGTGGCAGGTGAGCTCTCACTATCTCTGGAGGAATCCAGAGGCGCTTGCTTCCCAGCAGACAGTACAGGAAATGAGTCCATGTGGAGATGATCCGACTTGCAGTATGCTGAACCTCTCTGCAAGGTCCCTGAGAGGAAAACCCACATCAGGAACAGCAGAAACTCGTCAATGGGTCTCAGTTTCTGTTGAGATTGAGAAACATTATATTTATATCCACATAACCCTAACATTTTATAGATACACATTTCTCTTTTATTTAATACAAAAAGTCAATAGATCCCACCATTTATTTAGCAACAAATGCATATACTAAACTCAAATTTGTTGTTTTTTTGCTGTCCGATTTGCTAAATGTCAGGTTTTGCTCTCTACTTCTCCTCTTCAATATTTTATCAATATTATGGTGTGCACATAGAGTATATTAATTCATTGTCAACTGTGTTATCAACTTGTTCATGTGAACTTGCATTAGATTTTATATTTACAAATATGCAGATAAAGTGTATAAAAACACAAGATGATCAAAGTCATATGGTGACAGGTCTGAGGTCTGCAGTGAGCACAAGGCCCTAAAATGGCTGAAATTTCAACGTTGTTGACCACATTTGGTACCTACCGTTGTTGGGTGATGGACTGTGCTGATGTTGGCAGAAGCTGTCTTTGCGCTGGTTATACGAACCATCTTGTGGATCACAGCAGGTTCAATTAATCTCCAAAATGCCATGAAACTCCTGCAAACCTGGTATAAAAGCGCACGTCCTCATCTGATGCTGACAGGCGCTCTATCCCAAAACGCTGGCGAAGATGGAGGACTTCCAACTGCTGTTGTAGCTCCCTAATCTGGTGACGTACAGCTGTGTCCCAATTCAGGGTCTGCAGCCTTCGGAGGACCCAGCCTATGCGGTCTACGGAGGCAACACCTTCGGAGAGTCCTCCGAAGGCTGGGTCAACCGTCGGTAAATGGGACGGTCTAACCTACGGAGCATTTCCTGATTGCGTCGCGACGTCATGTCTTCTGCCGGCCAAGCCCGGGAAAAACACCAGTCAAAACAAAAATACGACAGACGAACATGATGAAGCCATGAAGCCAGAGTTTTAAAATATATATATATATATATATATATATATATATTTTTTATGTTTTTTTTTTTTTGAGCAAGAGGAGAGGCGGCTGCGGTGACACCGGCGGCTTGTTTATCTCCGGCTGGGAGAGAGCCTTGGGGAGGTAACATTAAAGCTGTTATTTTAACCCATATTAATGTTCATACATAGGTAGCGTAGTACGTAGTAATTAATATACCCGTTAATAAATGATACCGCTAAGTGACGAGCCATATTAAGTATAAATTGACGTGGATAATGTCATTTAACCATAAGACTTAATACAGGGTTCGTACAGGTGCTTAAAATGTAAAATCTCTGAAAATGCTGTAATTTTAATGGTTTTTCAAGGTCTGAAAAGTGCTTGCATTTTAGTTTAAATGCTTGGCTTATAAAGTGATTACATTGAATGGTAAAATGTGTACGAACCCTGTAAATAACCCTGACTTAATTCAATATTTTATTCTTGCCTCTCTTTTAAACATTTTAGTGACATGGCATCCATCGATTGCATCAGCCCTGCAAACCCCGATGATGGACGATGTGGTGGACAGTGGAGACATGCATCCCACACCCCCACCTTCCAGATGATGTCCCACTCAGAGCCAGAAGAGTCCAGGGTCCTTAGCATCCCATCCAGTCCAGCAGCACCACCAGGGACTCCTGCTCAGTCAATACTATATATATGTTCTCTGTAAATAGTTATTTCTGCTGATCTTTTGTAAATAGTTCTACATGTTAAGAGCACCCACTAAATATTTGTTAATTACACAAAAAATAAATTATTTTCTTGTCACTGAAAAGCAGTTCAAAAGTTGACTTTAGTTGTAAATAAGAAATGGAACAGATAATAACAGATAATGTTACAGGTTATACGATTTTAATTTAACTATATACAATATTTGGAAAAGAAAATGGAACAATACAATATTTTTAATTAACAATTTAAATTACAAATCAACACAGAACTTAATCGAACAGAAAAAAAACATCCACCACCCCCAAAAAATTCAACGCCTCTCAACCATTCTCTCCAATAAACTATAAAGTCTCTCCATCCTCTCTCGTTCTCTCCTTTCCTCGCTCTCCCTCTGTAACTTCATGTCCTTCCTGATCAAATCCAGCAAGTCATCTGTTTTCCTTGTTCTTGCTGCTGTCGGTGGCCCTGTGTTCTTGGCCACAACAGGTGGTCGTTCTCATCCCGGACCCGGAGTTTGATCAAATCCTCAGTCTGCTCCTACAACAAAACGACATGTAAAGCACATTTCCTGTTATGTCAACATGCAAAATGAATGTACGATATAATAACGATATTAACAGTAATAATGATCCTAAGATTAGCTCTGTATTCAATCCAAACGTTTACAGTTTTACAGCCTAGAAATACAGCGGGGCTCACAACCTACCGTTAACGTTATATGTTCAGCTGCGAGAGGAGCGAACTGTAGCCTATACAACTTACGACGAGAACAAATTAACAGCTCCACGGTTACAATAAGATATACGTTACCATCGGAGCTTGTAACATTTGAAAGTGAAGGGTTTTAGGCTTACGTTACGTTTAAAGGCTAACGTTAACTGAGCTCGTATCAACAGCCTTAAGCTACATCACGTAGCTGGCCCTACATTCCGGTGGCTACACGTATTAGCATTATTAACTTCACGCATTTTAACACTCAAATGTGTTTTAAGGCCCCTTGAACGTCCGACGTTAAGCAAAAACCCGTTACTTACCGGCTGCCGGTGCTGCTGCCGTCTTTTGCCGCCATTGTTGGTTGAACAGCGGCGCGCAAAGCATCTTGGGATATGGGAGGCCGCGAAGGATAGTAGCGGCTCATCCTCCGAATACGGGGAAAGGAGGACACATTTGTCGGCCGCATTTGGAGGAGCCTTCGAATTTAGACGAATTGGGACAGCCTTCGCGCAGCTCTGTGACGTAAGCGGCCTTCGAATGCAGCCTCCGAAGGCTGCAGACCCTGAATTGGGACACAGAGCTTCGTTCTCGTCGGCCAAATTACTCGCCCTCGCTCCTGTTTGAGGGACTACAGAGTAGTCATGATCTGGAGCCATTTCGGTCTGCATCTCCGAGTCCGAGTCTGACTCTGGGGCGGGACTCTCGGCCCGCGGACGCCATTCCCAGACGCTCGGTCAGGGCGCAGGTAGTTTGTACCCATTCCACGAAAAGTAGACTGGCACAGTTCCCTTCTTCAGCCTCCTCAGCCTCCCGGCAGTCACATTAAAATCAGTCTGCTTTAAATGCCGACTACAGACCCGGGTGTTTTTGTCGGGTTGAAGTCATCCCTCCGGATCTTCTGCATCCACTCAGCCCGTACCGCCCCGTCAACTGGGAATGAATGAAAGCTGACTTATTTGTTGTAACGTGACGAAACGGTACATAACGGCACACAACAATGAAGTGCTGAGGCTCTCACCCTCTGAAAGGCAAGTCGCCTCTCTTTAATCCTAAAAACAGTCATTGTGAAAAATTATCTCTCTGGTAATTCTCGGTCGCTGTTGTCTCCCGCTCTCGCTGTCAAATCACCGGAAGTTTTGACCGGAAGTACTCGCCCACACACTCAAGTCCGGAGGTCAGCGGTCGCCATATTGTGCACGGAGCGAATTGTGGCCTGTGGAATGTTGGTCCACTCCTCTTCAATGGCTGTGCGAAGTTGCTGGATATTAGTGGGAACTGGTACACGCTGTCGTATACGCCGGTCAAGCACATCCCAAACATGCTCAATGGGTGACATGTCCGGTGAGTATGCTGGCCATGCAAGAACTGGGACATTTTCAGCTTCCAAGAATTGTGTACAGATCCTTGCAACATGGGGCCGTGCATTATCTTGCTGAAACATGAGGTGATGTTCATGGATGTATGGCACAACAATGGGCGTCAGGATCTCATCACGGTATCTCTGTGCATTCAAAATGCCATCAATAAAATGCACCTGTGTTCTTCATCCATAACAGATGCCTGCCCATACCATAACCACACCACCACCATGGGCCACTCGATCCACAACATTGACATCAGCAAAGCGCTCACCCACACGACGCCACACACACTGTCTGCCATCTGCCCTGAACAATGTAAACCGAGATTCATCCGTGAAGAGAACACCTCTCCAACGTGCAAGACGCCATCGAATGTGAGCATTTGCCCACTCAAGTCTGTTACGGCGACGAGCTGGAGTCAGGTCAAGACCCCGATGAGGACGACGAGCATGCAGTTGAGCTTCCCTGAGACGGTTTCTGACAGTTTGTGCAGAAATTGTTTGGTTATGCAAACCAATTGTTTCAGCAGCTGTCTGAGTGGCTGGTCTCAGACGATCTTGGAGGTGAACCTGCTGGATGTGGAGGTCCTGGGCTGGTGTGGTTACACTGGTTGTGAGGCTGGTTGGATGTACTGCCATATTCTCTGAAACGCCTTTGGAGACGGCTTATGGTGGAGAAATGAACATTCAATGCACGAGCAACAGATCTGGTTGACATTCCTGCTGTCAGCATGCCAATTGCACGCTCCCTCAATGCTTGTGGCATCTGTGGCATTTTGCTGTGAGACAAAACTGCACATTTCAGAGTGGCCTTTTATTGTGGGCAGTAGGGCTGCAGCTATCGATTCTTTTTGTAATCGATTAATTTAGCACTTTATCGATCGATTAATCGAGGAATCGGATAAAAAAAATTGTGTTTTTAAACAACCAAAACAAATAATGCATAACGAAAATGATGTGGCTGTAAAATGATCAAGCATTTCTAAAAAAAATAAACAGAGGTATTCATTCCAACTCCAAAATTTGGCTCCAAAACTAAGCCCATTTATTAAGTGCCAGTGAGAATTTAACAACAATACAGTTAATCAATTTGGATAAAACATGGATAACATTTAATTTACGTTTTGTTTTGCCAGCAATGGCCCTTTCCTCTCCCTGCCCTAAATATGTGTGTATATAGTGTACTTCTTCTGTGCCATTTATGTATTTAGCTTTCTCTTATCACTACAGTAACTGTTTGACCATTCTTTTCTCTGCTTTGAACTCCTCCGTCCGTTTGGGCAAACACAACAACTCACAGCCAAGCGTAAATCAGGCTTTCCGATTGGCTGTAAAAGCTGCTACGGGAGCCAATACGAGCGTCCAATGCATAAATGTAACTATACGTCACTCGCAAGATGGCGGATGAGAAGTGATCGATATACATAAACAAAACGGAGAAATGCGCCACGGAGACGAGGAGACATCTAGTCACACATTTTACTACTTTACGCATTCGTTTTGTTGTCAGAAATAAATCGCTCACATGGGCAAGCAGGATACCGTTGTTTAGCCTCGATACTCTCTGTCGTTTACGGACATTCTGAGTCTGACTTTCCGCCATTGCGCCAACTAAATTCAGAATGAATGACCGTGTATGACGCGCTGGTGTGCTTCCTGAACAACGGTCCGTGTGGAACAATCGGATCCCTGCACATAGGCGCGTCATAGGAATTTAACGAGGCTTCGAGGCAGATGTTTTGCCTCGAGGAATTTTCATAATCGAGTTAATCGAGTAACTCGATGAATCGTTGCAGCCCTAGTGGGCAGTATAAGGTACACCTGTGCACTAATCATGATGTCAGATCAGCATCTTGATGTGGCACACCTGTAAGGTGGGATGGATTATCTCAGCAAAGCAGAAGTGCTCACTATCACACATTTAGACAGATTTGTGAACAATGTTTGAGAGAAATAGTAATATTGTGTATCTGGAATGAATTTTAGATCTTTATGTCCATCTCATGAAAAATGGGAGCAAAAACAAAAGTGTTGCGTTTATATTTTTGTTGAGTGTAACAATCTTTTACAAAGAGAAACACTGAAATCCATAAGATCACAGAGAGTTTCACCATGCAAATCGTCATTTAATTTCCAAGTAGGGATTACAATGACATGAATGGCGGACTGGTTACCCCATTAAAAAATGTCATCCACCTCCCATAACAATCCCTCACATAGAAAAATCCTCAATCACAGAGAATTCCACTATATAAACTGTCATTATACTACCAATAGGATATAGGACAATATGAATGGTGGACTGGTTACCCCACTTAAATATCATGGACCTCGCATTGCAATCCCTCACTGTGTTCTGACACCAGCACAAACTTTTTTCAGCAGTTTCAGCTCCAGTAGTTCATCTGTTGGGTCGGACAACACAAGCCAGCCTTCACTCCCCACGTGCATCAATGAGCCTTGGCCGCCCAAGACCAGACCAGGTTCACCTGTTGTCCTTCTTTGGGCCACTTTTAAAAAGGTACTAACCACTGCAGACACCCGACAAGAGCTGCAGTTCTGGAGATGCTCTGACTTGGTCATCTAGCATCACAGATTGGCCTCAAAGTCAGTCACATCCTTCAGGGTTTCCCGCAGCACTTTCCTGTTAAGGCGGGCGCCTTAACAACAAAGGGCTGTCGTCTTAAAAAAAAACGTCTTAAAAAAAAAAAAATAAAAAAAATAAAAGATTCCGCTCCGGTCCCGCTCACACCACGAGTCTGAAGCCAGACCCCGACCCAGAATCCTGCTGTGTCCTACACAGTCATCAACAGTATGTTCAGTCATAAAACAGCTCGATAGCGGGGGAGATCCCACTGAGCGATAATGAGAGGGACTGCATATTGATTGCAGAATATTTTATTGCTTTCAAGTAGTAATTCATTTGTAAGATGTCCATCGTGAAGCGATCGTTTCGGCGTCTGCTCTATTTTTTGCGCGTGCCGCGAGCAAACGCGTCAATTCTGGCAGGAAATCACACAAAGAAACACGAGACAATCCGTTCAATTTTCAAAATAAAAGCAATTTTCTAAATAAAATACCGCGATTGACAAATGCGATCATATTTGTGTATCTCAACTTGCACTGGGAAACAGGAAGAGACAATACATTTAATAAATGTGAAGAGTAGATAAACAAATATGTTTATTTCAACGGTATATCTGCACTACCATACTCTCTCTCTCTCGGAACGGATACAAACAAGTGTTCAAACTTCTTGGTTACAGAAACATGGCGTATTAATTTTATGGGGTTATTTACTCCATAATGAAAAAAATAGCTCTGAACAACAGCTGAGCAGAAGCGCTTGTGGACCGTCGCGGAGAAATATGCGTCTGGTGTGAACAGGGGGGCAGCGGACCGCGTGCGATTTTCGTCTGCACCCTTCCGCGGCCGGTGTAAATCAGGCATTATGGTATTAATCTGAAAGGTAAAACCATCTAGTTTTACTCAATGGCCTTTATGCCCTGTCATGTGGCCTTGGTGCCCCTAATGACGAAATTCCAATCCTGGTACCCTGGTGTGTGCACCCACGATCGCACACACGATCGATTGCACTCACGCACTCACACATATGTCACATTTCTGTCACTGAGAAATAAATTCTCACCATGCTTTTTACTGACATTGTGTTCCAAAGAAAGGAAACCTGAACTCTGTTGGCTAACATCACTGCTGGCTTGCCTCTGCTGCTGCTGCTGCTGGGCTGGTAAAGCCGTTGCTGCTAACCTGCTAACATCACTGCTGGCTTGCCTCTGCTGCTGCTGCTGCTGGGCTGTTAAAGCCTTTGCTGCTAACCTGCTAACCTGCTAAAATCACTGCTGGCTTGCCTCTGCTGCTACTGGGCTGTCAAAGCCTCTGCTGCTAACCTGCTAACCTGCTAACATCACTGCTGGCCTGCCTCTGCTGCTGCTGCTGCTGGGCTGGTAAAGCCTTTGCTGCTAACCTGCTAACATCACTGCTGGCTTGCCTCTGCTGCTGCTGGGCTGTTAAAGCCTCTGCTGCTAACCTGCTAACATCACTGCTGTCCTGCCTCTGCTGCTGCTGGGCTGGTAAAGCCTTTGCTGCTAACCTGCTAACATCACTGCTGGCTTGCCTCTGCTGCTGCTGGGCTGTCAAAGCCTCTGCTGCTAACCTGCTAACCTGCTAACATCACTGCTGGCCTGCCTCTGCTGCTGCTTCTGGGCTGGTAAAGCCTTTGCTGCTAACCTGCTAACATCACTGCTGGCCTGCCTCTGCTGCTGCTGCTGCTGGGCTGTTAAAGTCTCTGCTGCTAACCTACTAACATCACTGCTGCCCTGTCTCTGCTGCTGCTGGGCTGTTAAAGCCTCTCCTGCTAACCTGCTAACATCACTGCTGCCCTGGCCATGGCCAAAGCAGACATGGGCCGTTTCTCAATATGCGTTCTTCTCTGTACTTCTGTTCTTGTGGACTTGAGAAACGTCATCAGCGTCGGACCGAGTACTGTTCCAATTCAAAGTTCGCATCAGGCCAAGTACGGTCAAATACCCCGGATGTGTTCTTGCCCCGCCCATTTCCCCGAGGATGCATCGGAGGAGACTTGTGTGGACTTTGGGCAATTACGTATCCCAGAATGCATTTCAATAAAGCAATGGTGGAGGAGAAGACGCACAATTGACACGTGACAACAACAATAACAATATAAATAGATAATTAGCTAAATTTCCGCTGCGTAACTGCTCTGTCCACTACAACAATAAAACCCACAACATTTTCCCGCCACTCGCCCTTTATATAGGTAATTTTCTGAAAATTTATATTCATATTTGTATAAAAAGAAAACATCATATTATATCCTCATATAATATATAATAAAATATACAAATGAAACAGAGTTGTTTTTTATAGTGTTTATTTTATTTTAACCAGTGAAAATAACCGGAAGTTGAACGCCATCAACCGGCAAAAACGATGACGTCATCAAGTACGTTCCTGTTCCAAATGCAGAAAAAACACCGTCCTCCCGTTCTCCCGTCCTCCCGTACCCCGGGAGTTCGTTCTTCCAACTGAACTCTGCAAGTCTAGACTCCCGGAGTTCACAAGTTCGAACTTGGCGTACTGGGTATTGAGAAACGGCCATGCTCTATCTTACTGTTGTGCTCCTCAACATAATCTCCTCCTCTCACTGTACATGCAAGCACTCTCCCTGCTACGTTCTGCACTTATCACTGTCCACCTCAGTAACATCAAGTGACTATGTATTTGATAGAGACTCTAATTTTATGATAACCAGATTACTTGGGCTTCCTTTGAATGGAACCAGGTTTCTTATTTTACCTCTTATGGCCTGTCATATAATGAGATCACTACAAAGAATGACTTTGCTGCCTTCTGGCATTATTGTGCAATCTAAAAAGAAACCCTATGGCTTTCTGTCACCTTTGTGTCGGGCCCTGATTGTCTTACTTTTAATTCTGTCTGGAAATGTTCATGTGCACCCTGGTCCGGCTGTTACTTCCAACCCTAATCTTATTACTGACCTTGGCCATGATGCCAACCTGGGTCCGATAGACATCAGTTTCACTGACTTTTGCTCCCGTAAAGCTCTGGGTTTTCTTCATATAAATTCCAGAAGCCTACTACCCAAGATTGATCAGCTAAAAGTCTGGACACATAGCTCCAATCCTGATATATTAGTTGTCACCGAATCATGGCTAAAAAAATCTGTGCCTGACTCTGCTGTTGATATCACGGGTTATAATGTTTTTCGACAAGACAGGTCTTCTAAAGGTGGCAGGGTTGCTATTTTTGTTAAAGAACATCTCCATTCCTCCATTGTCTTCCAAAAATCCATCTCCAAACAGTTTGACCTACTTATTCTCAACATTAAGCTGACTAAGAATTCCACAATGACAGTTGCTGGGTGCTACCGTCCCCCCTCTGCCCCCTCTTGCACCTTGCCCACCCTCAGCTCCCTACTGGCCCCATACACCAAAGCTGAATTTGTCCTGATGGGGGATCTCAATTGGGACATGCTCAACCCCCCCGCCCAAGTCCTAAACCAATGGGACTCTCTTAACCTCTCTCAGATCATCGCCACTCCCACCCGTTATGATCCCAAAAACCCGGATAAGGCTCTTATTGACGTCATCCTCACTAATAACCTGGACAGATATTGCACTGGTGTTTTCTGCAACGACCTTAGTGACCACTGCTTCACTGCCTGTATTCGGAATGGAAGCATAATGAAACGCCCTACCATCATTACCCAGAGACGTCTGTTCAAAAAATTTTAATGATCAAGCCTTTCTCCATGATCTAGCTGAGGTCAACTGGGACAGACTCAGTCTGATCCCTGATATTAACAATGCATGGCCTTTTTTTTACGACTCCTTTACTGAAATAATAAACAAACATGCCCCCATCAAAAAGATGAGGCTAAGGAACAGATGCAGCCCATGGTTTAATCATGACCTTGCTGAACAGCTTCGTCTAAAAAACTCCACCTGGCGCAGGGCTCGTAAATCAAAATCCTCTGTTGACTGGTTATCCTTCAGACGAATCAGAAACAAATGCACCCAATCCATCCGCAAAGCCAAAACTGACTACTTTCAAGAGCAGTTTAAAGTGTGTGGCTCTAACCCACGAAAGTTTTGGAAGACAGTTAAAGACATGGAGGGTAAAACTGCACCATCCCAACTTCCTTCCTCTCTCATGTGGGAAGGAAACATTGTATCTGATAACAAACGTATGATCGATATTTTTAACCAGCATTTTGTTCAAATTTCCACTCCACCTGTTTCTGTAACACCTCAGGACCCCTCCCTCAACCTCTCTCCTCTGAGCTCTCCTGACCTAGTCCCCGCCCACAGCTTCTCCCTGCAGGATGTCTCTGTGAAGGAGGTTTTTGAAACCCTGAGCAAGCTTGACCCCAAAAATCCACCTGGGCCGGACAGTCTGGACCCCTTTTTTCTTAAAGTTGCAGCCCCTATTATTGCAGAACCCATCACCTACCTTTGCGACTTATCCATTCAGTCAGCTGAACTTCCATCTGCCTGGAAGACAGCCTCAGTACACCCCCTATTTAAAGGCGGAGATCAAGCTGACCCCAACTGCTACCGTCCTATTTCTATTTTACCATGCATAGCAAAAGTACTGGAGAGACTGATCTGCAAACAGCTGGTTCGCTTCCTGAACACCAACAACATTTTGTCTGATTTTCAATCTGGGTTTCGTGCAGGCCACAGCTGTGAGACTGCGACGCTCAAAGTACTTAATGACATCAGCAGTGCTCTGGACTCCAAGCAATACTGTGTGGCCGTCTTCACTGACCTGGCTAAGGCCTTTGACAACGTTGTACATAAACAGCTTTTGGTTCGCCTCAACTCCATCGGTGCTTCAAACAGCTTGTTAGCCTGGTTCGAGAACTATCTCACTGGACGCACCCAATTTGTGAAATCTGACTGTATTTCTTCACAACCCCTGTCTATCTTAAATGGCGTTCCACAGGGCTCAATCTTAGCCCCAGTCCTATTCTCAATTTACATAAATGATATAGCTAAATCAGCTGCCAACTCATCTATTCACTTGTATGCCGACGACACAGTGCTCTATGCCACCGGCCCCTCCCATGCAATCGCCCTGGAAACACTCCAACAGAGCTTCCAAGCCGTACAGTCTGGTTTCTCGGCCCTCGGCCTATCCATAAACTCCAGGAAAACCAAGGTCATGTGGTTTGGTCGTAAGCACGCTGTCCAAGATGGTACCATTCTGGCCGCTGACGGCCATAAACTTGACCTGGTATACTCTTGTTGGGGTTGTAGCAGGAGCAGATTTGGTTATCAACAGTTAATTATATGTAATATACTATCATGATATAATCATGAATAAACGGGGCACCACCCTGGGATCAGGGAAAAGATAACCTAAAACTGTATTCAGTCTCAATATAAAGGTTTTATACTCAAATGCCAAGGATCGTGATCATTGGCATAGAAGCATAAAAACAATCTAACAATTAAAAAGGCGTGAAATTCAAGCACTAGCCTTCACAACCTGCTGTTATCCAGTGACATATACACAACAAGCACAAGAGACCGCTAGTTATAACAGTAATAATGATCACAATCAATAACACTGCAATTAACAAAGCCTTATTACCTAACTACCTAACACACAAAACGAAGCTACGGAAGACACACGTGGAGTGTGTGTGTGTGTGTGTGTGTGTGTGCGTGCGTGCGTGCGTGTGTACGTGCGTGTAGAGAGAGAGGGAGAGAGAGATATGGTCGGGCGCGACCACCAGATGGAGCTATTCCTCACGGCGTTCAGGGGCGGAGCCACTGATGTTAGATGGAGGAGCGAGAGGGAGAGAGAGAGGTGGAGCTATGTCCTTAACAGCCGGAGCTGGAAACAGCTGGCAGAGAATGTATGTGTGTGGGTTAGCGGGACACAAACAAAGAGAAGGGAAGAATGCGAGCGCGATATTTCTGAGGCTTTAGAAGGCATGCCGCTATCACACGGGCACGCGTGAATGAACTGGCGTTTATGCCGCGAGACCGGTCTTTTAACTGATAGTAGAGGCTTTCTGAGCTCGCGAATATGGCGGAGGTTAGCCGAAAACACTGTTACAGAAACCAACCCAGCTGCGTGGGTCCACGATCACTATTCAAATACAGCAGCACATGAACAAACGGACTCGGCGGTCCGCGATCAGAACGTAAAACACATTAACAAGAATTACAAGCATATCCTACACTATCACTTATGTCTCTGCCCAGACTGATAGCCTCTTACTGGTGTCGTTGCGTAGGTTGTGAGTCCGTCCTGGCGTTCGTGACGGTAATTCGTGTCCCGGCGTCAGCGGGAGACGTGACGAGTCAGCTTAGTCCAGGCGAGAGCGGAGCGGGTTTCCTCTCGTTGGTCAAACTCGAATAAAGAAAACAGTCCGTGTTTCTTTCTTCCACAGACAGCGATATAATCGCGGCTTGGCAATTTAGTCAGCTTACTTCAGACAGCGTCTGGTAGAACCAGCTCCCGGGTAGGAGTGGGAGCCAGAGAGTAAGAGCGTAAGAGGAGTAAGAGAGCGTTCTCTAGGCGGCTTCGGTTTATAAAGCTCCCCAGGGACCCCCTGGGCTACCTGTTGTGACGTCGCATTTCTCACCTGGGTGAGAAGTGAAACTAAAATGGCGGTGTAGTTTTTAATCTCCTTTGTTCCTTTGTCCTGGCCGCATGTGTAGGCTTTTGTAGGCCGCATTATGTAGTCCTAACGGTTAGGTCCCCAACAGTCCCCCTTTTGGTCTGAAGGTTGAGGTGTGGGACGCAAACCTTCGGAGCAACATAAGGGCCGAACCGTCCATGTATTCCTTGAAACACGTGGGAGTCCAAACAGTCTGTATATTCCATGGAAAAGAGGTTAAACAGTCATTCAGGTTAAAGTCCATAACTTGATGGAGGCATTGTCTGGGCAGAGATTGAGGCAGGGTCTGGGCAGAGATTTCTACGGTCTGGGCAGAGATGGTCGTTTGGTCTACTCCTGGAGAAGATTTAAGTTTGCTATGTTGTGGCTCAGGGCTGTAACGCTCCATGTAGCCAGAAACAGAGGAAATATCAGAGGCGCTGTCATTATCTGAGTTGTCATGTTTGTACACTGCTGGTTCACGTGACTGGGACAGAATTTCGGAGTAGGGCTTCCTACTACTTCTGTGTGAATGCCCGTCTCGACGCAGTTGGTGGGCATGTCGGTGATGCTCAGTATCCCCACGCCGTCTCTTACCAGGCTTCTGGGGGGAGTTTAGTGATGGTTGGGTCGCGTCACGCCATAGCGCTATCGTTTTTATCAGCTTCTCGATTGGGTCGCACGGATCCCTATCTTCGTCAGTTTGGGAGTTTGTCTGATTCCAGGGGCGTGCTGGCCGCTCACCCCGTTTCGCGCTGTTATGAGGGCTATGCTTTAAGGCGGCGGATGGTTGGGAGTAACTCTCGTTCCTTGGTTTTGTCTGATTCCTGGGGCGTGCTGGCCGCTCACCCCCTTTCGCGCTCTTATGAGGGCTAGGCCTTAAGGCGGCAGACGTTTTGGACGCAGATGTGTCGAAGTTAGTGGGCTGGCTTTTAAGTTTGCGCGCTAAGTGGGTTTCCCAAGCCATCTGTGCGTAATTACGAATCTCTTGCATGGAGAGTCGGTGTGTCCTGCAGTGCATGGTGACATCGTAGCGCACACTTTCGTGTAGGTTATGCAGGAAGAGGGCCTTGAAGGCAGGCTCTTCCTCCACTCCTGGGGAGATACGGCCCTGAGTATAGGCGGCCCTGAAGCGCCAATAGTACTCCGTGGGTGATTCCTGCTCCTCGTGTACAACGGCGAGGGCACCGATCGTAGCGGCGGCGGGATCCCAGTCCCGGCTATACTCCTTCCGGAGTGCTGCACAAAGCCTGGGGTATCGGTCCTGGGTTCTGGGTGCAAGCGTTCCTATGAAACTGCGGACATGTCTGGTTGTGGTCTTCCAGACTAGTCTGAGCTTCTCCCGTGAGGAGGCATGGGGGAGATCAATCAGCAGTCTGTCTAACTCTCTCAAATATTCGTCAATATTATGGTTCGAGTTGTCGGGATCAAAATGTTGAATATCTTTAGCCATGCTCTCAAGCTCTTCAAAGCGGAAGCGCTGTGGCGTCCTTCCTAGTGAAGGCGGGACTAAGCTAGGTTGAGGAGGCACGTCGACAATTACAGGTTTGTCCAAAAGATAGGGAGATTTTGGAGGAGAACTTGTGTAAGTTCCGCTGCTGGTTTCTTCGCTATCTGTGTCGGAGCAATGGGAAGCTGCGTAGCCGTTACCGCTGTCTCTCAGTGGAGTTTGTCTTAAGGACTTTGTGTCCGCTGGTAACTGTTCCCATATTCTGCATGCTGGGGGAGTCGTATTTTCACTACAAAAAGAGTGGGAGTCGGAGAAGCCTGAATCACACTGACTGGGCGAGTCTGCTGAGGGAGGACATTCTGGTTTAAACTTCGACCACCTGTTCTTGTAGGACAAAAACTGGAACTCTGTGGTGTGCAGGACATCTAAATAACGCATGGCTCTCATGTCTGCTGCTTGAGCGTCATGGAGGCGACAAGCACTTTGCTCCTCTAGTGCTACCACTTTTTTCTCTAGGGCAGATTTACTCTGAACCAAGAGACAGGTTTGTTTGTAGAAAGTCAGTAGCAAGCATTTTAACAATGGACCCTTAGATGATGTTACTTCATCAGATCTGCTGTTCAGTAACGAGTCGATCTCCTCTTGGCACTCACTGAGATTTAGTTTCTGCAAAAACTCAGAGTAGCCTGTCTGAAGGCTCTGTGCCACAGATGAGATGAACTGTTTGCAGGGGGTCTCCATTGTGTCTGGAGAGAAAGGAGGGGGGTTATGCAAATCACCTGATAAGGTGACTGGTGGTTCTCTTTTAGAGAGGTCAGCTTCACCCTCTAATGATTCTATACAGCAACTCAGACTTACTGTAGGCTGTTTACTTAATTCTTTGCCAAAGGTACGCTAACTGAAATGCACGGCAGGAACAGTTAGGGAATTATTTTGAAATTTTGACTCGAGCTAGAACCCGTGGTGGAAATAGCAAGGTACATTTCAACGTTCACAGAGTTGGTACACTCTGTGGCTCTATTCTCTGCTCTACTTTTAGTAAAGGGAGAATACAGTGGCTTCACTTTAGGGCTGCAGCTATCGATTCTTTTGGTAATCGATTAATTTAGCACTTTATCGATCGATTAATCGAGGAATCGGATAAAAAAAAAATTGCGTTTTTAAACAACCAAAACAAATAATGCAATAACGAAAATGATGTGGCTGTAAAATGATCAAGCATTTATAAAAAAAATAAACAGAGGTATTCATTCCAACTCCAAAATTTGGCTCCAAAACTAAGCCCATTTATTAAGTGCCAGTGAGAATTTAACAACAATGCAGTTAAATCAACTTGGATAAAACATGGATAACATTTAATTTACGTTTTGTTTTGCCAGCAATGGCCCTTTCCTCTCCCTGCCCTAAATATGTGTGTATATAGTGTACTTCTTCTGTGCCATTTATGTATTTAGCTTTCTCTATCACTACAGTAACTGTTTGACCATTCTTTTCTCTGCTTTGAACTCCTCCGTCCGTTTGGGCAAACACAACAACTCACAGCCAAGCGTAAATCAGGCTTTCCGATTGGCTGTAAAAGCCGCTACTGGAGCCAATACGAGTGTCCGATGCATAAACGTAACTCTATACGTCACTCGCAAGATGGCGGATGAGAAGTGATCGATATACATAAACAAAACGGAGAAATGCGCCACAGAGACGAGGAGACATCTAGTCACACATTTTACTACTTTACGCATTCGTTTTGTTGTCCGAAATAAATCGCTCACATGGGCAAGCAGGATACCGTTGTTTAGCCCCGATACTCTCTGTCGTTTACGGACATTCTGAGTCTGACTTTCCGCCATCGCGCCAACTAAATTCAGAATGAATGACGCGCTGGTGTGCTTCCTGAACAACGGTCCGTGTGGAACAATCGGATCCCTGCACATAGGTGCGTCATAGGAATTTAACGAGGCTTCGAGGCAGATGTTTTGCCTCGAGGAATTTTCATAATCGAGTTAATCGAGTAACTCGATGAATCGTTGCAGCCCTACTTCACTTGTTTGGTGTTAATCGCAAAAAGAATGTATTTATACTGATGTGGGTGCACAGGTGAGCTGCGTCGACCTGTGACTTACAATGGAAATGTTAGTACTCTTCTACAGCCTGTGGACTGTCAATGAGGTGTCTCTAGCACCTCTGGTGAGTAATAACAGTGTTATAACGCATCTTAGTATCCCTAACCCTGCGTAGTTTGTTAGTATTAGTAATAAATGGCTAATCACAACATGCATATGCAACCCTCAACTGTATTTGCTTGGCAAATAGTAACAGGGAGCAAACAAATCGATCCTTGAACATCGCTTTCTAAACAATGATATCAATAACAACACTTCCTCTAATTGTTATTATTACTATAATTCTCAGGTTATTGTGCATAAATCTCTGGATAAAACTGGTTTAAGAAGGCCTCACACGGGGCGTCATTTATGTTGGGGTTGTAGCAGGAGCAGATTTGGTTATCAACAGTTAATTATTAATGTCAATATGATTATCGATATTAATAATTATATTTAATATACTATCATGATATAATCATGAATAAACAGGGCACCACCCTGGGATCAGGGAAAAGATAACCTAAAACTGTCTCAATATAAAGGTTTTATACTCAAATGCCAAGGATCGTGATCATTGGCATAGAAGCATAAAAACAATCTAACAATTAAAAAGGCGTGAAATTCAAGCACTAGCCTTCACAACCTGCTGTTATCCAGTGACATATACACAACAAGCACAAGAGACCGCTAGTTATAATATGATAAGTTTTATTAAAATCAGTAATAATGATCACAATCAATAACACTGCAATTAACAAAGCCTTATTACCTAACTACCTAACACACAAAACGAAGCTACGGAAGACACACGTGGAGTGTGTGTGTGTGTGTGTGTGCGTGCGTGCATGTGTACGTGCGCGTGCGTGTAGAGAGAGAGGGAGAGAGAGAGATATGGTCGGGCGCGACCACCAGATGGAGCTATTCCTCACGGCCTTCAGGGGCGGAGCCACTGATGTTAGATGGAGGAGCGAGAGGGAGAGAGAGAGGTGGAGCTATGTCCTTAACGGCCGGAGCTGGAAACAGCTGGCGGAGAATGTATGTGTGGGTTAGCGGGACACAAACAAAGATAAGGGAAGAATGCGCGCGCGATATTTCTGAGGCTTTAGAAGGCATACCGCTATCACACGGGGCGCGCGTGAATGAACTGGCGTTTATTCCGCGAGACCGGTCTTTTAACTGATAGTAGAGGCTTTCTGAGCTCGCGAATATGGCGGAGGTTAGCCGAAAACACTGTTACAGAAACCAACCCAGCTGCGTGGGTCCACGATCAGTATTCAAATACAGCAGCACATGAACAAACGGACTCGGCGGTCCGCGATCAGAACGTAAGACACATTAACAAGAATTACAAGCATATCCTACACTATCACTTATGTCTCTGCCCAGAGTGATAGCCTCTTACTGGTGTCGTTGCGTAGGTTGTGAGTCCGTCCTGGCGTTCGTGACGGTAATTCGTGTCCCGGCGTCAGCGGGAGACGTGACGAGTCGGCTTAGTCCAGGCGAGAGCGGAGCGGGTTTCCTCTCGTTGGTCAAACTCGAATAAAGAAAACAGTCCGTGTTTCTTTGTTCCACGGACGGCGATATAATCGCGGCTTGGCGATTTAGTCAGCTTACTTCAGACAGCGTCTGGTAGCTGGACGGCAGGAACCGGCTTGGTTCCTCTTGTTGCAGCGGTGCGCTGTGGCCGTGTCCACCTCCTGTTGGTGGAGGGGTCGCCTCCCGTGGCAACGTGGTGTTGCGATGGAAGCGCTGGAACCAGCGCCCGGGTAGGAGTGGGAGCCAGAGAGTAAGAGCGTAAGAGGAGTAAGAGAGCGTTCTCTAGGCGGCTTCGGTTTATAAAGCTCCCCAGGGACCCCCTGGGGTACCTGTTGTGACGTCACATTTCTCACCTGGGTGAGAAGTGAAACTAAAATGGCGGTGTAGTTTACTTTGTTCCCATTGTCCTGGCCGCATGTGTAGGCTTTTGTAGGCCGCATTATGTAGTCCTAACGGTTAGGTCCCCAACACTCTTATAAATATCTGGGAGTCTGGATAGATAGCAGCCTGTCATTCACTGAGCACTTATCCTCTCTGCAGTCAAAAGTGAAAGCCAGACTCAGCTTTCTTTACCGCAACTGCTCCTCGTTCACTGCCACTGCCAAACGCTCCCTGGTCCAGCTTACTGTACTTCCACTTTTTGATTACGGTGACGTCATATATAGATCTGCCTGCAAAGGAGCACTCGAACGGCTCAACGTTCTATACCACTCCGCCATTCGATTTGCTACCAACGCCCGTACAGGACCCATCACTGTGACCTCTACACCCTGGCAAACTGGCCCACCCTGGAAACCAGGCGCAACATTCACTGGCTGATGCTGGTATTCAAAACCCTCCTAGGTCTTACTCCTCCCTACCTAACCCAGCTTCTGCATCTGCGCCCTCCCCCTATACACAACACCCGTTCTGCCCCTCTCATCCTGTTAAATGCCCCAAGGGCGCACTCTTCCCTGGGCCGCTCCTACTTTCAGGTTGCTGCCGCCGACAGCTGGAATCAACTCCAAAAATCCTTACAGTTACAAACTCTTACTTCTGTCAACTCCTTCAAACACGTCATAACTAAATCCATAAAGTATACCTGCAGCTGTCCCAGCCAAAGCTCTCTCTGATCCTGTCACCTCACTAACACCGTCTCTTACTGTTGTTGTTTTGTTACTGTCTCATCTATGGTTGTCTAGTATCACTGTTTTTACTTTTAGTGTCTCTGTCCTTACATAACTTGTTGTATGTCACTGTACGTCAAACTTACTGTCATTCTGTGGTATGTCATTGTATTATGTTGGCTTATTGTCTTTCTTCTTTCTTCTTTTGTGTCACTGTTGTTGTATGGGCTTTATTGTCTATTTTTTTAATGTTACTCCCACTCTCCCTTCCCCTTAGGAGGTCTTTCACCTCCTACCAGGCCATTGCCTTAATAAGAATGTATTTTTCGCAATTCTTGCCTGGTAAAATAAAGGTTTACTACTACTACTCTGTTGTCGCTGTTTACATGAGACAAATAATCTTTTACTTCATATTGACATACATATTATATATAATTAATCATCAGACTCATGGCACAATTTGAAATAAAACCAGATTTAATTTCAGAAACACATATCTTCTCTACAAGTGTTTAAGACACATTATGTGTGTTTAAGCCCACACATAATGTGTCTTTTGGAAAAAAAAATATACAAACTAAAAAGTACAAATCAAACTTTCAACAGAGTAAAACTACATTTCCCAGAAAGCACCATGTCCTTTTCATATTATTTAAAGGGGGAATGAGAAGTAATTCCTGAAGTAATAAGACAAATAAAAATGGAAAATAAAACTTGAGTTTAATATTTAGGACTAATTTCAAAGCAAAGCCATCTGTCAGTTAAGGGCTTCTTCGTTCCTCTGAAGAGGTGGAGATCATTAAATGAATGGTTGACTCTACTAAAGCACACGATGAAGAAAGTTAAAGGACCTGACTCCATATTTAGTGTGAGGACCTTGTAGTGTTCACCATGTGGCCAGAAGAGACTGACATGTTGGTATGTACACAGAATTGCTTCTCATTTAAATAAATTAGAAACATAAAGATGGAACGAGCTGGAACGGCACATTTATTCTGCTCTGTCTGACTTATGAATTAATAATAATAATGATGACTTTTAAATGAACTGAGAGCATTAAACAACACAAATTTAAACGTCTGATTACAAACTGCCCAAGCAAAACAGTTTCACTCAGGAGTTTTTCTGTCAGTGACAAACAGAAATGATAGTAAACTACACCAAATATGCTTCAGGTTCAGCTGCTATCTCTGGTCAGATCAAAAAAATCCACAGATTGATTTGGTATCAACATTAAAGTGGAAAGAATTTACAACCAACATTCAATTAAAGTCTGATGGAAAGACATTTGACAACGGCATATCAGAGCCATGGTATGTGAAAAGTTAAATTATTAAATTATAAAAATATAAATGAACTGATCAAGAAGCACATGGCTTCACTGAGTAAGGCTGGATCAACATCACACTAGAGATGTATTCATCCTGCAGTGGATAATAATCAACTTATACTTTGAAATCAGACTCATTCATTTAAGGGAATACATGTGATTTAGCTGATAATCAGCACATTTTCATCAGCATCCAGAGTTTGAAGAGACATTACAGCTGTGAATTAATTAATTAATTTACCTACAATGGGAAACTTTGTGAGATCTGTCCATGATAATGACAATTATTTTTTATTTGATTAAATTATTTTTTTTATTATTACCACTCACAGCTGGACACCTAAGATTAAAGCTTTCTCTATGTGAGCTGTAATTTCTCTTTACAGTTCTGTAATTAACCAACAGTGAAACTGACATCACTCCTTAGATGTATTTAAATAACTGACTGGATGTTGCAGTGCTTTCACTTTACAGCAGACATTAGGACCTGAAAGAAAGCTCAAATGGTTTCTGTCCCGTTACACCCCCACTACCAATAAACTGTCGAGGAATCAAAACATCTGGCTATGAAAAGAAACTGAACAGTGGTCAACACCTTCTAAAAGAAAAGATTAATGAAGAAGAATTGCACACACCTCTCACCTTGATTCTCCAGAGGATTAACTTAATATCTTAAGAGACACATCCTAAATAACGAGCTGGCTGGAAGATGGGCTTGGTCTGAGGCGGTCTCTTCAGACCTACAGTCAGGGATCCAGAACAAGGCCGAGCAGCTGGGATCAGATCTCCCTGCAGTCATCAAAGTCCAGACCCCCGAGGCTGGGCGCCTCCTCCAGTCCCAGACTAGAGTGTCTTCTCATGAAGTCTTAATTAGTCAGTGCCATTGAGCCCATCACACTCATCCTCCTCTTCGTCCTCCAAAAATCAGAGTCCTTCAGTGTGTGTGGGGGGTCATACCTCGTGGAAGCAGTCGGAGGGAGGCCTCCTCTCAGCTCCCCTCCACCTCTCCACCGTCTTGATGGCCTCAGACACCACGCACACCGAGGAGGTCAGGGTCACCAGGAACAGCAGATCTGAGGAGAACAACAACACTTTAACATAAGTCCTCAGAGACATAATAGAAAAAACAATTCCAAACCATCTTCATTCAAGTCTGATCCACATTGTTTTCTCAAAACAGTTTAGAACAACATGAAAGGTAACATTTTTTTTCAAATTTAATTCAAATAAAAAGTTTTTAGGTAAACAAAAGGTTTTGCAGGGGTGATATTTCCTTCAGGGTCAATAACACCAACGCTGTACTTGGTTAGGCAGTAAACTAAAACAGTAATGCCCGAAATAGACATGCACCGAAATTATCTTGTATTAAAAACCACATAATGGATTTATTTACCTGCATCATGATACCAAATGATACTATAATTAGAATCCAAATGGGAGATTGTAGTAGACTGTGTGTGAATGTGTTTGGATGCTGGTGGGCAGCCCTGTATTCAGCCTCTGTCACCACTGTATGAAGGGTATAGTGCTTTGAGTGTTTGGGCGACTAGAAAAGCGCTTTATAAGCAACACAGTTGATGAGAGGTAACACTGAAGCACTGGGAGGTAACACTAAAGCACTGGGCGGGAACAATATATTATTCCTCAAAAATTAAAATGAAAAAAGTTTTTCGTCTCCAAAACAGGTGAAAACTGTTTTTACATGTGAATTGTTTTTGTTTTTGTGTAATTATAGCTGTTGTTATGTCTGTTGTAAGCATGTCTGTTGTAATAATGTTGTTGTAATCATGTCTGTTGTTGTAATGATGGCTGTTTTAATAATGTTTGTTGTAATAATGTATGTTTTTGTAATAATGTTTGTTGTGATCATGTCTGTTGTTGTAATACGCATTTTAGCCAGACAGGACTTAAGGGAACCACTATCAATGTTCCAAAAAAGACTGATGTCACATAACCATAACAACATATTTACCTTGAGTTGAGAATGCATTAAGAGATCATCAAGTGTTAAAATACTCATTGAGCAGTATCATATATTATTGTATTATAATTACTGATGCATTCATGTGTTCATCAGTTAAATGTGCCAGCTGATAAAAGTTGAGGTAATTTGCATGACTTTACATAATGTTGGTAGTTTAATCTATAATAAATTGCTTAATAATCTGAGCCTGTAAAGTAACTAAAGTAAGTCCAAATAGTATGAGTTCTTACCAAAGATGCTAAGGCTCTCTGTCTGGAAGATGTTCTGTAGAGGGGGGAAGTAGATGACAAGCAGCTGACCCATGATGGAGGCCAGGACGGCGTAACAGAAGGTCCTGTTACTGCACAGACCCATCTCATGGACCATACGAGTCTGAGACACAAACACAGTCACGTAACACATATAACTCATAATTCATATCACTACTGATAACCAGATATCGACCCGATCTGTTGAATCACTTTTAAATAATAAATCTGTTTTATTAGAGCCAGAGAGTTATTAGGGCCTATTGGAAAGATGACGCTTATTATTATTATGCGTTTGGAGGGCAAAATTAGGTGCTAGGGATACCAAGAACCGAATGAAAATTGCCAAATCTGTCCAGTTTGGCAAAAATAGCTGATATGGGTCTCTGAAATATGCCAGACAAATTGGCTCGATAGCCCCCCTTAACAGTATTCAAAGTTAAAGCCCCCTCCTTTGACTTACACGTAGATGGATGAAAATCCATAGGCATATGTAACATTTTGAGACATATGAAAAAGCCTCTTGGAGCCCTACCCGAAACCCAACAGGAAGTCCACCATTTTGAATTATATGTATCATTTTGCCATGATTTGGAGAATAATCAAGCACGATTCAGTGACAAACTCCTACCAGAAAATTTTACCCGACCGACTTCAAACATGGTCAGCTTACTCTCAAGGCACTGACAAAGTTAACTTGTGAAGCTTTTTATATTTTTTAAAAGGGCATGGGCGTGGCAGAAACACAGATTTCACTCTAACGCCATGAAACAGGAAGTCGTTTTTAACACAACTGATCCAATATGCTCCAAACCTTCCATGTTTGATGACCGTCCCGGCCGTGACATGATTAACTCCACGTGTTCAGATATTTTCCAGACTTCTCATGTTTGATAAGAATCCTGGCCTGAAGACATCTGCAGGACAATTCTGAATCAGAGTCATAGCGCTTCCTACTTGCCATAGGAAGTTAGAATTTTCATA